>VWZK01020382.1:715620-766433 GCA_013396935.1 Baryphthengus martii
TCCCCCGCGGCACGGCAGCGCTTCTCGGGCTCCGTCCTGCGGCGGTGGTCCGGGGCTTCTCGGCACTTTGGCCGGGCGGTGGCGGAGGGGAGCGCCGCTTCCTCTAGGCTGTGGGGCGTCTTGACCGTCTTCGGCAGCCGGAGGGGCGAGCGCGGACCCTTGGGTGGCTCAGGGGCAGCGCGGCCGCGTCCCGCTGGAGAAACGCCGCGGTGGAGCTTCCCTCGGCTGGGGAAGCTGCAGGGCCTTCCTCCGCCAGATCCGGACTCGCGGGTCTCCCCTTTTAGGGACCTGACCTGGGAGGGGAAAAAACGTCGAGTCTTGTTGCTTTCGAGTGTGGTTTCCCCCACCCAAGAAAGACAGCTCTTTTCTAGAAATGTATTTCAGGGGTTCTTGTGATGGAGTAAGTTTATCTAGGCTCATAGTTAGGCTAGTTAGCGACACTGGAAACAGAGCCTCTTCCGACTGGGTGTGTGCATGGATTGGTGGCATACAATTCCCTCTTTCCAGCTGTGGTTGACTTAGAGTAGCAGCGTTGCATCTATGCTACCTGTAAAAACTGTCTTGTTTCACACTATCCGGAGAACTATTTTTATATATGTAAAATATGAAATGCTGTTTGTTACTAGTACTTGTGTGTTCTCTAGTAGACTGAACGCGGATGAAACTTTGATCAAACTCATACAAACTCTGTGTTTGTTTTCATTTGGGGATTTTGTTGCTGTTTTTAATATTCCTAAAGTTGTTAAGGTATCAGACCTATTACTTTTGCTGCTGTTACTGTTATATCTCCGTATTTTTTTTTTTCTCTGTAACTCTTGTTGAGTTTAAAGATCTGGTTGAACAGAGGTTACTTTATAAACAGTACATATTCAGAACAAGCACAAGGAAAGTACATGTTTCAAAGTAGATAGTATGGACTATAAAGCTTTGCTTGAGTTAATTCTGCAATTATGAACATTCTGCAGCAAACTTCTAAAGGATTGGTAAACTGGATTCTGAGTCTGGATTTTGTAGTATGTATGGGCTCTTCTGTTAGTTACTTGTACCCTCACATCCGGGCATGGAGCTGTAGTAGGCTCTCAGATTCATCATATTGGATAAAGTTAGAAACTTTCCCATCATGATCTGCATCATTCTTTAATTTCTTCCACCTGACAATTAGTTCACAGAGATGTTCTCATACTCGTTGCTTCAGCTGCTTCCATGCTGCAATTCTATAATGCAGTGAGATAATCAAAGTCTGCCTCTTGTTGGGCATAAACAACGTTAATTCCCAGGAATATTCTGGTACTCAGGATGATGAGATTTAATGGTTTGTCTACTGTGGGGAAGTGACTGGAAAAGCTGTTCTGAAGTCAAGTCCCATGTGAACTTAAAGCTTCACGGTAAATAACTTTATTCTCTGTCTGTAACACTGGCAAACTTTTCCAGAGTGAGTATTTGGAAGCATATCCTAGCCAGTGTCATCACATAGATAAGCCACACATCAACCAAGCTCGTAGTATTTACAGAGTTTATGAAACCACAAAATTCCCTATGTCCTCCGTGAAATATTCTGCTTTTTCATTAAGGCAATAAATATTGCAACTTCAGAGATGCAACTGAAATTTGACTGGAGCAGATGCCCTGCATTTCATAGGTGTTAACTTGATGCCCTTCTTAGCAACCTGGAGACGGTGTTAGGAGGTTTTTCAAAGCACACCGAGCCAAGGTGTTCTAGTTGTTCAGCTTCAAATTGTTGTTTTGTGTTAATGACAAATTTGTTTTGCTTCTTGTTGCAGTTGACTTGCGTGTCTAATGACACTGAGTGAGTTTGTGTTTTGGTGTGTGTGTGGTTTTTTTTCTTGAGTATTCTTTGGGAAAGGTGGTGTAGCTGAGCTGTTTACAAAGCAGTTGTGCTTTATTGGATGTCATAAAGTAGTTCACTACTTTAACTGTTTTGCTGACTATCAGGCTATTCCTACTTCTGGAAGAAAATGGGGGATACTTCTTCCTGAATAACTCACTTTTTGAAAGTTGGTGGAAGCTTTAGAATAGGAATTTCTACAGCAAGCAAGTGTTTTAATGCTTTGCCATCGTGCTGTCTCACAAGACCAAGTATATCATAAGAGATTTCTGGTTATTGGAAGAAAGTCAGACCTTTAAAAGGTGTTTTTGCATAAAGAATGGACTTCCTGATCACAGGTATTCCTCAGATCCAAATGTGTAGTGTGCATTTTAATACTGTATAATACAGTTGGGACAACCTTGATCATCATAATTTTAACTTGGAAAGAAATTAAAGTTATCTATAAATGACTAGACAACAAGCCGAAGGCTGACGTTTAGTCTGCAAACACTTTCTTAAAAAAAATCATTAAAATGTTGTACATAAAAAGTTAATTCATTATGTAGCCTTCTAGATTTCTGATGCAGATTCTCTGGGTACCAGGAATGTTCAGAAGACCTTCCGAATATTGGTCACTTCCAAATAGAAAAGTGCTACTGTTGCTTTTCTTGCCTGCTTGGGGGGAAAAGAAATTGGGATGATGAACCGTTAATTCCAAATCATGCAAGAAATACTAGCGTCTCATAGCTAGGTATCCTATGTTGGTTTCCTTTGCCTATTTGAGTATATTAATGAAGGTTAACAGAGGTTGTAATTCGCACGACATTTGAAAAATGTCTGTGGACGTTTGTTTGAAGAGCGCTAAGGAAAGAATAAGAGTTTCTACTTTGGCTGACGGAAGGAACAGACTTGTGGCTTGTGGTGTAAGCTAAGGTAGGGTTTGCTGGGTTTTTACAGCCTTTTATACATTGCATTCCATGCTTATGGGAGTTTTGTGTCATCCTTTTAACAAGCCAGACATCCAGCTGCTCCCAAGTGATGATGCCTGTCTGAAATTGTAGCTGTGGCTAGAAGAGGCCACAAAAATATTTACGCTAAAACTGGATGGGAATTTTCTTTTGCCCTTGAAGTTGAGTGTGTCACAGCAAAGAATTCTGTTACAAGTTTCCCTTTGTAGTATCCTAATACAAATAGGAGCAGTGGAGAGAGAAAATAGATTTGTTTCTTGTGATGTTTATTTGGACACCAAACATATGTGAATTTTTCTTGAGGTCAGGTTTGGTCCAGATAACCTTCAGAGCTTCCTTCCAACAGAATTTATTCTATAAATCTGTTTCTGAATGGTTCATGGAGTGTTAAATGAACCAGAAGTATTAACTGCTAGTTTGGGTTCTTTTTCCTGCAGCACTTAAGTATTAACTTAAAAAAACACCTCAAAACACCACCAAAAAAAACCTGCAACCCCAAACAACAGCAACAAAAACTCAAAACAAAACCAATCCAAACTTGGGGTAGAGGGAATGAAACTGTTGGGAGAGGGAGGCGTGTTTATAAATCCGGGAAGTTAACTTGTCATCAGATGGAACAGTCTGTGTAATTTAGTGTTTGTCTTCTCAGTCTAGAGCAGTACTTCATGGGTTTGTAGGCAGCATGTTGTTTTATTTTACATCGCGTGCATTTACACTTAAATTCTAGAATAGCGTTTTTCTAGTTAATTCTGGATGCAGGTTTTGTGAAAGGCGGTCTAGTGAAGCCTGTGTATTTCAAACCAGAAACGTGAGGAACAGTGAATATGTCACTTGTTTTCTATTAAGTGTTCTGTTCTGAAAGCCTGTAGAGCAGGGAATAAAAGCACGTAGCAGGCATAATTGATCAAGTACGCCTGCTGGAAATATTTATCTTTTTTTGAAAAACTGTGCTGAAATACCTGAACTCTAGACATGTAGCAGTGAAATTCAAGGAAACCAGCTTATCTTTGTGAAATGGAAGGGGAGAGAATGATGGAGTACAGGCGAATCTTTCCCCTCCCTGGCATGTTGCTAACTGGCAGCTGTAAATGGCTACTTCAGTCTAGTTTAAGGATGATTTGATCAAACATAGAACTCAAGGCTTGGCGATCTCTTCTTTCATGCCTCATTGCTTTTTACCACTAGAAAGTTAGATATACTCCAAAACAAAAAAAATCTCTTTGAGGGTTTTTATTGGCCTACCCATTAACACATTTTCCTAAATTAACCTCTCTTCATGGACTTTTATGTAGGAAGAAAACTTTGGCAGTTTTGTTTACAGCTCCTGATTAAAGAAATACTTGCAGACATAGCTGCTTAGAAGAATTGTGAACCACAAAGTGTATTTCTCAAATACAGGGCTCTTATGGAATTGACTAAGACTTGCTGTAAAGTTCCCTGAAACTTTGAGATGGTTAAGTCACGTTATTGCCTTGTATATGATGACTCTTCTAAGGCAAAAAAATGTGGAGAAACATTCCTTGGGTGTTTCCTCTCACGCTAAACAGAAATGAAAGAAAACTGGAAGGTTGCCTTCTAGATTGTACAACATGTCAAAAAACTTATCTGTCATTGAGTCTGAACTGGGTTTATTTCCATACTAATTAGTCTGTCTTTTGCCAGTACTTAATGTGGCAGTTAATGGTGATAAATGACTTGCTCAATGTGTTCCAAGACTGTTCCTGGTTTTTTAGCTCTTGCTGTTAGCTTAGGTTATGGTCCTTCCAAAAGTGTGGATTTTCTGATCTTTTGTTGTCTTGGAAGTGTCTTAAGCTATCAGCTGTTTGGCTGTGGATCATTGCAGAGGACACTGAATCTGAGCAAAGAATTACTCCTTGTCACAGCCTTATTCCTTCTTTTAACTATTAGCAGTCAACAGTGAAACAAGTTCTTGAACATCCTCAAAATGCAAGAAACCTTGAGTATTACTGAAAAGAAAATACTCAGGATTCAGCTCATCATCTGAGACTAATCAGCCATAAGCAGGAATACGTGCCTGTTCTCTGGTCTGAATCTCACAGAACAAAATTTTCTGTGCTTTGGGACTTTGACATCTTACTGGCTAGAAAAGTGAGGAGACTGATCTCTGGAAATCATAGAATTGTTATGGTTGGAAAATACCTCTAAGATCACTGCGTCCAACTGTCAGCCCAGAAGGAAAAACAAGCAAGCAAAAAAAAAAAACCCCACACAAACAAAAAAACCACCCCTCACAAAACACCAGAAACACCTCACCATCCCACTAGAGCACGTCCTGAAGTGCCTCATGTATGCAATTTTTTAATACCTCCAGGAATGGTGACCACCACCTCCCTGAGCAGCCAATTCCACAGCCTAACTGCTCTTTCAGTAAAGAAATTCTCCCTAATATCTAATGTAGACCTCCCCTGGTGTAACTTCAGGCCATTTCCTCTAGTCCTGTTATTTGCTTGAGAGAAGAGGCCGCACCCACGTCACTACAACCTCCTTTCAGGTAGTTGTAGAGTGCAATAAGGAGTCCCCTCAGCCTCCTCTTCTCTAAACTAAAAAATCCCAATTCCCTCAGCTGCTCCTTGTAGGACTTGTTTTCCAGACCCTTCACCAGCTTGGTGATGTAGGCAAACTGAACACTTGAAAATACAGGCACAGGAAAAAAAAAAGAGGAAGAATGAGCAGAGTGTAAAGACCAGTTTACCAAGCTAGCAGAGTGAACATTCATTGCTTCTTTCTCAAACTCAATAAATGTTTTGTGTGATGAGTTATGTTATTATCCAGCTTTAGTGCTTGTGCCATTAAGCACATTAAATTAAAGCTGGAAAACACTAACTTGACAACTTGACTCCTGACTGCAGGTGTAGTTCAAAAGATTAAACTTAACAGTACTAACATACGGAGAAGTTTCTAGATGGAGCTGTCTTCCTTGGGAAAAGGGAAGTGAAAGCTCCCATTCCAAATACTCTAAAATATGCATATTGTGGTCATCAAACTACTTAGATTACAAAACATACCACTTACTCTTCATTTTTTGTATTTATGTTCCCAACTTTTAGCAGAATAATCAGCCAATATTATGACCAGATTATAAAAGTGAAAGTGACACTAATAAAACTGAAAATTGTTCTTCTCAGAAGTTTGTGGACTTTGAACAAACTTGTAAAACTTACCAGCTTATCAAGGCAGTCTCCAATGGTGGAGGGAAAGCAATTAATAGGTTGTATTTTATCTGCTTGCAATTTCATGCTGTCACCTCTGAAATCTCCTTCAATTTTGACATTAAGTACTGTAGGAGACCACACGTCCCTAGAAAGCTTCTGGCGTCTAAGTGCAAGAGCTACTTTTAAAGCAACATCCAGACAGCTTGAATAGGTTTGATTGGATAATTGAGGACGTGTCTAAAGAGGGTGCCTGTGAGTACCATGTTTAGTCCAGTAAGTTTGTTACAAAGAGTGATTTATAGTAAAACATGTTTGTGTTTTGGTGTAAAATAGTAATAGGTGACATTGAAATGCTGTTGTTGTAGACGAACTTAACTGGTTATGTGAATTTTTGGTAAGTGGTGTTAGCTAAAAGAAAGTGCTTAAAGTTGATTTTGACATTTGGAGAAGCTAAAGTTTAACTGCTTCTCGTGTTTAACTGCTTACCAGGGTTGTGGTCAGTAAAATTCTAATAGCTTGTCTTCCTCTCCAACCTACTGTGAAATGGAGGATAAAGCGCTGATGTTGTTATCACTGCTCAGCAGCACTCCCTTGATCTTAGATACCTCCAACTTGGAATGTTTTGATGTCTAGGGGAAGATGGCGTAGCTACCAACAGGAGATAAAGGATGAAAACAAGCTGAAGAGCAAGGAACCGGAGGAGTTGATATATGAAGAAAAGAACAGCAAAACCTTTCCCTGACTTTGGAAACTCTTCTTAAATGTGTTGTGAAATTACTTTTCAATCCAGCTCTTAAACCGTTCTTTGTTACCTTTTCCAAGCCTTTCTTTGTACACAGCAGATAGGATGGTGCATGAGCAACTGCAAGGGGATAGCAGAAGTATAACCATTATTATAGCTCTTGATCTCTTGCTGTTCTGTTCTGCAAGGAGGTTGTTTATTCAAACAACAGCAAAGATTATTTACAATATAGTCACTCTTCCCTAATTGGTGTTTTTTGAGTTGAAATTAAATCCAAAACATGGTCTTCTGTTCTGTCTCAGGGTTAAACTTTACTAGGCTGAAAACCGCTTTCACTCTTGTTCAATGTACACACCTATGAAAACATTAACAAAGTATTTCCAGAGAAACATGTATTAAAAATACTTCCTTGTTTGTGCAGATGTGTAAAGTTCTCTTAATAGCAGTGACTGACTACTGCCAGTATCTTCTTGGCTTTTTAAAAATAAATATCTGTCTTTTTAAAGTATCCCTCTTATAGAGCTCTGATTGTAGTAGTAGGGCAGTGTGTGCTTTAGTGTGTAACCTGGATGTGAAAGTGACTTTCCAAGCTGGGAAGTGGAGAATCTTAAAACTATTGTGGAGGTGTTGATGGTATTCACTGTTTAAACATCTATGAGCTTATGTCACATTCTTCTTTGGAAGGTTCATGTTAATGGCAAACATTATCTATTTTGGCAAATACTACCTTTTTTTTTCAGATGCAATAAACACAAATTGCTGGTACCTTGACCCTACTAGAGAAACGATTTGAGTAACAAAGAGATGCACTAACAACAGACTTAATGCCCCAGCAGCCCCACACCCGAAGTCATGCTTTTGTGTTTGCACAACATAGAGTTTGCACAGCAGATGCTTCTAAAGGATAAGTACAGAAGTGATAAACACTTGATGAAACACGCTGAAGAACCATTTGTCACAGTTTACTGTAGCTATTTTATACTTCAGGCTGAAGCACGCAGGACCTAATGACATACGTACTCACAGTGAATCATGTTTGTTTGCGCTTCTTGAACACAAATGCAAATATATAGTCTCAAGCCATGATTGTTGCTTTGGCATTCAACCTGTAAATGTGAGAAAAAAAAATGTAGAGAAAAATCTTATTTAACCACAGTCAGCTCTAACTAGAACAAGAATAAACCTACGCTCCTTAAGGTTTCAGAGGAATTTTGGTTTCTTTGATCTTACGTAAAGCAGTCAAATCAATAATTCAGGCAATAGCATTGTTTCCCATTGAAAGCCCAGGTTCTGATGTGCTTAGGTCCAGTATACTTAAGTGGTCTGTGACTTTTAGGGAGGTGAGACCTGATGGGAATGTGTAGTGGTGCTAATGCTTTGCAGCTGAATAGTATCCCACTGTGCCACTCAGCTGAATAGTATCCCACTTGGTGTGGAGTAGGCAGGAAGGTCTGGGCCTGCTGCTGGAGTAAATAAAGGTCTGTTGATAATATATTCTGGAAAACTGTTGGTGCTTACCTTTGAGCAGGGCAATCTGCTGCTGCTAAGTAAATATTTAGTTAATCACTGTTGATTTTTGTGTCACAAACAATCTACTATAGGGAGTAGTGCTTCATTATTTCTAGGTGATTCTTGAAAAGCTGTGGCATTTTCTTGTGATTATAGCTTGTGTATAAGTAGGCAGCTACTGCAGGGCAGGATTTGCAAGGAACTAGACTTGTTTGCCTGCTGTCTTGTTCCATGTGTCTTTGTATAGGGCAATTTGAGAACCAGATTAATTTCAGCTGTTCGTAGGGCAAGAGTATTTAGCTGCAGAATTGAAATTTTTCATTATGGTGGCTGTGCCTCTGTGTTAACTCTGCCATAAACTTCCCTTTCTCAACAAATGGTTTTAAAAAGAGAGTTAAGAAATACCTCAATGCAGAATGTATTGTTTTGTATTTTCAGTTTGGGAGCTTAAAGAGAAAAAAACCTACTTCCATGGGTTTTTGCTGAGGCATGTGGTTCCTTACAAATGCTCTCTCGGAAGTGATGTTACATCCCATCTTCTGTTTCCCACTAAATAAAAGATAATGATTTTTTGCTAAGAGAATTCAGTAAGTCCATGCAGACTAAACGCATACTTCTGTAAATGCTGTTTGGCTACAGAAGTCAGTTAAGATAGAATAAATGGAAAGCTAATTTATATTTGGATTATGAAACAGACACTTCTATCTTCCAGTTCATTGTTCTGTGCTTAATATTAAAATTTAACTGCCAAAATACTACTGTCCACTGCCACTCCAGAGCTGCATCCCCCCCCCCAATCAGTTGCTTCCAGAGTCTGGAGTAATTTAGTATGGAAAAAGTCCTCTATCTCTATTTAAAGTTGCTGTCTGACTCCCATCCTAAGAAATGTTACGTGGGAAGTACACAATATGTTGTAAGTCAGTCTGAGTTTGATGGCTTTTTCAGCTGCTCCTTAGTAAAGGAAGGGCTGACTGGGTGGATCCTTTGAGTAAAGATGGATGTAAATTAATGAACAGAAGTGGGCTTAATTTCAGTCAGATTTTCTTAAAAACACACGCTTGTATCTGTCTTCCATACAGAGGAGCTGGTCAGGTGAATGTTGTAGATTGAACCTTTCTGATGCTGTTGCTTGTGGTAGAGGCAAGTGTAGCGGGGTGAGGACTGCAGTACCTCCAGTATTCTATCGTAGTCCTCTCCCTGCCTTTGTAGGTATGGACAGTAGGAGAGGAAATCTTTCCTCTTTTTCAGTACAGCTGGAGACTCATCTTGCTGCAGTGGAGTGAGTTACTTCTAAAAGCCAAGGTGACATACCCCGGGGGTGATTGCACCAGGAAAGGCCCAGGATCCGACTTACAGCTCTGCTACGCAGCTGCTCAACTTAGGTGAAGATTCAGAGTAGAGCAGAGCACAGAACACCTGGATTCGCTCTGCTCTGGCTCCTTGTCCTTGTCTGTGTGCCAGTGCTTCCTGTTTTTAAAGATCCTGTTTACTGTCTGTGTTCCACTTATCCCAGGAAGGTGGGAGGATGGGAAGAAACACTGAAAGAAAAGTAAACAGCATTATTTAAGGTGGTGTCACACATCTTCAGTGTTTGTTGCCTATCTAATCTAGTTTCATGAATGATGTTGTAGAGTAAGCTGTTGTTTATATCATCTTGCACGCAGGATGTTCTGTGAAAACTGATGTTGAAGCCCTTAGTATTTGTAGCAAGGAGCAGAATATGGTTTGTGGTGTGGTTTTTTACTTCATATTCTTTCTGATATTCATATGAAAAGTGCTTGTCAACCATACAAAATAAAGTATTAAAGAAAAATCTCATTTGAGGAAAGCCTTATTTCTGTTGGTACAAAATGGCATGTTGCTCTGATTTTGTTGCTGAACTTTAAGGCTTTTGATGTAAAGAGCTTGAAAGGATTGGAGTGCTGCTCCCTGAGCTTGAGAGTGCACACCTGGCTGTGGAGGAACAGCTCCAACCAGGACAGAGCCGGGAGGAGAGTAATTCTCATCCTGCTACACAGCGAGCCAAGATAATCTTTGGAAGAAAGAGTATGCAGATACATGAAGTGTAAAGAGAAGATGAGTTGTTACTCTATTTTGTTGTGCTTTATGACTACTAGTCTATAAATAACACAATCCTTTCCTTTGAGGTGAAGCTGGCAATGGAATTACTGAATGATTTCAAACTCAAAAAAAAAGGAATATTTAGTTCCAAGCCTTCTTTCGTTTAACAAAGAGGGGAAAAAAAATCTGCCTTTAACTGGAAGAAAATGTTCTAGAACAGACATTCTGCTCTTGGTATGTCATGGGATCCCTAGGGAAAAAGCAGTCATAGTGGGAATTGTAGAGGTCACCAGCAACTTGCAAATGTTTCTTTCTTGTGATCCTATTTTCATGGCTCCCAGATAGTGAGTGAAGCTCTAAACAGTATGCCTGCATGGATGGGGGGGGTTGAAAACGAGAATTTACAAAGATCTTTTTGTTTGCTTGGAGAGGAAAAAAAATGCTCCAGCAACAGTTAAACTTTGAACAATTTGTGATGTTTTTTTGATAACAGATAATATAGATTACCTCTTGGGCTATGCTTTATAGTGAGGTTTTTTCTCAGAATGACCTCACCATTACTTTTAGTCATGATATCTGAAAGTCACCACAACCAGAATCCAATATTGTGGTCTGAAACAAAAACACCCAACAAACCCAACTCAACCGACTGCACATAAGATAACTTTAAATAAAACATCTTTGAAACATAGTCAAGCCGTGTTCTCAGCTCTGAGTAAACTGACACTATCCACTGACATTTTACATTCACAGGAAAGAATGATCATGTATTTCTGCTGTCATAATTCTGCAGATGCTACCAATAGTGTTAGAGGGGTTTTTTTAGCTCTATCTAGAACAAAGCAAAGGTCTTCAGCATTGTTTGGGGTTTTTTGTTTGGTTGGGGCTTTTTTAAGGGGGAAGAAGTAGGTAACTACAAATAAAACTGGTAGTGTTTGGAAATAACTGTTTCAGAGGGGAACTAAATGCTAAGATATGTTTTTGACGGTGTTAAATCCTTGTTTATTTGTTTCTCTTGAGCTGCTGTTTGTGATCAGATAAGCAGTTCTGCGTATCTCTGCCTTTTCTGTGAAATTAGGATGAAAGCAATACGTAAGAACTAAGAAGATATTACTGCAGTACAACAATCTCCTGCTTTCTGTTCTAAACCCAGTATTTCCACTGCTTAAATCTGTGGATAATAATGTTTTCATAGAGGACAGTTTCAGACGTCTTTGTACTAGTTGTCATGGATTTTGGAAGAACGCCAGCTTGGCAAGCAGGAAGAACAAAAGGACGGTACTGAAAATATCTAGTCTGGGGCAGTCTTGCTGTCACCACACAGCAGGTTTGGACAGCAGCAAAATTAGACAGGCAACTCTGCCCTGTTTTCTTCATGGTGAGTTTTGGAGTGCCTGATACGTCTGAGGATGAGAATAGAACATTGTGGTCTTTAGAAAGTTTGAAATGTCTTCCATTCTGAGAAGTAGTACTCTTGTCCCAGGAATTAGTTTTAAAAAGCTTATTTGGGAACATACCTGTAGGTGATACTTCTGTCAGTTTAATACAGAATTAAGAAAATCATATAAGCTATACACAAATGTGCAGTAAATTGGAATCTGTAAACACAGTTGGATTGTTGAATGAATAGAATACTGTTTCTTAAGGCAAAGCTAAGAGTCTAGAGGAAACTTGTACCTGGAAAGGAAATCAAATCTAGACACAAATCCTAATGAGCAGCTCTTTGATAACAAAAACACTGCAGGTTACTATAAAATATTGCTGTGTCCTGTGTGTAATGGGATTTGTCTTGTGACTGGAAAAACTAACGGACTTCAGTTAAAGTGTAGGAATTTACCGAATGACTTAATCAGTTGCAAGTATGGACTGATAAAATTGTGTTGAGTGATTAGTCTGTCCTTTTGAACTGATTTTGAAACACTAGCTGATGTTTATAGCAATGCAGAATTACTCAGCTCTGTCATTGGAATGTTTACCTCTTTGTGTAAGCATCCCAGACTTTATACATTTAGTGCAGTATTACAGCACGGTAACGCTTGTACTTCTTGCTTCCTTCTATGATTGCTGGATTTCTTCCTAGTTGGTACATCATAAACAGAATAATTTCCTCCTTGCAGAGCCCGAAAGGTAATTTTAAGTGCTTGTGCTGATGGCAGACAACCTTAACAGTAAGGCTCCCAAAGTGAGCTAAATTTTATATTCCTCCTCTGCCCAGACTGACCCACAGCCTGGTACAGTGGGGTCTTCACCTGCTTTCTAAGACATTCATCTTAATGTTATGTGAAGCTCCTCTCTTTGGAGAACATGCCCACAGATAACTCACAAAACAGGAAAAAAAAGCCTTATCAACTAATTGTGATGGGTTTTAAAAATATATATCTTAATTGACAAATACTGATATCTATGTGGAGTCGGTAGAATGTTGGTGAGTAATCTCTAGAGAGTGAAAATCAATTCACTTTATCTGATCTGTAAACAAATAATGTGTAAAAATGAGTGTTCTCTTAGCAAGGAAGGGTTCTCTGCACTTTCCAATAAAGAGCTCGTGAAATGTCCTTTCTTGTTTGCTTGTTTTTGTAATGTACATTCCATCTGTACTGAAGGATAACAGGTCTTCCTTTTAGCAAGACACATAAAATTTAGATCAGTGACACTCCTGTTTGAGATTCTTCTGGCAAAATTACAAAAAACCACGGTGGAAGAAACACTGCCAGGGTGTCCTGCTGAGCTGTAGATGTACAGGGCTTTTATGTGTAAAAATGTGGTGAAAACAGCTGCAGTAGCCTCAGATGTCTTTAGGGGAAAATGTATGTGGGTTTTTAAGCTTGTGACAGATTAAATTGAGTCACTTTGCTTAAAGTATGAACATGGAAAATAAAATACTGCTTAAGTGCTAATGTTAGAAACCAATATTAACTCTCCTATAGTATAATTCTTATTGAATTTCTCCTTCACGAAGCTCAGTTCCTCAACAGGAAGGAGTTCTTTTCAGAAAAAGTAGCATCAAACTTTGGTCTTATGTAAACCTTTTCAGAGTTAACATGTTATAATTGTAGGCTGTGATTTGTAATAAAATATTCAACAGAATGCTATTGAGTTAAGGATGCTGCTGTAGTTCTGCACCATTCAGTGCTGGGAGGTGATAAAACTGTCATAGGTTACCAAAACCAAATTTGCTAAACCTGGAATCTTTTACTCTGAATCAGGGGCGGTATCAGCTGTGTCAGACTACAGCTGACTTCTATCCTGTAAGAAAATAGATTATATAATTAACATTAATGGTAAGTGTATCTGGAAGGAAGTAGGAATCACTATTTTGAGAACTATGGTTTTAATTTCCCTCTTTCTTCCTCCATGTATATTTATTAATTTTGAATGGAGTTTCAAAATTTGATGTCTAGGTTGGATACTCAGGAATATTAGTGATGGAGAATGTGCAGAATGGTTCAGGAAGGCAGTAATGAGTTGAAAAGAATGCAGTTTGGTCAGTGGGTGTCTTGAGTTTGGCCATCGACCATCTGTGGTATCCCAGGGCTTTTGGCACAGGAAAAAAAATAAGGTGTTTTTGCTAGGTCAGGGATCGCAGGTGTGATGTAGTGTTCATTTGAAGTGTTTGCGTGTACCTTTTGTTGGATTTAAATAACATCTCTCTAGAATTCTCTTAAATTATAGTCCTTTTACTGTCGAAGAACATAATTGATTCTATTTATTCCAGGCAGCCTTCCAGATTTGAAAGTGTACACAGAAACACAAGCTGCCAACTATACTTCAAAACTGTTTCTGTTTACATTTTTGCTTTCCAAATGCAAACCCTGGAGGCGTGCTTACATGTGCCAGTAAATGAATGTGCACACAGAACGATGTATGTGCCATTCCAACACATGACTATATCCCCGTTTAAAACAAAAGCTGCCATTTTGGTGTAGTTGCTCTAAAAAGAGTGTAGATTTTGGGATGTCCCTTTTAGATCATTAGCAAGTCTTTAAATGATTCTGTGTCATTTCTTTAATGTTAAATGCTGAGGGTGACATTTATTTTGTGAAAATACTTGTCTAAAATCATACATGTGTGTCCCCCAGCTCTGCCTCTGCTTCTTTGTTAGCAATTAGTGGTGGGGAGGGAGGAAGAACTTGCAGTGGAAGGAAGCACCATTCCTGCAGCTGAGCTAGTTCAGCGCTGATGCTGTCGTACTCACACCCCTGTGTAGACCCTGGCGTTTGTCTGACTCCACGGTGATCTCAGTAAGGCAGCTAAAATATGGGAAGCTAACCCGAGAGAGGTTTAATGCACCTGAGCCTGTAATGAGCTGGCTCAGGGAGCGCGGGTGCCAGCACGATGAAGACTGAAAACACTCTGTGGGCAGGGGGAAGATGGGCTCTGGCAGCTCTCAGATCAGAAGAGCCTCTACAGCATTGGGGAACTGAGCTTGAAAGATTGCTGGTATAAACTCAGTCTGAGTTCCGAATGTTCAATTTGATGGTGATCTATCTGTATTATCATAGTTTGTTTGTGTGGACAGAAAAGTTCTTACGACTGCATGCTCTTTGGTTTGGTTGGTTTATTTTTTTTTTTTTTGTGCTGGTATATATCTTAACGTTGCTGTGTTGCTGGCTATGCCTGTGATTAAGAAACATAAATAAGCATATGATTCACTGGTATGGAGAGGGAGTCTTGTTCATGCTTTGCCTGATCAAAATTAACCTTCTGTGTATTTCTTATTATCTGTAAACCGAGGATAGCTATCAGTAATTTAGAATTCTCCCAAGCTGTTCCAAATGGTGTTATTTGGATTTGTTCGTAAAGTTTTGTAATCGGAGAGCTTTCCAAGTTTGGCTCTTTAAATACGCTGTGTGCTTAGAACTTTTCCACTGCAGCATCTGCTGAGACTGTTACAATGAGGAAAATAAAATAGCTCCTTTTAAGCTGCTCTTTTTAAAAAAGAAGTCAGTTGCAAAGCCCTTCTAAGTATGCACGAGGTGTTAGTGGAAAAGCATTTTTCTAAACCTGCAGTGGCACTACAAAGGAGGGATTAAAAAAAGACAACCCTACTGCTACTCAGAGTTGCTTAGGAAGCAGTGGATTTGGGAAAGCATCACTTTGATTCTAATGCTGCCTTTTAGGAACTAGAGTGTGGAAAAAGCAGGTACCGGATGTACTTAGGAGAAAACTTCTCACGGAGGAGGGAAAAAGTCCCAAGGCAGAGAAGTGCAGAAATGAGGATCATGGGTTTAATTTTTTACATATAAAATTTTTAAGTGTCTTTATAATTTTATGTATTTGTATGATATGTTTTTACATGTTATACATGTATTTATATGTACACTATATACAAGTATATATTAAAATTTGCTGAGCAAAGGGCAAATGCCACATTCATTGCATTTCCACAGTGAGAGGTTTCAGAAAACTGATGAAGCAGAAGAGATGTGAAGCTGTTGGTTTGGGTCGGTGCCTCCTTTCTGTTATTAAGAAATTAAGATAGAGGGGTAGTCCTAAGCGGGTTCTTGACTTAAAAGGTGACAAAAAATGGCTTTACAGTAGTAGCCTGGTAGTTTTCCTAGCCCTGTGCCTTCAGGATGCTGGGTTAATGGAGGAGACGTGATGGGTGATGGACAGCTCTGTAGATGTCTGTTTATATTATCCTCTTATAATGTCCCTGCTGAACTTAATGGAGTTATGGGCTAAGTGTGAGTGGTGCATTAGTTGAGATTTTCATAACATATGATGCCCTTTGTGGTAATTTATGTTCCGCAGTGAGAGCTTAGGTCTGTGGTGTGTAGCTGAGGGAAAATGGCTTGCTACTCAGTGACAGTCAGAAAAGGAATTTATTAGGAAAGCACTGGGAAATATTATGTCATTATGTAAATGTGTGCTCACTTGGGACTCTTCACGGGATGTGTAGATACAGTTGTTCCTCCTCCACCTTGCAAAAAGGGCATGGTAAAGGTGGAAGAGATACAGAGAAGGTGACAAGGATTAACAGAAGTACAGAATGACTTTTGGGCAGAGAAGGACTAAATCTGTGATTGTTACGAAAAAGCAGTACTGGGGAGGACTCGATGGATCTCTGTAAAATTAAGAGCAATGAATGCAAAGATAAGGAACTTTGTCCTTACAAAAAACCCTTGGATATCAGGTGAAAGTAGCAGGCTTCAGAACAAAAAGTGAGTTTTTTGTAACATGGGATGTTCTTCACTCTCGTCACAGGACATCCATAGTTTGTATATGAAAACTCCCTGGACAAACTCAATAGTTCATGATGAATTTCTTTCACAAATACAGAAATACTGCCTCTGGTTAAGGAAATTAAAACCAGGTAGCGATCAGGAGAGTTTATTGATGAAGTATCACTGCATGCCTTCCTAGTTGTGCTCTGTTTGACATCTGTTCTTGGCCTGGGCTGTAAGACTCTACTCTGTGCAGACAAAATTTTTTTTATACCTGCTGTAAGCTGCTAGAAGATCAGACACGTGTTCTCCTCCTTTCCTTTGGCTTAGCAAAGGCATTCATGCAGCTGCCAAGGGGAACTGGGACAGGGAATTGATCCTAAATAAAACAAGCCCAGCAAAAAAGCGTTAACGGAGCTTAGTTCTTCTGTCTCATTCATGGGAAAAAGGGTTTGTTGCTGGTCTAAGTAGCTTATACTGATATAAAAAAGCAATAGGTCGAGTTTTGTTTATACATGGATTCTTAAAATCAAGTTTAGTGGGTTTTGTAAATACTTCCAACTATTCTGTTAGCTGTGTTTGAATGCTTAGGAGGTTTGGGATGAGAGCAGGTTTAAAAAAAAAAATTGAAACATTGGTTTGCCTAAACTGAGCAAGGTTGTTGGCTTGTGTCTCATCCAAATGATAATAAATGTTTCTCTTTCCAAATTAAACATGTGAAGAACTGGATTTGAGATTTGCTTAAAAATGGTTGTAATAATAATTTGAATATATTTTCATCATCCATACTACTTAAGTGTTCTAATCATAAATTATAAACTTCCGGTTGTTTTAAGACCATATGTGTATTGGCATTTTTTTCCACACTAATAAGATTCTGGTATTAACTGTTTTGAGCAGATAATTGCATCATATGCAAGTTCCTTAGACATCACTTTTGTCAAGTCTTTTCTTTTTATTAGCCGTGAATATTAATCTACAATTTTAAGCAGTGTTTGAACAGTTTTGTCTGAAATTCCTTGTGATGTTTGCATTTTAAATTAATATTTAAATTTCTGATTCCTACTTAGGCTTAATCCTATGAGTCACTGCTTGAAAAACTTCGAGTGCAAAGTGATCTAAAGACTTAAAAATGCCTCCGCGACCATCATCTGGTGAACTATGGGGCATCCACTTGATGCCACCAAGGATCCTTGTGGAATGTCTTCTCCCAAATGGAATGATAGTGACTCTAGAATGCCTCCGTGAGGCCACCTTACTAACTATTAAACATGAACTCTTTAAAGAAGCGAGAAAATACCCTCTCTATCAGCTCCTTCAAGATGAATCTTCTTACATTTTTGTAAGTGTTACACAAGAAGCAGAAAGAGAAGAATTTTTCGATGAAACACGGAGACTTTGTGACCTGCGACTATTTCAGCCTTTTCTAAAAGTCATTGAACCAGTAGGTAACAGAGAAGAAAAGATTCTTAATAGAGAAATAGGTGAGATGGTCTTTCTTTAAACAATTCTAATCTGTTTAACTGGCTTCTCCTCTTGCAAATACAAATCAAAGAATTGAAATGGTTTATGTTTGTCACCTGTATCTGTGAAAGTTTGCATTTCATAACTGCCAGTTGTTGCATCAAATACCAGGGATGCTAATCATAGTAAAGCTGACATTCATAACTGTAAGTTAAACTTTTTTGCTCTTCTGTTTCATTTGCATGTGAAGTCTTTGCTTTGTACATGTTTCTAGTTGTATGTAGGTTAGGGGATATTTTTCGCTTGTCTCTTGTTAGCAGGATTTTATATTACTACAGAGCAAAGCCTGGTCTATTGTTTAAGAAGTCAATCTTTGTTTTGAAGTTTATGGAATTGTAAATTCTGGATTTAATTACAAATCTTAAACATCTGTGATAGAGCATGTTGTAATACTGCTTTATCTTGCTTAGAACGTAGAATTTCGGCAATGAGATCATTCCCCTCCTGCCCTTTCCTACAGGGGGAAAGGGAAAGAAAGGAAAGAAAACAACCTAAGGTTGGAGGGAGAGAGGGGACACAAGTTACAGTGTTTTAAATCGTCTCTGGAGTATCTTATTTTCCATTATCCATTGAGAAAGCAAAGACAGACTGGTGTATGTTCCAGCATCTAAGTGAAGTATCTAAATTCAGACAGTACCAGCATGCCTACTCTCTTAGAGCTGCAAACTGATGTACATTGCAGTAGTAGAGTCTTACCGTCTGGGAATACTTGTTCTGGGGGGCTCCGAGTTGTTAAGTTAGGTAATTGCTCTGAATGTATCAAAGGTAAACTACTTCTGTTTTGCAAACTTTAGCTTGCTTGAGACTTGGGGAGAGCAGTGGTTAGTTCACCATGCAACGGGACAATTGAGAGGTTCCATTTAAACATTCATGCATAAAAAATTATTTATGCAAGTATCTCATTAAAGTAAATGGAATTACATCTGAGGCGGAGGACCTGAGAGAATGGACTCTTCTTACATGACTCCATGCCAAAGAGCTAAGTTTAATATCTCTTGGGGTGCTTGTCACACTTTTAAATAGCGTAGTTCATACAAAAAAAAATAAAAATTGAATAGCTATCATTCAGTTGTAAACAAAGTTCATTGTGGTCCTAAGAGCTACCAATAACTCTGCCAGTTTTTTAGAAAAAAAAAATGGACATCATGGCTCCTCTGGTCCACTTGGGAAGCTTTGTGCCAATTTCAAAGTGATTTTATCTATTATGGGTCCTTTTCCTCTGGGAAAAATGTTAGCCCTGAGTGATTCTAGGATCCTCGGGGAATGTACGTCTGTCTTCTAATCTTTATTTTGTGACTGCTGAGTGCCCTTAACTTTTGAATTGTTCTTGAGTGTAATAAAAAAATATGTATAAAATTAGAATCCAGTGGTTAACACAAATATTTTAGGTCATGCTTTACTTAAAGTATGCTTTTTTCTGTAACTGATTAGCCTTTATTATCAGTTACAACTATTTCCTCATGCTTCTTTAATACTGTAGGTTTTGCTATTGGCATGCCTGTCTGTGAATTTGACATGGTCAAGGATCCAGAAGTACAGGACTTCAGAAGAAATATTCTGAATGTTTGTAAAGAAGCAGTGGATCTCCGAGATGCCAATGCACCGCACAGTAGGGCATTATATGTCTGTCCTCCGAACATAGAGTCTTCATCTGAGCTACCCAAACACATATACAACAAACTAGATAAAGGTAAGATAAATACTTACAGTAGAAACATAGTGGTTTTTTCAGTGATTGAAATCAGAGTACAGTTGGTGACTTAGATAAACCACTGGTTTATGTACTGTCTCGTATGCTCTAGCGATGTCTTACACCTGAAGTTATTCACAGTAACTTTCTTGAGAGACTGCAAATTCAAAAGGAAGAAAACAACATTTAACATTAGGGGTTTTTGCTATTGTAATAACTAAACCTTGAAATGCAACTTGGTAAGTAGAGGTGACTTTAAACATGCAGAAATAGTTTCTGGACTTTGCAGTTTTTCTCTGACATTCGGATATCTGGAATTAAATGATACTGAATCACTGAGTTACCTTCCAGTACTCAAATACAGAACAGTTACTGCTATTTTCTTGATGGCTAAATAGTAATAATCAGTTAATAAAATTACTCTTAACCTCAAGGGGTAAAAGTGTGAATTTACACTAGAGTCAATTAAACTGAGCACGTGTAGCTTCTTGCAGAAGCTACAAACCCTCTGTGTGTTTGGGCTGTGAATCTTGTAGTACTGCAAGAGTTCTCTGGGGTAATGGGAGTTGTTCATTTAGAGTTACTTGGATTTGTTGGTTTGCTTTTTTGCTTTGAAACTGTATTGAAAATAATAGGCCTAACATTATTTACATTTATTCTAGGGCAAATTATAGTGGTGATATGGGTAATAGTCTCACCAAACAATGATAAGCAGAAATACACCTTAAAAATCAATCATGACTGTGTGCCTGAGCAAGTGATTGCTGAAGCAATTAGAAAGAAAACACGAAGTATGTTGCTGTCATCTGAACAACTGAAACTTTGTGTCTTGGAGTACCAGGGCAAGTATATTTTGAAAGTGTGTGGCTGTGATGAATACTTGCTAGAAAAACACCCACTGAGCCAGTATAAGGTGAGTAACATAATAGACTTCTCTTGAAATACACTAAAATAATTCAACTTTGCGAGGGAGAAGAGTGATTGTTTTTTATGGCTGACTTGTTTTTTCATTAAATTAATTCAAAACATAGGAAGTAAAAGCATATGCATCTTTAAACTAATTGGCTAATGCATGAGTGTAGTGTTGGTATCTGTTGTGTGTTTCGAAAGAGGGGTGAGGGAGAAGGCTAGTGTAATTTTTCTTCTTTGAAGGAAGTAGTTTACCTCTGACAGGAGTGATAAATCAGTGGTAGGTACTTTCAGAAATATCCTAGATTTCTGATGGCAAGAAATGAGTTACACTTGAATGGGGTTGATGTAATACAAAAGAAAACTCAGATGTTAAATTGAGGCAAACATCTTGTCCCTTCCCGCTTTAGGAGTGGAAAAAAATCTAAACACTAGTGGTTTTCCTGTTACTTCTGTGTTGACATTTTTTTGTCTTATTGAAGGAGTGATAAACTTCCAGCACTACAGAAATTGTTAAATCTTCCTTGTGGCTGGCTGTCTGTCGTTCCTTCGTCACCTGGGTTTTGTTAGTGCTGAGTGTGAGACAGAACTGCTGACAGAGGAGCATCTCAGCAGCCCTCTCTGGAGCAGGCAACAGTGTTACCCTGTAGATTTCCTGACAGGCTGCTGCTGCTTCCTCTTCGAGGAATGTATTGTTGTAATAAGCAGCTTCCATTCCTTTGTCTAAAATGGTTGACAATCTGCTCTCTGGAGCGGTGGAGGGGAGGAGAGGGCTGGGGAATCCTGAGTAACAGGGAAAAACAGGTCTGTTCTATGGGAGCCGGGGAACAAGTGCAGGCAGACGTGAACAATTTTGCAGAGTCATTTTGAGATCAAACACTAGCCCTATTAGATGTTGTGTGGTTTCTTCAGAAGTATCTGTTATGCAGCAAAAGAGCTTGCTAATTACACTCCAGAGCTGGACCTGTCTTAACACATTGTGTTTAGTGATGCTGTTGGCAGTCCCTGCTCTCACATCTCAGTCCTGCATGGACACCCCGCAGCCTTGCAGCTGGAGTCTGTCAGGATAAGTGCTGAGCGCAAGGGGAGAAGCACAATCAAACCAAAGCTGAGTGTGGCTGCCGTTTCATTTGTCTTGTGCGCTCTGCCTGTGAGCAGGAGCATCGGTCACCCTGCTGGCTCTGCACAGCAGGCTGGTACAGCAGTACAGCAGCAGCCTGTGCAAAAGCAGCTCAGCGGCTTCCAGGAGCAGTTTAAATCTGGAAGCAGTCCGCTTGCTCTGTGCTGCACTGCGCCGGAGGTGAGGAGCGCTACAAGGAACCCGACTTGTCGTTTTGTCAGCTCTGTTCTCCATCTCCAGTGCAACCTGCCACTCATGTAAATGTTATCCATATCTCAAAATTGGTATGAAGTGCTACTGTGCCATCCTACCCAACAATGTATTTAAACTGTTGGATGTTCTAGCACATACAGGGACAATAAGCTCTTCAAATATTCTTTTTTATATTTTTCCTGAATATCTTGAGGGATAGCTTACTAAGAGTACACACTTGGAAAACACACTGAATTTAGGCTTTGTTTTCTTGCAGTATATAAGAAGCTGTATAATGCTTGGTCGCATGCCCAATCTGATGCTGATGGCTAAGGAAAGCCTGTATACCCAGCTACCACTGGACACCTTTACAATGCCATCTTATTCCAGGCGTATCTCTACAGCTACTCCCTACATGAATGGAGAAGCTACAGCCAAATCCCTCTGGACTATAAATAGTGCTCTCAGAATAAGGATCCTCTGTGCAACCTATGTAAATGTGAACATTAGAGACATAGACAAGGTAAGGCTGTGTGGCATTCTACATGGCTTTCAGCAGCTCATGGTTGCCCTCCTGAGTTTGCTTTTGTGCCTTTATATTGGAAAATAATGGAAAATAAGTGTTATTTAACACATTAGAAAACTAGATCACTTTGTTGCCAGGATTTAAGCACTCAGTTTTAAATAATAGTCATGTTCTAGCATCTGAAAACTTTTGTGTACTACTTAAAAGGTGAGAGTTGTGGTATTTAGCAAAAATTTCTGCCTGATAAGACCAGAATTCAGTTTGCATAGCTTACTTTATCTGAGTATGTAATGGATAGAAAAAGAAACCTCATGTAGTTACCTGTCTTCTAACTATTATGTCTCAATGTATTACAGCAACGGGGAATAGTTTTGATGAGGGGATGCTGGATAATGTGCTGCTATCTTTGCTTTTGAAAAGGGAGGTATGGGAAGATCAAGGAGAAAAGGCAGGCAGAGTTCTGTCCCATTGAAGTTGTACTACAAGCGTGGCTCTCTAGTGTTCTCAGAATTCATTTGGTCTTTTCCTGTGCCAGGCTATAGTAAAAGAAGAATTGAAAATAAATTCCGGGTTTCTTTAGAGTTCAAGTTCACTACTGTATTTTTAAGAACTAGTTCTGTAATTAAGGAGGAAAAAGACCAAAACATTTTTTCTAGAAGGGTGTGCTCCTATACTTTGCTTCACACCTTGCAGAGTATGAATGAATTTAGATTGGGGAGTGGTGAGGCTGTTTGGTTTTCAATTTTGTTCTTGTGTTTTACCTGATGGAAATTAAGGGATAACATGTTATAATCACAGTATCAGTTGATAGCAGTGAAAAAAAAAAAGTTTATAGGAACGTTTCAAAGTACTAATATCAATATTGTTTTCAGATCTATGTTAGAACAGGTATCTACCATGGAGGGGAACCTTTGTGTGACAATGTGAATACTCAAAGGGTACCTTGTTCTAATCCCAGGTAAGCTAAGTGCTTAAATGACTATAGAGAACTTGACTTCTAGGGCATCATAAATGGTAGCACTGAAGGAGCAAACGCTCAATTTAGCCATTATTCAGGTAGAGCTCCTTGACAGGAATTCCTTGCCTTAAGTTTTGGAAGAACATTTTAACCTAACCCTGTATTTATAAATAGAATTTATTTAATTCAAACTAAGTATTTTGTCTCATTGCATATAATGTAGTTTCTGTACTGAACAGGTGTTTTACATGTGCATTTGCAGTTGCCTTTGAAACTCCACTATAATTACTCACGAATACTGTGAAATTAGCATAGCTGGGGGTGACTGAACTCTGTTGTTGACTGTGGATCAGTAGCAGGTGTTCCAGTTGCAGGTTCAGATTTCACCTTCAGCATGAGGGCATGTGCTGTAACATAACCTGCACATCTGTTTCAGTGAGGCTGCATGGTGTGTACCAAAGCACAACCCCTGAGTATGCAGAGATGGGTGTCATTTACCAACATGGGAGCTGCTGCCAGCTCTGGGATGATTATTTGCAGGAGATTTGACCTACCATGAGTATTATCTGGAAAAATAAAACACATCAACTTATAAGTACTATTAGCGTGCAAAAACGAGCTTTGAGCATATATAAACATGTTGAGAGAAAAAATATCTAAGATGTTGAATTTCTGCCCATCACTTTGACTAATGGAGACGTGAAATTTCAGCATCTGCAAAGATAAGATGCAAAGTATGTATTCAGAAGTAATTCTTGATTTGTGTTTTCTGACTGACTCCATGTCTTTGAAAGTTTCAGAATGCATTGATATTTTTTTGTCTATACATTTTCTATTAACATGATTCGGTGTTATAATTAGAAGGCCTTGTAATATACAGTTATTGAAAAATAGCCTCTCCCTCTTGAGTTTTCCCCGAAATAACTATACTTGAACTTGGGTATAATCCAAGTTGAATTGAAACCATGGATATAATCACACAGATCTGTATTATGTGAAATAAGCACATAAGAAAAGTGAATTAAAGTTTATCTGCTAATTTCTTCATTCTTAGAGAAGGGCTTGGACAGTTATTTCTTTGTGAAGCTCTGCTTCTAGTAGCTACAGACACACTGAAAAAATTAATGCTGTCCTTGGAAGCTGCTGCCTTTTCCAAGTGAAAAAATTCAGCATGGCAATCCACTTAAGAAAATAAATGGTATTTTGCAGTTCCTCTTCAAAAGCACAGTTCTGACAAGTGCGAGAGAAAGTCTACCTAGAAAAGTTCATGAAAACAACCTGTATTCCTGTAGAACCAATCTTATTACTATGGGAAATAGATTAATGTCTGAGTTAGGAATGTTGCTTTGGATTTCATGTTGTATTTCTCTATTATATTCCTGTCTTGCAGGTGTCTTTTTATTTTCTAGCAGTTCAAATTTAGTTGAGTTCTGAAAGCTGTGCTACAGTTTCTCCCACTTGCTTTCTTTCACTTCAGGGAAAAAGATTTCAGAAGCTAAACCTTATGTAATTATAGCACATATGCAAATCCATTATCTTTAGGTTATACCTACGCTGCCAGTTGCAGTCAGTAAGTTTGCAAGAGTGAAAGTGAATAAACGTATTCCTAAGTTTTCAGGAATCGAGCCTAACATGACTTTTTAAACAGTGTTGGTATTAGAAGGGTAATCAGGGAAGTTTCCATTCCCCAAAGGAATGCAAATGCACATAGGAGGACCTTTCTCAGTGAGAAAGCGTACTCTTCATGCACATACAGAGTGTAGGGAGGAATACAACAAATGCTTTTTGATATGACTGTTGATAGAATGCAGTTGTCTCCATGTTCTCTTTTAACCTACTCTGCTTCTGCTTTTTAAATCTTACAGGTGGAATGAATGGCTGTTGTATGACATGTACATTCCTGACCTTCCACGTGCTGCTCGGCTCTGCCTTTCCATCTGTTCTGTTAAAGGTCGGAAGGGTGCTAAAGAGGTAAAATACTTTGTGGTTTCATACGCTCATGAACAAAAGCTACTTAAGTCTGAATTTTGGAAAATATTTGGGAAATGCTGTCCTGGTAACTTGTCTTTAGTCCAGTGTTTGATTTGAGTCTGATTAAAATAGGAGGTTTTCTCTTCTTGTACCTAATTCATACTACCACTTTTTTGTGATCAGAAATTAAACAACATGGGAAAAAATGTATCTGTTCAATGCTGTAAATGGAGTCAAAATTGTATGGCCAGACAAAAAGATCAATGTTAGTCTTTTGAAGTTGAGTGTCTTTAAACTCAAATTTCTAATCCCATTAAGTTACTTACCTGTTAACTGAAGAAGGGCAATATTTATACTTGAATTTAGAACTGATTTTTAAAGTAAAGGAAATTTTGCTGTGTTAGCATTTGACGTGAGATCCCAAATAGTAATTTTTAAGAATCTGCATATGGCATCTAATTCTAGCCACCGACATCATTAAATTCTAGGTTTGAGTGTGTGTTATAGGTACTATCTACATTTTCGGCTACAACCAGGTTTATGAATCTTCACAGAATCATAAAATGGCTTGGCTTGGAAAGGACTTCTAAAGATCATCTACTCCAACCTCCCTGCCATGGCCAGGGGCATCTCTCACTAGATCAGGTTGCTCAAAGCCCCACTCAACCTGACCTTGAACATTTCCCCTGACAGGGTATCCATAACTTGTGAGAAACCTGTTCCAGACTCACTACTCTCACTGTGAAAAGGAGCGGGGGGGGGGGGAAATTGTCCAATCTATCTAAACCTATTCTCTTTCAGTTTAAAACTGTTGCCCTTTGTCCTGTAGCTACAGGCCTTGATGAAAAGTCTGTCAGAGAAAAAACCTCTCAATTGTCTTGAGCTGTTTCGATGTGGGGAAAATGTTGGCATGTGTTTGCAGATGTTTTGGTATCATTCTGCAGAATGACTGCCATGAGAATCATTCATAGAAAAATATGATACAGCTTCCACAATCTGCTTTCAGCTAATCTGGGAATGCAACGGCTTCCTCTGGGGTGAAGATGTTGCTTCGCTCTGCAGTAATTAATAAATGACACTGAAAAACCATTTTTTAATCTCTTTAAGGAGCACTGTCCATTGGCTTGGGGAAATATAAACATGTTTGATTATACAGACACTCTTGTGTCTGGGAAAATGGCATTGAATCTTTGGGCAGTACCTCATGGCCTGGAGGATTTGTTGAATCCTATTGGTGTTACTGGATCAAATCCAAACAAGGTAAGCATTTCCATGCTAGTTTCCTCTTTAGGAGTACATATTCAAAATATGCTGTATTATAACTAGTATATATTAGAAATTAGAAGAACTAATTTCAATTCTCTTTATATAGGAAACTCCATGTTTAGAGCTGGAATTTGATTGGTTTAGCAACCCTGTGAAGTTTCCAGATATGACGGTGATCGAAGAACATGCCAATTGGACTATATCACGTGAACTGGGGTTTAACTACAGCTATGCGGGGCTGGTAAGGCAAACTCCCCTTCCAAGATTAGCTACTAAAATTTGAAATGATTATCTATTTTCCTCAGTATATTAACAATTAAAAAAACCCCTAACTTTTCATGTATCCTGATTTATTGTAAAAGCAAGAAATCAATTTTTTGTTTTGTGTTTTGCAAAGTGAGTAATATATTCTTATTTCTTTATATGGCCATTAAAAAGATCTAATGCTTCACTGACCAAACAAAACACTTTAAAGAGAAACTGTTTTACTATGCAGACTGTTAAGACCTTTATGACACTTTTATATTGTTAATTCGGATGTCTAAACTACCTAGTTTAACTTTTCAAAAGTTGTGATTCTCCTTCAATGGTACTGTTTTATTTTGTTGCAGTTTCGTGCCTACAGGTAGGCTTTCTTTTGTAGCCTAAAGGCGCTTATAACTCTTTACAGGCTTTTTAATGGGCTAGTTATGACCGTAAGTACAGGGAGTTCTAGGGGAGCTGATTGGCATACATGGGAGTGCAATTCTTTATCTTCTCTCTTTCATGAAGAAAATCTGTCTGTTGACAGTTGGCTTTTTGGTGAGGGTTGGAGCTTTCTTAAAAGCACATTTTGGATGATTAAAATGAAGAAAAAGAAAAAAGAAAAGCAGTAAACCTGAAAATGCTGTGTATTTAAAGACAAGGCTATGAAATTAGTTGGTATGTTTTACATTTTCTTCTGGAGGCTGATTTAAAGACTTGAGAGCTTTGTGGTCTGTGTAAAGAAGAGTCTCGGGGTGGAAAGTTTTGCTTGTGCCGAGAAGCATATAGGTGTCAGTAAGCATCCAATTTAGGAATTCTGGTGGTATGTGAGTCCCATCTCACGTACCTTGGACAGAGGGTTGTAGGCATTGGATTACTCCTGATACTCTCCAGGAAGTCCATCATAGTGGCATATCTGCTTCTAATACGTATTGTGACTGAGCAGTGCTGCAGGGCTCTTAGTAAGTGTTGAAGGACAGCCAACTTCTTGGTAAATAACGTTCCTTTGCTGTAACACAGCCTCTTACCTGGGCTTGTATATGCTCAACTCATTGTTTCGTTCCATCTGTAGGCAAAAATAGAAAATGGTGAGGAGAATAAGCTCTTACTTCTGAGACAAAATAATAAACAACTTAGACTTTACAGTTAAAAAGGATAAAATCTGAGGTAGAATAAAGACTCAAATTACTGTCCTTTTTTTTGGTGATAATCCTTACAGTACTGTAGAAGACAGTGGTTAAATATGGAGATAGCCATTGATGTAAATAGGCTACATTAACAGAGAAACAGACTGTGTATCCCTGCTTTGGGTCTCATTGTTCATGCCACTTTTCTTTACCCTCCTCGTTGTCTGCCTAAATTCTCTCATTATTTATCCTTTCTTAAATCATATTTCATTAAATGATTGGTAAGTTTGAACTTCACTGCTGTCTCTTGGTATTGTATTCATCCCCTTTACCTTTTAATGTGTGATATCTTCAGGGCTGAAGCCAAACTTGCTGTATTCAGGTACTATGCATATTTATAGCTGTGATACTAACCGTATCTAGGGAGTTAGAGAGTAATGTGGTGTTATTCATTCAAAAGTCAGATATTAGGTTACTGTGTAGCATTGGCCATAACTGGAAGACATAAAAAATGCTTGTCTGAAATGGTCAAAATCAGCAAAGCAGTCACCAAGTTGCGATTTCTATATAAATGTTTTTGTTATGATCCAAAGAGCGTAACTTTTTTGTTTGACCTTGAAATGCATTACACTACAGTTAAATACATACTTAGATCATTTGCAGGTCCATTAATATCTCGAATATGAAGGCATTTTAAAATATTAAATCTAATTTACTGTCCCACAATTCATAGAATTTCAAGTTTTTGGTGTTGACCGCAACAGGATAAATGCATTTTCCTTCTGGGCTTGACCTAAACTATGATCTTTCTGACCCACTCTGCAGGTACATTTTATACTTTTTTGACTTTCACTTACTCTTTAGGATGACTTTCAGAATCAAGACGATTATGTACAATTAGTCACTTGTTCAGTATCAACTATTTGATCTTATGTCAGGAGTAGGGTGATTATAAAGTCATTTATCCTTTAATTTCCTTACAGAATGACTTGGGCTTTTCTACTTGCACTGTATCCATTACCATAGTATTTAAGAATGTTCTAGAGATTTTCCTGTGCCACACTGAGAGTAGTCTTGAATAATTTCCCCCCACTTTTAAGTCCAGTCCATATGCTTCAGAATGGGCATAAAAAACACCTGTTGGTGCACTAAAGTCTTACACTGTCACACTACTAACAGGGCAAAGTACTAAGAATTCAGTGAGTTCGTTGATTCAGACTTTAATATTGGTAGATGTAAGCTTGAAGGACAGAATATTCTTGTCCTGTGTAGTAGTAGTGAATCTATCATGAGAACACATAATTTATGTAATGTAAACGGATCTTTCAGTCTGAAGTAGATACCATGTGGTGTAACTTGACAACTGTTTCTGTATTTGTGCGTATTCTTAGAAGTAACACCACTTCACCTTGTAAATGGTGCTTCAATCTATCAATTTCAGATTGTTCTTTTATTCAGATGTTTTGTTTTGATTTTTTTTGTGAGTAGTTGTTGTTCTTTGTCTGTTTGTTGTTTTTTTAAAGCTAAATGCATTGGAAAGACTTTCTGTAAAAGACATGTAAGTGTTTCCGTTTCAAAGTACTAGTTCAACCAGTTGAGAATTTCCATCAATAAAACTGGCAGACAAAGCCCAGTCAATTCTTGTTTATCTTGTTTAATGTGCTCAGTAGAAGTTGTCTAGGGAAAGAACAGAACAAGAGATCAAATATTATGGTTCTGCGGTTTGAAAAACTTGAACTTGGAAAAGAGTTGATCTTATTGTTTAGTGGTAGTAGGTATCATACAGGTGTGAAAATGAGCTCACTCTAAATGCACTGTTCAATCCCTGTAAAATTTTTGGAATAGCTTCATGTTAAGTGTCAAATTTGTTTATTACAGTTGTATTTTATATGAAGGGCAATAATAAGCTGCTTAAGATTTTTTTGCAGTGCAATTTGATTCTGTAGTTGAAATCTGACTGCATCATTTCATAAGTTGCTTTGTAAAAGACATTGAGTGAATTAAGAAGTGGAAAGTCTAGGAGAAAAATTGAACTTGGCGCATGAGCTGTGAAAAATCAAGTAGTAGTAGTTTCAGTACCTCTGCAATGGATGAAACCTGGTTCAAATAAATTAAGTCCTAGATAAAATTAATTTTGGTGTCTCCCAGTTCTGTATTCTGTGCTCTTTGGGGAATATCTTTTACTAATTCTGGTTGATGTTTTCTGGTCTTCCTGTTACTCAGACTTTCCCACAGAGTTCTGCCTTTTATTTACCTAGCTTCATCTCCCATAGTCTGCTTTTTCAGTTCTGATTCGTTTTCACTCCTTTCAATAGCTCTCAGCAATCTCAAAACTGGAGAGAGAAATGACCAATTGCATTTTGTGCTGCATTATGTTGTTCATCAGAAGTCAACAGGTGCTTTTTCTCTGCACAGCTGATTTAGTTGAAATGTACCTCTTTTTGTCCCAGTAATGACTAAAAACAGGTGTAGAAATCAAAGGTCTAGTCTTTCATCTCTATTATTAAATTGTGAGACCTCAGTTACAACAAAAGGAAACAATAAGATGGTGTTGCATAGGCTCTAAGTGTTGCTATGCTGTTAAAATACTTCTTGTACGTTGTGTGACAGGGGGAGGAAATGTGCAGGGGGTTAATGGACCACTTTCTCTCTGCAGAGTAACAGAATAGCTAGAGATAATGAATTAAGAGAGAGTGACAAGGAGCAACTGCGAGCCATATGTACACGAGATCCTTTATCTGAAATCACTGAGCAAGAGAAGGACTTCCTCTGGAGCCATAGGTATTTAAAACCAAAAACCAAACCAAAGAAAACCCCTTGTCACAATGAAACTTCACCCCATTCACTCCAAATTTGTCATGCTTGTTTTGGGGTTTACTCCCTTTTCTTTATCCTGTATTGTTTGGGTTAGTGTTTTATAAAATGCGTTTAAAGCATTCTGCGTTGTATGTCTTAGTGCATAAACCGGTGGAGAAAAATAATTTGCCTAATTTACATTTTCCCTGTTACTGCGGCTTTACCTTCATGCATGGATCCTGACACCATCCTGTGTATCAGTCAGATTCTGCTGACAAAGGAAGAAAAAGGTGCAAGACTGAGGGGACATAGTAGATAGTTATTGAAGCAAAAATGACATTTTGTACATACAACTTTTTTCTCTTTCGCAGACACTATTGTGTGAATATTCCAGAAATTCTGCCCAAATTACTTCTGTCTGTTAAATGGAATTCTAGAGATGAAGTGGCCCAGGTAACATTCAACTGTGAATTAATTTTAAGTTTTTAAGAATTTTTAAAATATGTTATTTTACAGAAAAGTTCTGGATGTTAAAAACATGTTCTGTGTGCATGATGCATTGAATGAAAACTTAGATGATTCAAGTTGCCACTATAACTGACTGATCAGTCTGGCCCAGAGGTCTTGTTCTTCAGTTCTGTCAGTCTTTAAGAATTGCTCTTGGTGGCATTACCTGAGTTCTTGTTATGTTGCTGATTTGTCAATTACAGGTAAATGTGAGGGTTTGTTTTCATTCTTTTTATAGTGGATAAAATAACAAAATCGGTTGGCAACTAACGCCAAATTGTTTGAGAGAGGAGCTGGCGAATAAACAGCTTCTACTCAGATGCCGTTTTTGTCTGAGGATACTACCTAACAACTGAGTGTTACAACTTCCTCCTAATCAACGCAAATCTGTAATGTGCTTGGACTTTTTTCCACAGATGTACTGTTTGGTGAAAGACTGGCCTTCAATCAAGCCGGAGCAAGCAATGGAGCTTTTGGACTGTAATTATCCAGATCCGATGGTGCGAGCTTTTGCAGTTCGGTGTCTAGAGAAGAATTTGACAGACGACAAACTGTCTCAGTACTTAATCCAGCTAGTACAGGTATATAGCATGTTTTGCTATACTTTGACGTCTTGTGTATATTCGATGGTCATAGGGACTTAGAATAGAGCAAAAGTGAAGATGATGTGGAAAAGAGGTCATCAAAAGTATCTGCTGGTGTTGCGGATTATTTAAGAGGAGGAAATGATGTAGTTCACTTCCTGTACTGCTGAGGTTTTGCTTGTTGATATTCGATGCCAAAATTTTTCAGAGGTAGAGAACTGTTCTACCAACTGGAACAGGCAGCTATTTCAGCTCTCCTAACATATGGGAAAGTATGGAGCAGAAGCATGTTCTCAAAATTTTGAGCGAGTTGAGGCTAAAATATTTGGTAACAGTAAAGGAAGCATCAGATGGTAAGTTCCAGAAATAGAGGCAGCCGGTGCACTGTTAGCAGATACTGTTCAAATCCTAACACATGCAAGTATTAATACCAAGATCAGTCTTTCTACAAGATTGAATGTAAAACACAGATTGTGTTTTATTTAACTGCTTTTAATCTGTATTTTGTTCATAGAAATATCTGCGGCTAATTTTTTTCTCTTTATCCTTAACTAGGTTCTGAAATATGAGCAGTATTTAGATAATCAGCTTGTGAGATTTTTACTCAAGAAGGCACTGACCAATCAAAGGATAGGACACTTCTTCTTTTGGCATTTAAAGTAAGCTTAATACCATGTTGAGCAGTGTTAGCTATAAACTATTTTTTGTTCTAAAGGCTTGGCATAATAAATGTGCTTTTTTAAGGAAAATATTACCACTTAAAGTTTGTTTTAAGTTGGTTATTGGTAATTGAAATCATCCCTTGTAGTTTCAAAAGATAGCTAATAATAGATACTTAGTCTTGGGAGTTTTTTATCTAATGATGATTACTGTAAAAACTAGATAGTCTTAACTACGATTGCTGGAAGTCTCCCATATTGTTAGCTGTTTACAGCTTTGACTGATTTCTGCTGCTTGAACTTTATTTTGTATGTCAGATCACCCATCAGTCTTTTCTGGAGAATTTTACAAATAGTTGAGACCTAAAGAAAATGACCCAATTTTGACCAGATAAGGCTTTGAAAAGTGACTGTTCATACGTGCTATTAAAGACTTTATAGAGCTTGATAAGCAAAATACATCAGTGTTCTTCCTTACTAGGTATAACACAGGCTTTTGTAATTGCTGGAGTTGAAAAGGCTGAGAATAAATCAGGCTACAGGATACTGGGTTGTAGCCAGGTGTCACCTAAAAATGCTGTTCTGAGATAGGGTGAGCAGACACAGAAGTAGGATCAAGAAATGAAATCTTTGTTGTGCTTTCAGTTTTCTAATTCCCTTGCTGATCATCAAGGATAGTGAAATAAGTTGCCTTATTAACTAGTCTGAGGAGATGTGTTTTAGGAGTATGTGAAGACAGAGTAGGTAAGAACAAGGAAACTAGAGGGGCTGCAGCCTGGCATTAGCTAAATGAGATAAGGAAAAGATTTTGAATATGGGCAAGGGGTGGAGAAGGATGGGATGGAGCAAGAAGGAATGGAAGAAAATGCTATAAATCCTGTGCTGCATTACTTCTAAAGGGTGCTGAAGTCTGATCGGTCAAAACGAGATGAGTCTGGGGAGGTCAATGAAGTTATTTACCTGAAAAGAATGATTCATAAGCAGCCCCCAGGAAGATGTTATGAGTAGAGCTTTGGTTTTGGCATCTCTAAGTGGTCTTATCTTTAAGCTAAAACTATTCTTCCTCTCGGTAGGTCTGAAATGCACAATAAAACTGTAAGTCAGAGGTTTGGTTTACTTCTGGAATCCTATTGTCGAGCGTGTGGAATGTACCTGAAGCATCTGAGCAGGCAGGTGGAGGCTATGGAGAAGTTGATTAACCTCACAGATATTCTCAAGCAGGAAAAAAAAGATGAGACCCAGAAGGTATTGTAAGCTGTCCACATACCAAAACGGTTGCTGTCGAGTCCCAGGAATTACATTAACTAGAAAAGTATTAACGTTAACTTCAGTAGTTAGTATGTTATCCTAGAAACTGTACTATTTTCTGTGTGCGTTGCCATTGGCTGCCTCTTAAGGCAAGAGGAGTAAAGGTTTCAATTTCTGTAATGTGTGGCAAAGTGAAATGGCTTACGTTGGAACTGTACAATACCATCCTTTAAGATCAAAGCTAAAATCTGATCCTTGCCTTCATTTACTTGTACTTAGTGTTCTGAAAGCCTGAATGTGATTATTTATTAGGTACAGATGAAGTTCCTTGTTGAACAAATGAAACGGCCAGACTTTATGGATGCTCTGCAAGGCTTTATCTCTCCTCTTAATCCTGCGCATCAACTGGGAAATCTTCGGTACCGTCTTCAGTTTTGAAGTTTGTCTAGATACTGAAGCAAATGCCTAGTTATGTTAATGCTGAGGTTAAATGTTAATATCCTCAAAATTAACTGAATAAAATGTGTAGCAGAGTAATTTGTAAAGAGTGAAGTAGCTTCAGTCTAACTGTTTAACAAATTAGAGAACAACGTGACAGTCAAGTGTTTCTTTAAGGTGACAGGAACTCCAGTCCTCTTTCAATGTGTAAGGAAAACACACTTCCAAAAGAAAACGTACAATATAGCCAGCTTTTCTGTTGGACTTAGCAAAGGGTTAACATTGCACTTATATTAGGAAGTTTGAGGCTGAAAGTAAAAGTGCTTGATAGTCAGTTATTCAGGCATCTTTAATTTGATACTAGTTCAAAAAGTTTGAACAACAGGAAGGACTTAGTAGTATGAAATACGGTATGAGAATCAAATTGTGCCTATTTCATAGAAGTCTTGTTTATTTTGTAGGCTTGAGGAGTGCAGGATAATGTCATCTGCAAAAAGGCCCCTGTGGTTGAACTGGGAAAACCCAGATATTATGTCTGAATTGTTATTTCAGAACAATGAGATCATCTTTAAAAATGGAGATGGTAAGGAAAAATACAAGTGTCATCCCAAAGCTACATATCTGTTTATTTCCCTACCCTACTGTTCAATATTTTTTTAGTTGTATAAAATACATATATTGAAGAAAATACTTCAAAAAATATCTAAGAAAATCAGTTTTCTTTTCAAGAAAAGTTAAGCATGCACAAATAAGTATTTGTCTGTCACGTACATATTTTGTGTGTTCAAAGATGCTCAGTCTGTTGAAGTGGAACGTGATACTATTTAATAATTTGGAGGTTTTACTAGAAAATGTCTTCAAGACATTACAGATGTGTAATCCGTAATTCCATCGTCATGTTTTTAGTGTATATTTCCAAACAGCTTTGAAATCGCCACCACGAATTTATATTCATTCTTAACTATTTAAAATACACTTTTTTTTCTGTGTGAGAACGAAAACTACACTAAACTAAGAAGCCTAACTTCCTTTAGACATACTTTTTGGGGGAAAAGTAAAATAAGTTGTAAGAAAGTGTTCTGGTGTTACGAAATTTGTAATTTCTGTGTATTTGACTATTCCAGACTTGCGTCAGGACATGCTGACACTTCAGATAATTAGAATTATGGAAAACATCTGGCAAAATCAGGGTCTCGATCTTCGGTAAGCATTAGAGGTCATTCTCAAGCAATTCTTAATGTTTTTTGCGTTGGATTGTTGCCTGAGGTTGTTTCTGTTTTCCCAAAGGTACTCAATGAAGTGCTTGCTATGAATAGGCGTATTTGTACATGTTAGAGCGACTTTTAATTTAGTTATTTTTAATAACCTTCAGTTCACTAAGCTACTGGATTCTGTAAAGATGAGATTATATTTGAAGAATACTTGTCCCGTACAGGTGGGTGTGAGGGATCTACATTCCAGGGATGGCTACAAGGGCTAACACACACACACACACACACTAGCCACACTGTAGTCTACTGATGGTGTCTGTAGGATTTACTTTGAACAAGCTGCCAAACTCACGGCCCTGTTAAGCGATGTCTCTAGTCGATATCTTCATTTCAGTATATGAAGTACGCCTACTTATTACCATACCTACTTATATCACCCAGTCTAATATACATGCAGCTTCTCTGCTTCTAAATAGTCTGTGGGTACAGGAGCTTCTACACAATTCCATTCACTAGAAACTATTCTGCTTCTGGAAAGTGATGCAAGAAAGCAGGGAGGGACTTTTTATAAGGGTGTGTGGTGATAGGACAAGGGGCAGTGGTTTTAAACTAGAGCAGAGTAGATTTAGATTAGACATTAGGAACAAGTTCTTCACTCTCAGAGTGGCGAGACTCTGGAAAGGGTTGCCCAGAGAAGTTGTGGATGCCTCATTCCCTGGAAGTATTTAAGACCAAGCCAGATGAGGCTCTAAGCAACCTAGTCCAGTGAAAGGTGTCCCTGCTCATGGTAGGGGAGTTGGAATGAGATGGTCTTTAAGGTCCCTTCCAACTCAAACCATTCTGTGATTCTATGAGACAGGTTGCACTTCCAAATGTGTCTTTGCTGTAGGTAGATCTTTAGGTGGTGGCTTACCAGTGCCGCCTCTTCACTCTCAACCCAAATACGTCCTTTGCATCCGCAGTTCTCATTTCCTTCTCATCTAGACAAAAGGACCTACTGGTCTACATCATCTCTCATCCATCTGGGCAACTATTTTGTGTCTAGTACTGTAATGAGTGACAGAATTACAGCTTTGCCTAAGAATGGTTTGCAGAATTACAAGTCACAGTACCCATGCCTGGAAGAGTAACTAGCTATGGAATTAGGCAAAAATTCATCCTCTTCCACCTCCTGCCATCATCCATCATTATTCTTAAAGAGGCAGCATGGAACTTTAGAGGAGAAGTTGAATCGGTATGGTGTTAAGTGAAAGACTGATTTTTAAAATAAAAAAAATTAGGAAAAAAAAATCAAAGACGTTCTCCAAGCTGTCCATCTGCTGTACTGAACGACTGAAATATGCATGCAAGATGAGGCAGATGATGAACTCAATTACACTAGTGAACAGAAAGAAAATCTTTTGAGAACCTAGACATTGTGACCAATGCCACTAAGGCCACTAAACTGTGTGTCTCTGTGGTACAGCAAGTCTAATAGTCCAAGGGTTATGCCACACGATTAAGAAAACAGATGGATCTCACTGGTTTTCTTTGACCTCCAAATCAGACTTTTATCTAAAAATGTAAGTGTAGATAGATAGATAAATATGAATATACTTTTTGGAACCAGCAAGTAAAGTGCTGTTATCCGGAGAGGAGCCCATCTGCACAGCAACGTCAGCAGTCAGCTCTGCTACTGGCTGCGTATTGCACTAGTGTTCTTAACTTTGTATTCGATCCAAGAATCTAGAAAATTTTTTTACCATGTCATCACGAAAAACACTTTAGATGCTCCAGTGTTCCTAGAAGGCTGTTTTACCCTATAGATGTGACACTTTGACTCCAAAAGGGAAAGTTCAGGAGAGACCAGGGCTGCTTTTAGGTACCTGATCCTCTATCTCAGATCTTTTAACAGAGGATGTTAAACTTGATAATGGTTGTGTTTCTTTCAGTCTTTGAATAAAAGACTGAGGTTGACTTGGTTTTATCAGGTAAAATATTTTGAATGTAACAAAGCAAATACAGGCTTTAGGGGGAGGGTGAGGAAAGAGACCTTTGAAAGAAAAGGAGGCAGAGAAATTGATTTCTTTTACTTGTAAAAAGAAAAATGGGCTACTGAGATCATCCTTTGGGTTTTACTTACAGATTACAAAACAGTGATTTATGATCATCCTTAAAGTCTGCGAGTAAACATCCATTTACAGTTAGTTCATTGACATCTGGGTAAATTGTAATGTTGCTGACTGGAGATTCCGGATACAACTTTGTAATTGTACTAGTAGGAAAGTAATTTTGAAGGTCCCATGTGCATTTTACATTTCCTGTTACTTGTTTACATTAGCCCGTGAAATCTTAATATTTGTTTTCTGGATGCTTGGGTTCTGTCTCTAGTTCTTCACTTTGAATATGGTTGAATAGATCTGATGAAATCATGCTGAATGCCTTTTTTTAAGGGTTTTCCAGTGTATTACCCAGGGCACCCAAGAACATGTTAATCAAATTTCGCCTTAACCTTTTGTCCTGATGTAAAACTGAAGAATGGCATTGGTGGATACAGTGGCTGGCATGTTACTGTACTAATACCTGATACATTTTTCCCCACAAGACTAATGATAATACACCTATAAAACATTAAAAGAAATTTTCATATCCTAAAGTAACAGATGACACTTACCTGATCAGGGTTATCAAACATGCTTGTTTGCTGTCTTAAAGTTTAATTGTGTGTAAAAAAAAAAACAAACCAAAACAACAAAACAAACAAAGAAACCCAAAACCAAAGAAAAACCACACACAAAATAAAAACAACAAAAAAAACCCAACCCCAAAACTTTGTCTTTCAGGATGTTGCCTTATGGTTGTTTGTCTATTGGTGACTGTGTGGGACTCATTGAGGTAGTGAGGAGCTCTCATACCATCATGCAGATTCAGTGTAAAGGAGGCTTAAAAGGAGCACTGCAGTTCAACAGCCATACATTGCATCAGTGGCTCAAGGACAAGAACAAAGGAGAAATGTGAGACTTGCTGTTCGTTTTTCTTTTTCATGTGCTCTTTTTCTTGGAAACTTTGAGAGCTAAAGTTCCTGAAGTGGGAAATGATGTCTGTCTGGTTTTGTTGTTTTTTTTTCCCTGCCCTCATTTGCCAAGCATTCCTGTTTACAGCTCTTCTGATGAATTTGGGTGGTTGTGTGACTTCTCTGCAGTGAAGCAGAAGATGGAGGTAGAACTATGAAGATAATGCTTAAGTCTGTATTTAACAGTAGCTCATCAAAATGCCATACGGCTGTCCTTTAAAAGAGGGACAGTCACTTCAGTCACTAGTTTACTGTTCCATGAGCTAGCTGTAAGTACTGCTGTTTTCAGAGTATGCTGAATTTCTTCCTTACTTAAAGTAATAAAGTTGAGAAACTCTGCTTCATTGAGAGAAGATTGCGCAAGTTAGCCCTTCCTTAATGAGTAGGAAAAGAGAAGAAGAATCTGCACTTTTGTATTATTTGAATATCTGTAGGAAAATGTCGTCTTTACTTTCCATAGGTATGATGCAGCTATTGACTTGTTTACACGTTCTTGTGCTGGCTACTGTGTCGCTACCTTTATACTGGGCATCGGTGATCGCCACAATAGTAACATCATGGTAAAAGATGATGGACAGGTAAGATATGGTTTTTTTTTAAAAACATAGCCTAATGTCATCTCTTGCTGTGCTCTGAGCTTGTTTTAAAAAGAATCCATCTGAACTATGTGAATGATCAGTTTTACTGTGGTATCATTTAAACAAGGAATTGCTAATCTTAAAATACTTTTTTGTCTTTCCAAGCTGTTTCACATTGACTTTGGGCACTTCCTTGATCACAAGAAGAAGAAATTTGGTTATAAAAGAGAGCGTGTGCCGTTTGTCTTAACGCAAGACTTCCTAATAGTGATTAGTAAAGGAGCCCAAGAATGTACCAAAACAAGGGAGTTTGAAAGGTGAGCGGTTTCTTTAAGTGTTTAACTCTCAGAGTATTTTGTACCTAAAATGCGCCTTACTGCTGATGACCTTTAATAATTAGACTTTTTAACTGAATAGTATTTTAATTGGCTTGGAGTGGGTGTGTTCTGATTCTTTAGTTGAAGATCAGCCATCCACTTGTACATCAACAGGTGATCTTAGCGCTTACGTGGTCTTCAGTTCGTGAAACCTCATTTCAACTCTGGAAAGTCAGCCCACATGGGAATAAAGATAAATTTTTAAACATCTAATTTATTTTGATATTTATTTAACACTTGAAACAAATACTCTTGGGATTGCAGAACTGCAAAAACGGAGGATTCTTAAGTCAGGTGTAATGAGCATCAGAGCCTGCTGGTCACTCAGCGATACTCTCTCCTGTAGCTGCTGTGATATTGGCTCTTCAGCTGGCTTGTGTAGTTTCTGATATTCTACAGAATGTCTTAAGAAAGGAGAACTTAAAGATGTTAATAAATAAGTAGTTAAGAAAAAGTGTTAATGTAGTCATTCTTAATATCTGTCTTTCCAGAGATCCAGTCTTTGAGGTTTCAATTTTAATCTTAATTTCTTTATGCGGGGAGGGGGAAATAACAGATTTTAGGTTACAGTGTCTGTTTGAATGCAGCAGTGAAGCTTTTCTACATTTCTTTTTTTCTTAGCCTGATTTAAATTGGTGATTTCAGCATAAACAGGTATTTCTTACCCAATTTTGTGATACAGCAAATACCTCTGTCTTCAGTGCATTCTCCAGAGTATCCAAAGAGCAACAGCTACTGCCCTCACAAAACTAGAGAAGTGCATCTTTGGTGATAACCAGGAAAGGACTGTTTGCAACAGTGCATCAGGAAATGTACTTTGAAGTTTGAAATAATCCGTAGCCCTGACTAAAATGGCTCTGAACCCCCATGAACTGGTGTTGAATACTTTGCGTAAATCACAAATGAGGTTTAAGGCTGGAAAGCCTGTCTACAGTTTGGCTGTTGTGTTGGTCTGACCCCTGCTAATTCTTCTAGAAATGGAGATGATAGAAGTCAGACGATGAGTATATTTTCTCAGCAACATTATGGTGCTCTTACTGTCGTCTGTTTTAGTGTCCTGTTACCAGAAGGCTGTTTTGGAGCTGCAGTAGTAATATGTATGTAACAGGGAAATACACTGAACTTTTTTTCGCTGTCTCTTCCAGGTTTCAGGAGATGTGTTATAAGGCTTATCTAGCAATTCGGCAACATGCCAATCTCTTCATAAATCTTTTCTCCATGATGCTTGGCTCGGGAATGCCAGAACTGCAGTCCTTTGACGATATTGCATACATTCGAAAGACTCTTGCGTTGGACAAAACCGAGCAGGAAGCTCTTGAGTACTTCATGAAGCAAATGAATGATGCTCACCATGGTGGCTGGACAACAAAAATGGACTGGATCTTCCACACAATAAAACAACATGCTTTGAACTGAAGTGAAAGCAAAGAAAACAAGTACTGATAGCCTGCTTTGTGGCTACTGCACTGTCAATACTCGTTAGCAGCAAAGACTGGTTGCATAGGAATTGCACAAACCACGAACAACATGAGAGTTTATGGCAAGAAAAGAGATGAACTGTTCAGACAACTGTTGAAAAATAATGTAAAACAGGGTTTCAGATAGCACTAAAACTGTACACTTCAAAAACTAAGCTTTAGTATGATGTGTGACTTCATGTTATGCCTTAAGCCCAAAAAGGTAAACGTGGAAGAATGTTTCCTTTTTTCATTTGGTGGGATAAATTGGAAGGAAAAAGCAAATAGTGCTAGCATGAACATAGTCCATCACATGTTACCTTAGATCTGGTAAAGCAGGTAGAGACTATGCTGGATTGAGAAGAGTGGAAAGAGAATTCAAATGATAGCAAATACTTAGATGCAGCATAGTTTGAGGGGAAGGAGTTTTAAGCTCAAAGATCTAAAAACAATAGTGAGAGGACAGTGCCTTTTCAGTGTGCTCAGAGGCATTAACATTTACGGGGTTTAGATGACCCTTTGATTTCTGGGTCCGTCACCTGCACAGTTTCTGAAAGCAGTGGGAAGTAGGCCCATTCAGTGTGGTGTTTCTTCTGCTCAGTATTTCTAGGGGTGCGATTCATACCTTCACAAAGAAACTCCCCATCATCCCCAAAAACTGACTAACCTGGAAATTGAATGGTCAGAATTGGGTTTCGTGCAACAGAGAGTTGTGATGTTCATCTTAGGTTTACTTTAATCTAACTTGAACTGAATAGATTTTTTTCATACATGTTTTCCAGAACCTAAAGAAAGGTGAGTTATTAAAATTATTGAAAGATTATTTTTTTATAAAGGCTATTTATATAATAGGAACTATTATTAATATATATTCTTTATTTACATAATTTGTCCAATATTCACTCTTTTAATTTTGCAGCCCAGTTCTATCTGTCCAAAACTCCTGTCTCCATAAACGTCACTGAAGGTGACCAGATAATACTCCTAGGACCAAATTCAACCCTGGTGAAAGAGGCTACAAGTACCAGTGAAGTGGTGGGAGATACACCCACTAGTGCCAGAGGTGAACTTGGCCTAAGTATCTTAAAAAAAATCTGAGGCATCAATCTTCACATTACTGAAGTGATATGCTGGCTATTCAAGGAACATGCATTTAAACCCTCAGTCTTTTGGGTCCACCATTTTTCCTCGTTCTTCCTCCTTTGGAAGTAGTCGTTTAATCCAGTAACAAATCAGAAATAGCAATTTAGATTTTTCAGTATGATCGATAATAAGCCGTTGAAGATACAGCAGATACGTTGGCTAGCTCAAAGCATGTGGAGTTACCAAATATTTTATAGCTTTGTCTGTTTTGTGTGTGCGTGTGTAATATATCTGTAAATCTAGTTGTTGTCCTCTAACACAATTATGATGTGTGCAATCAGTTAAATTATCAGTTAAATTGGCACCACTTTTGGAAACTGTTCTGAGTACCGAGGATTTCAGATTGCCCTTATGCACAACTTCAGGTAGGACTGTTTTTTCCTAATTATTAAGCTTTTGTTTTAAATTAGCGAAGCCCATGATTTTGAGGGTGATGTTCACCCTACCATTTTAAACTTGCTAGATTGGCAGCACTCGGAATGAATTCCAAAGGTTTCGGGCTTTCGGGGGTTTAGCTTGTTCCCTTGCAAACACGCACTGAGGTGCCACTCAAAGTGCAATACCACATGTAATGTAAAATATGCTGACAGCTGGTGTTAGATTAGAATATAAGTATATAAATAAACTGTACTTTGTGCAGGCTGTACTGATGAGGTAATGAGTGGTTGGCTTCGTATATGAAAAAATGTGCAATCAGTTACATTATGAAAGACCGTGGGGATTGTAAAGCCAAGACTTTGGTCTTTTAAGACGCTTTCATAATCAAGATCCTGCGGTTGATTACTGCACACACGGATACTTGATGTTGTGGGGGGAAACCTGCTTTTGTGAAAACTGCGGAAGTTCCAAGAATAGTATGGGGAATGTGAAGTTTTATTTCCTTAGTTCTACTAAAAATTTTGGAGTAGTCCAGCAAACTGCCCATTACTCTTTATTGACTGTTACATATTCCTTTTTGTTCATATTTTAACTCCTGATAACCTTGGTCATACTTTCTAGAGCAAAATTACCTTGTATGTATTACTTCACAGTCGACACTAATAGTTTAGTTTTCTTAAAACATGGCTTAGTTTCCATTTAAATTTAGTTTACAAAATCTGAAACCCTGTTGGCTGTAATTCTTAATTTAACTGAGTAAAACTTGCACAAATGCTACATTAGGTGCTATATTATCCTTATTTATCTGGTATTGAAACAATGCTTTACCTCGTTTATCTAAGAGATGGTCGGCCTTTTCCAGCCTGGATTAAAAGATCAACTCAATTTTTTTTGTTTGAGCCCAGCTTCTTTTGTACTTTGTTCCTTCCTAGCCATTTACTTCTGTAAATATGAATACAAATGTCTTTCAGTTCAAGCATACAGTGTTATGCACCCTTTTTTGCACAGACAGAAAGGTAGGAGGAATCGGGCTCTGTTTCCAAAAGTTACTGCAACTGAATGCACAAGCTGTAGAAGTTGTTATGAACATCTAAGAGTAAAAGAAAGGAAACTTTATGGTGATACAGACATAATATGATTTGGGATAATTATAGCCTTTAAATTAAAGAGCAGGGGGGAAAAAGTTAGAAGCTCATGGGCTTTAAGCAGTTGTTCTTCCCATAACCGGGATGGGCATTTGGAAAATATTCTGCCAGTGTTTCAGGAAAAAGAATAAATCCTTTTTTCAGCTTCAGAGTGTTCAACCCTAATTACCTTGTCCTGTGATGCCATCTTTTTGTTGATGTAACTTCACTGATGATAGTGGAGGTCCTATTTCCTTACGTTGGTGTAAATGAGATGATGTCATCTGTTCAGTATGCGAAATAAGATCAACTTAAAGACTGTGAAAGCACTTGTAACCGAGCTCTAGATTTTTAGAGATTGCTTGGAATTTGGGTTTTTATTTTAAAAATAGTCTCACTTCATGGAGATTTGAAAATGTACCCTTTGTTCTGAGGATCTGCTGCACAAAACACTAAGTAGCTTTATTTTGAGCTTGAATTGAATTTGAACACCTTGCTCCTGCAAAAGTGTGTAGGAGGCCTACCAGAGCAAGGAGCCCAGGAAGCATTAGGAATGGTGATTTAGTGAAATACAGATTTAAAAACAGTAACTTTTTCAACTGTGAAACTGTTTGATTTGACAGAATAGGCTGCTGCGGACTAGTTTTCCTTCAACTAAATTCTTTGCTTTCCTAAAGCTTGCAGAAAAAGCAGCTGTCCTTGTTTGTGTGTGCACCTTTTCCTGTTCTGAAAGGGTGTATTACTCACTATTTTCATAGGCAAAACAGACTTTCAGTATAGTTTTTAAAATAAAAGCATTTAAATAAAACCAGAATTGTTAGTGGTTTGGCATTTTGTGAAGAAGATAAAAATCTGCGTATTAGGGGCAATACAGAAGTTACTAAGCTTGTAGAGAATTTTGTATCTGATAACCCTACTGTTGGTTGGTTTGGGTTTTTTTCCAGCTTTCCTTTTCATGTAAAATATTAAATGCCCTTCACTGGTCAGTAGCCCAGATTTGATGACAATTTGAAGGTATTTTCTTTGCTTTGTCATTTTATAACTGGCATGTTTCAATGTCTGTTCTTAATCGTGAATTTCTCCTGTTCTGTGTGTCTGTACAGGTTGCAGACCTGGGCTGGACCCATTCAGAAAAAGAAATATCAAGCCACTTGAAATTACTATTTTGATGATGTCTTTGACATCTTGAAAATGCTTCGACTTAATGAAAATGCTGTGGTATTACAGAAAGAATTGTAACTTGCTGCTTCTAAGATATTTTTTTTTAAACTCTTTTCTCTTGGTTTAGTTTTACTTGAATGGAATAAGAACCACACTTGTTTGGTTTTTAAATACTATATAGCTGTGGATGTTGTTGCAGAGCGTTGAATCCCAGTTTAGTTTTGCAATACATATTTCATACAAATAATGAATTTGTATCTTTTTTTTCATGCTGAAAGTTGTCTCGGTTTAGGTGAGGTTCTGTCTGTCCAAAATGATGTGTAGCTCACCAGTGCAAGGTTTGGTGGTGGGTGTTTTGGTTTTGTGTTTGCTTGTTTGTTTGTTTTTTTTAATCTGTGTTGATGAAGGGAAGCCAGCTGGAAACTGGATGTACAAGTTCTCTATGTGCATACACTAATCAAATCTATAGGTGCTCTGGTCTGAGAAATTCTGATTTCACTTTATGCTGATAGAACACTGACTTCATCAGAATGACTCTGCATTCACAATAGCATATGAAATCAGAATTGCACTCTACCTACATTAAATTTCCAGATTACTTATTCATGTGACTCGGTATGAAAGGTGTTCTCTTACTGAGAGGAATGTTTACTAGCAGCCCAGTTAAACACTTGACAATTTTACTTTGAAATAGTCTTTATTAATTAGCCTTTTCAGCTCTCCAATTTGTAACTAGTCATCTTGTCTATAGTTACTTTCATTCTTGAAACTTTTTGTTGCTTGCTACCTTAAATGTTTCTTCTTCCTACTTCATGGTATTGAAAGTTGAAGCCACACTCAGGAAAAGTAGTTGTTCTTAATTTGAAGTACAGTATTCTTGACTTCTGAGCTTTATACTCTTAGAAGTGTAAGGTCTTACTGTGCTAGCACTCCTGACTCTAAGCCAGAGGTGAATCCCTCTGTCTCCATCTCTTTCCTTCCCTCTCCCCTAAAAAGGGACATGCCCATAGCATAAGAACAACATAAAATATGTTAGAGAAGATGAGTCGAAGCAGTGCTCTGCCTGTACTTTGAGGCTAGCGTCCCCATTGTTTTCTATAAATGTGTCTTAAGTTTAAGTGTCCTTATTGTCACTTCTGTATGTGAAGCAATATTCCTTCGGCATAAGGAAGGCCAAAAATACACTATTCTATCTGGACTCTTTGTGAAATTCTGATGCCAGATCCCCAGTAGCTATTAAACTGGTTTCAAAACGATTTAGTTCAGTGTAACCGCATCAGTGTTGTTAGGAAAGCGCTACAGTAATAAAATTAATCACAGTTAAACCTGACTTAATTGTATTGCTGAAGTTACAGAAAGCCTAATCCAAGTGGAAGCAGTTTCTCTTAAGAATCTTGTCTGTTGTAGTTTAGTTAATCCTTGAGAGGCAGCAGATATTCATAGCTGCAATCTCATTCTGCCCTGTTTCTTGGGTTGAAGTACTTTTTAATCTGTTTCCAGGCTTTATTAATAGTGCTCTATATCCTGAATGATCGACGGCCCCACACTGTCCAGAGTTGTCTTACTGTTTCGTTTAGGACAGGGGAAAGAAAAGGAAGAGATGGAAAGATAAATCCTCCTCTTACAGCTGCTGTGGTTCGAATTCTTCATCTTCTCTTGCAAAGATAACTGTAAATTCATCATCTGAGAGTATCATCTTTTTCCCTTGCCCCCTCATACCCTCTGCAAGTTTTAACTCTAAATATCCACATAGATTTTTAAAATCCATTTCCCTGGTGGAGAAAAGGATTTAAAATATATGGCTGCAGTCTGTCCTGGATTCTCAGGCTTGAAACTTTAAAAGTATTGTTGTCATTGCAACTGGTACCACAATCGCAAGAATTTTCACGGAATCACACAGAATTGTTGAGGTTGGCAGAGACCTTTAGAGATCGTCTAGTCAAAGCAGGGTCAGCTAGAGCTGGTTGCCCAGGACACTGTCCAGTGGTATTTAGAGCCTGTCCAAGAAAGAAGAATCCACAGTAAAAGATTTTTGTTAATGTTTGTGAGAAATTTCTTCTATTTCACTGCTGAATGTCCTTTCAGTGGGCAGCACTGATAAAAGCCTTGCCTGCTGTCTTTACTCCTCTTCATCAAGTATTTATATACATGGACAAAATGCCCCTTGAGCTTTCTCTTCACCAGGCTAAACAATCCCAGCTCTCTCAGCCTCCTCTCATATCCATCATCTTCACAACCCTTCACTGGACCTGTTCTGGTAGCTCCATGTCTGGCTTGTACTGGGGAGCCCAACACTGGACCCAGCACTGCAGGTGTGGCCTCCCCAGTGCTGAGCAGAGGGGCAGGATGAAGGCTCACCTCCCTCAGCCTGCTGGCGATGCTCCTCCTAAGGCAGCCCAGGATCCTGTTGGCATTTCGGATAAATAGATAATCTCTTGATGCTATATGAAGCTGATAGCAGTTCCATGTCAGCATCAAAAGGAGAATATGAGCACCCACCAGTACTTTAAGTATGTTGGGTTTGTGTGGGGTTTTTTTGGCTTTTTTTTTTAAAGGAGACAATTACCTTTGAAATAACCACTGCTGGGGGTAGAGGGGGGAGGGATGTTGCCATGTGTATGTCCTTCTGTGATAAAGGTCCTGTGGTAGAGTAGTTAGAAAGCAAGACAGTAATAATGGGACAGAAAAAGTATTTAAGATGCAGCAAGTTGCATGTGTTGTCATACTGAGATGTCTTGCAGTACTTAAAATAAAAATCAAAAAACCCCACAGCTCTTTTTTCCCCTTCTGCTGTGCTACCTAAGGAACAGAAGTTCGGCCTATGATACTTATTGTAGTTCATGTTCATTGGAAACTGTAAAAAGTCTGCTTTTTATTTATCTTTGCGGTCTGTATCACATGCTGTTTATTAAAAAAACAAACTACTCTTGGTTTTTACCGCACTTTTGAGTGTTAATGTATATACTAACAACTAAATTAAAATAATATGGTTGGTACACTTGTGAATTCTGATGTGAGAATTAAGGAATCTGCTCTCTTGGAGGTGCGTTTTGGAGTTGCAGCTCTGCTTTCAGAAAAGGATAGAAGAAAAGGTAGAAATTGCATTACATCAGTTAATTTTGGGGGGAACAGAACTAGAATGTGCATTATTTACAGGTGGAAAGTCTTAGATGCTTGTGGCATTCATTCTGCACACACAGATCCTCAAGTAACTTCCTTCAGATGTGGGCTGTAAAAGTTGTGGTATGAGAACAGATGTTACTGAAGTGTTTCAGCTGGGGTTTTAAAGATCCTGCGAAATCAATCTGGTTTGGTTTTCACAAATATCCTACATGCTTTCTTTACTGAAACTATTTTTAAAAAACAACCAAACCAACTAGAATGTATGTTTGTATGCAATACTAATTTTGAAAGAGTGAAAAACTTTTTTGGGAAATGACTGGGAAATATAAGAGCGTAGGGCTGCAATGGAGTTGTTTCTGGGGATGTGCTTGTCTACTTTGAACTTCAGTTGCTAAACTGTTATGGTGGGAGGGATTTGAGGTCTCGTGCTGAGAATTTCACTCGTGTGCAGGGATGAGGGAAGTGTCAGGCTTTTAATGAGATCACTTCCACATGTCTTTGTCCCCAGTAAGCTTTAAACTTAGCACAGTGGTCAGTTCTGTTTCAGATCACCACTGCTTAGCTTTGAGAAGGGCTACGTTCCAGCAGGTCCTCAGTCTGAACTGGATTGAACTCTGGAATATATGGTGGACATCCTTATCCTTGTATTTGTTTTGAAGCTCAAGATGAGCTCTAGTCTAGAGAGAGCGAATCAAAGTACGGCTGGTGATCTTGAAATAGCTAGTTCAGGTTAACTGGTTGATTGCAGTGTAACATGAATTTTACCTTTACTAGTAATTGAAATAGTTAGGAGCGGTCACTACTTTGTTTTAAATGCATGGGATGGTCCAGGGAAAGCAAATTATTGGTTTTGTGTTCAAATGCAAATCTTAGACTTCACTGCTATTCCCATAGTGTGATGTTTATGGTGGTTCGAAGTCTTGATTCCTAAAGCATCCAAAAATTATGGGAAAACTTGCAAAGTAATGCTGGTGAAAGAGAAGAATGACTTGCAATGTGGCCAGTTTGCCTTAGCACAGAAATCTCAATGAGCCTTCCTGATGTTATGCTCAGAAATCAGTCTGGTTCCCAACCTGCCTGTTTCCAGCCTGCATTTCTGAACCTATGTCACAAAAGAGCAAGAAAACCGATGCTAGGTAAGATACCTCAGAACCTCCTCTATGTCCTTTTAAACACTAAGGGATCAGCCTTCAGCCAAGGTTGTTACAATCTATGTTTACAGCCTTCGCTGAAGGAAGGAGTTACTTTCATTTCAGTAAGGATACATCCCTGAAAATCCAGACAAGGACCATCTGTGTTGCCCGTTTAATAAGGTGACTGTCACTTGGGCTTTTCTGTTATTTCCTGTGGGAATGGGTTCTGAGGGATTGAAACCTGACCCAGACCCCTCTGAATGTCTCAAGCATGAGGTGCTTCAGAAAACAAGACTCATTTAGACTTCCCTATCTATAACATTGGTAGCACCGTTTGCCTGACTTTGAACTGGATCTGTGGCTTCAGAGGGGATACTCAGATGTTTTTCTTTCAAAGTCTGTTTTTTTTTTATCTGACAGTGTTATTGGACTGTGCTGCTTTATGTGGAGAAAAAGCCGGTCAGAAGGTACAGAAAATGTGTTATGCTTTGGTTAGCCTGTCCACCAAGGAGGACTGAATTCAAAGCAAAGGGTTGGCTTTGTTGCTTTTTTCCTTTCCTTTGGCAAATTACAGTGTCCTTTTTAAAAATTCTCATTACTGCCCTCCGCTGGGAACTGGGGAAAGTGCTATTTGGGAATATTTACATGGAAAATATTTTGGTGAATAGGGGGAGAAGTATGTGGGCATCCACCCATGTGGGTGGCTACAGCCACCTTTAACACAAGCTGTCCTGGAGCAACCTCAGCTCCTATGGCTGGAATAAACAGCAGAGAACAAACACAACTGGGATGCCAGGATTCCATTTGATTGGTATTTCAGCTTGGGAGTTAATAGGTAACACCACATGTATTTAATTTCTGAGGGCTTGGCCATATACCTTCAAAAGGGTACCCTTGTGTTCATGCTGCTTACCGTCAAAACTTGTCTGTGATCACAGGATGAAGCCTTTCGACGTGGCTGTAACCAAATCACATCACCCTAAAGACATGTTTTCAACTTGGGGACAAAGGCTAAAGGTAGGATTTTTATAAATAGAGTAAATCCAATCTCAGCTTCCAGTTAATGAATAAAACTGAGGCCAGAAGAAGGGTATCTATATTTTTTTTTTTTACCAATCAGTGGAGCAACAACATGAAGGATGTTGTGAATTCTCTGCTAATTGAAAGTTTAATCTTAAAATTCAGTAATTTCAGGCTAAGCCAGAGCAAATTAGCTCAATGAGTGAAATGCTTGGTAAAATTCTATTATCTGTTTTAAGCCATCAAACTAAGTGACTGTAAACATCTCCCTTGGGTCTTCAAAATAAAAGACTTACTAACTTTGAAAAATAAGATGCTGTTTGAAATATTCTGCTTTGGGGAGAAATAGAAGTTACTGGTTTTGCTATGGTATAAAAGAATTGAAGATGAAGTGAGCAAAAAGAGATTCTTTTGTAATTGTAACCTTGGAGAATTTTGAAAAGGGTAAAGTTGTTTGTTTTAATTCTCCAGCCATTATTTTCTATTGATTCTCCTATAGAGCAGCTTTAAGGGACAGCTTCTACACTGATACAACAAGGAATTTTGTGCTTTATGAGGTTCTGGTTTTGCCATCAACCTCTCCTGTGTGAAATATGAACAGGGGGGTGGTGGTGGCACCCTGTCTGCCCTCTAAAATCAGATTCTATGCTGCCACCTGCTTCGCAAGCCCTGGACCCATCCCGCATAGGAAAATGTGCATGTAGGTGGCAGCGGTGGGATGAGGGTCTCCTCTATAAATGAGAAGATGAATACAGGGTTTGTTTAGCTCTCCTCCCCGCCCACCCCCTCCGTTGCTCTGGCGACCGGCGGGGGTCAGGAGGCGCCGGCGCGGCCGCCAGGGGGCGCCACG
>VWZK01020382.1:774397-826029 GCA_013396935.1 Baryphthengus martii
CAGGAGGGCGCCGCGGCACCTCCCCCGTGCGGCGACGGGGGCAGGGCCTGCTGGGGCGGCCGAGCGGAGCCGTGGGCCTGTCCTCGCTTGGCGAAGGGGACGGCGCTGACCTCCAGGCGGTTGGGAGGTTGTGAGGAGGAGGAAGGTCTCATATTCCGAGAACAGCCTGCGCCGAGTCGGTTTAAACCTGGCCCCGGGCTTCCTGAGCCGCTGGCGCCATGTGGGAAACGAGAAGAGCTTGTCAGGGGGATAAAAGCAGCCTAAACTGAGCTGACTGGCGTTCATCGTGGTTTCAGGGGTTGGTTTGGGTTTTTTAGTTTGCTGGGGTTTTTTTAATTGACTATGTGAGAAATGTGTGTCTCTTCACGTACACGGGTGTACTGAGTCACTTTGATATCACTTTCGTTGCAGTTGCATAATGGCAGAAGCTACCGTCTCTCCGCTAAAGCACTTTGTGCTGGCTAAAAAGACTATCACTGCCATCTTCGACCAGCTGCTGGACTATGTCACTGAGGGAGCAACTTTTGTGGAAGGTTAGCTGTCAGCTTAAACACGAGGGCCTTGTCCGTTGCTTTGAGTATGTTTTACAGCAGCTCTGCGTACATTAGAATATAGATCAATGTGCTGTTTGTGTAAACGTACACCTCCAGGAAGAGTCATGCTTTTCGTTTGACATTGATGTTTTTCAACACACAGTCTAGCAGGAATGCCCGGGATGGTTACATATGTGAAAAGCTGATTGCATCACTGGGGCTGGTAGCCTCCTTTCTATGGAGGTGAAAGCTTAACCGAGTCAGCCTTCATAGTCATTTTGTGTTTTCCTTTGCATAGAGGAAAGGAAAAACAGGTTCTTCTGTTATTCAGTAGGAAAGTAGATCAGTGCGGTGCGATGCAAAGAGCCGTAGGTTACACCCTCAGAAGTTTTAGCAAGGTGGAGGCGCATGTGTCGCCACACGGTGTTGGTTGCTCATCACCCCAGTGAGCTCTGGAGGGAGAAGACAGCCCAGCCGAGCTGGGGCATCCCCCACAGCTCCCGGCTTTCCTTCCTGAAGCAGGCTGGTGTTGGAGAGAGCAGGGCAGATCAGCACAGCAGGCTGTGCTCACAGGGTTGTTGAGTCCAGCAGGTAGATGGTTATTTATCTGCAGTGATTTATGTCATGATTTCACAAGCCTTTGTCGTGGAGCTGTCAAACCACAAGAGCTAATATCAACGTCTGTAGTGGGGTTTTGTTTGTTTTGAGTTCTTACCGCTAGTTAAATTTTACACTGATCTTTATTGGCATGTGAAGTACTGATAATGTGTAGCTTGCATCCTGGGGCATGTGCTCTGTATGTGACTGCTTTTATGTTGTTCTTTTTCTGTGTGTAGCAACGTACAGGAACCCAGAGCTCGAACACGTAGCAACAGAAGATGAACTGGCGAAAATTCAGGCATATAAGCATAAGTTAGCAGTCATCGGTGAGGTGCTTTCACGGAGACATATGAAAGTGGCGTTTTTTGGCAGGTAACGAATGGAATTGCCAGAAGTTAATTTGGTCTTTTTTTCTTTTTTCCCTCTTGTAGGACTTAGTGTCTGTATTTCTAATGCAAATGCACTAGAAATAGTACTTCATCCTAGAATTGGTGTTTGAAATATAATCCATTAAACCATCTTCACTCTATTCAATGCTGAATATTTCTTTGATTCCATCTTGCTTCTGCACAGTAATTACGTATTTCTTGTTACATGTTTTTCATCGATAATCTTTGTAAAATCATTATCCTGTATAGATCCATTATGTGACTTGGGGAAGGTCTGAGTTTGTCATCATTTTTTCCAGAATGGCTTTTCTTTTCTTAAAGTGGTGGTTTTGTTTGTTTAATATCTTTGTATTACTGGACTGTTAGTGTTGAGAACATTTGTTTGTGTTTGATCACACCTGCTGAAAAACTGAACTTTGAGCTGTTTATAAGCAGCTGAAGAAAACCAGTTAGGAACCGTTGCGCTGTTGGTTGTGTCTGATAAAACCATCCCATGGATCTAAGAGATAACAATAACAGTGTGCTCTGCGGCTTGCAGATCCATCTGAGTGAAGCTATGAATTTTTGCTTTCCCAAATCACTAATTAGGAAAAAGTCTAGTGTTGATATTACTACAGACCAAAAGTGTCAAACCTTTTGCATTTCCCAAGTTACAGGTGATTTAAATTCTCATCTGTTCTGAAAAAAGATGTGTTTTCAACAGTAGAAACTTTTTAACTTTGTTCAGTTTGGGATCATCTCAGCTATATTGTTTTTTTAGCAGGAAAAAAGGAGTTAAAAAGGAGGGTATTTCTTGTATCTGAAATGTGTTGCTATGTCAGAAGCATTCTAAAGAGATGGTGTCAGGTGTTTAGACCCAGAGCACTGAGGTTTTATGTGTCTCTGCTTGTATGTAAGTCAGATATAAAATAGCAAAATCCTTCTAAAAGACTGTTTCCCATGCTTTCAAATGTTTATATGTACCTAGTCCGCTTTACTTCAGGAAGATTGATTTTTCTCAACTTTAAGCATGTAATTACTTTTTGGTTTTTTCCTGGAGTTTTCTTCATGTTTCAGTTCAAAAAGTCCTGTAGTAGTATTGGAAAAAATGTGTGCAACAGTGATCTTACCTTCACTTAGCTAAAAATAGTTCAGCTATTTAAAGAGAAACAATGAAAGGATCTGAGATAAAGACGTTTATTTATATCTCAGCCTTGATATTTCTCGAAGTTAAAAGCTGAGTACATTTACAAGCTGTGTGATGTGTGATAGTAGTTGGTTTTGCAAAGGGCAGAAGTTCAGACCAGGAAAAAGAATTTACCTCTCTCTCTGACATCGTGAATAAATTTTTGAACTGTTGTACAGCGAGCACTGAACTTTTTCTAGAAGTAGCAACTCAAAAATGAGTTACAGTCTGTGTAACTTCGTACTGTTGCATAATAGTTTTACATGTTCTATGAGTGAGGGGTAGAGGGTTAGTGTGAAGTAGGACATTACTGAGAACTTCAGGTTCCTGCAGAATCCTGAATGGTGACCTTTTTGTCAGGAGGGTTTGGGTTAATTTAGCTCCCTCTTCCTAATGAGAATAAGACTAAGTTCCACTGTTAGAAGTGGCATTTGCCTTATATGCACAAGAAATAAATTTGAGGGTATTTTTGCACGTGGTTTCACATCTTACTCTAGGAATCTTCATTCAGTTGAGATTATTATCCGTTAAATTGTTCGGAGTTGCCCCTGCTGGCTGTGATGAGAATTCCCACGCAGCTCGTCTTGAAACATATCTGAAGGCAGTAGTGCAACGATGCTCCTTTTCTACCCCATCTCCTGCCTAGAAGGCTCTGTCGGAGGCAGCAGTTCCTTTCTGACTGGTAAAGATCAGATGTTTCTCCAAAGACAGACGAAGTTGCTGAAGGGGTGATTTCATCAACATTTTAAGGAGTCACCCTTGGTTGCCACCGTAGAGGATAGTCCTTCACTGCCCCTTGTCATGCCAGGTTCTCTTCGTGTCCTCCTCCAGCATTGCTGTCATTCCTTTCGCTTTGCTGCGAGCAGGGATGTGGGATTGTTGTTCCGATCAGAACTTAATTCTGCCCAAATTGTCGTATGTATTTTCAGTCAGTTTTTTTCGACAAGACTATTGGGGCTGGCACAAAGAGGAGGGCAGGCTGCCCGCCCCTGTATGTGGGACAGCCTGCTGTGATTTAGCAGCTGCTTTAAGTTGATCTGTCACATATTTTTATGCTTTTTCTGTTAGAGCAGAGTTGAGCCATTATCTTTTACAAATTCCTTACGTGGATTGAGCTATACCAGATAAAACATACTCACCAGTACTGGTTGGACTTGTAAAGCCAGTATGTGTTAAGCAAATGAAGATTGTTTTCAGTGGTTGGATAGGCAGTGTTGATACCAAGGAAGATGTTTGGAATTGCTGTTGAGATGAACTTTTCCTGTACTCCCCATTCTTTTCTGGCAAGCTGTGCTGTACTGCCTTGAAGCTCTGTCACCCAAATTGGCTTGCAGTGTGTGGCTCTGATGCAATTAGATGGGGGTGCAGTCAGTTCAAGTCCTCACAGCCCTGTTGTTTTCTCTCCCTCTAGAACAAGCAGTGGGAAAAGTTCAGTCATTAATGCAATGCTGTGGGATAAGGTGCTTCCTAGTGGGATTGGCCACACCACGAACTGCTTTCTCAGTGTGGAAGGGACAGATGGAGATAAGGCTTATCTTATGACAGAAGGATCAGATGAAAAGAAGAGTGTCAAGGTACGTTTTTTTTGAATGATTAACATGATTTTTCCGAGTAACCATTTCTCAAAAGATCTGTCTTTTAACAGCAATTTCAAGTCTAACTGAAGTGTAAGGCAAACTCATTCTGCATTTTCAAGTTCTTGTTTAGGAGGGAATAACTTAACATGTTAAAATGGTCTAGTTCTGTAATTTTCTTGGATATTTCAGAGGAGCAGTTAATGTGTGTCTCATTGCAACACAGCGTATGTTGAGTAATTTATTTTTACAGGACTGAGTGTAAGTTCTGTTACTTGTTAAGGGTTTGAAACGTGCTTCTATTTGGCCCTGTGGTGCTTGGCTTATTGAACTGCTCACGCTGATAGATTAAGCCTGAGGCAAATTCGTGATGATGCTCAGTCACACGCTCCAGCCCTGTAGAGGGTACCAGTTCGTGACTCCAAAAAAACTCCTGTCTGGGTTTCAAGGCACAACTTGTGCTTTAGATGCCACTGAGTCTAAGAGCTTAAGAAAAAAAAACACATTAAAAATGGCAAATACTCAGCGGAAGGACGTATGAACTCGGTTATCCTGTCCAAGATAGATCCTGTCCAGGTTTGCTTAAGAATCGAATTAGGCTGGTTTACAAACTTGTCTGTGGTGCATATTCATGTTTGTTTTCTCTTTATGCTCTTTGTAGACGGTCAATCAGCTTGCTCATGCACTTCACATGGATAAAGATTTGAAAGCTGGGTGTCTCGTCCATGTCTTTTGGCCCAAGTCAAAGTGTGCGCTGCTGAGAGATGATTTGGTTTTAGTGGACAGGTACGTTTTCTGGTTTAGTAAATGTTTTCTTGAATAAATTAGCTATTGTAGTGTTTAGAAAAGAGATGGGTTTACTGATTGATTGTGTTTTGGTTGTTAGGTTGCAAAATTATTGAAAGATTTGGGGTGTTTTTTTTAATAATACAGGGTTTGTTCTTTTATATATACTGCTGCCTGTCATCACCCCACTGTTTTTGGCCTAGTCACAGTTGGAACGGAGAAGTGTCTTGTGATTGAGCTGAATAAAGGACTAGCTTTTGGCTGAGGATACTTCTGCCTTTAAAACAAACAGGATGGAAGTGTGAATAGGGCAGTTGCAGCAACAACCTTTTGCCCATATCCTGTCTTTAAACACTTCAGACTGACCGTGTGAAGTGTAAGCAATCTGGACTTCATTTTTAAAAGCTTCTGATAAGTGTTGCAGTGCCTGCATATCAAAGTAACGAGTGACCTCAAAATGTCAGTGTGACTATGTCGGCTGTGTGCGCCTGTGTCAGGCTAGTGTTTCCTACAGATTCTGGATTGAAAGAATTCCAAAAGCCATTGCTTTGTGTTTTTCAAATTCCCATGTTCCTGGCCTCTGAGGTGTGGCCTGGCGATATTTTTTTGGATGTATGCCTAATGTGTTAATAATATTGATTGAATTTGAGAGTCACTCACTCAAGTATGAGTGGATTTGGAAGGATGATTTGTTTATATCCAGAAAAATAGCAGCCAGTGTATTCTGGTAAATTGACATTTCTAAACTTGCACCTTTGAAATCCCTGGGAGTTTGGTATTATTTCCTTGGGCGCAAACTCAGATCCGGTGTTAGCCCCAGAGAAAGCCGAGCTGGCTGGTTGATGTGCTGCTGGGCATCTGAGCTTGTGCAGTTGTGCTGTCTTCTTGGGGACGTGTGCGTAGCACAAGTAATGCTGCAAGCCCGGGAAGGATCCTTGCCTAGATTTGCTGTAAGGCATGATTTGTTCTGCATGGTCTTGGTTCCTGAAGGTGAATGTAAAGGGAATGGAAACAGCCTAGATTCTGAGTGAGCAGGTACTTGGAAGGAGAAAATCGTCTTTTTACTGTTAAATAAAGAAAACTTGAACCAGAAGTAACTGAGGTGTAGCAAACAAGACCTAATGCTCATATTCCACTTTTTAAAAAAAAAAACTGACAGCACCGTGGTTTTAACTTTTTAGTTTCTTTATAAATCAATGCGTAGCTTGCTGAGCTTATCCCTTTGAAATAGACCTTTATTAATTGGGAAAAAAAAATTTTATGAACTGTCCTTTTTGATTAAAATCTAAAACTTGGAACAGGAGTTGGGGACCATTCAGTGAGACTGCCTGTATTTCTGATGGACTGCCTGTCACTTTTTTTGGCAGTTCTGATCATCTGCATACCTATTCATTAGAAATTGCATTTTGGAATGAGCCAAATGGTCCAGTGAGCGAGTGACTTACAAATGCTAAACGGTAATTGGCTTTTGCTATGTTTGCCTTAAGCTTGAGGTGGACATCAGCCTAAAGATATCTTTGCATCTTCCTACACCACCTTTATTCAATCCCACTCTATTTTTATCGGTTTATAAATAACAAATACTCCTTTGCCATTTAAATATGAGTTTGTGGGGTTTGTTCTCAACAGCCCTGGCACAGATGTCACTACAGAACTGGACAGCTGGATTGACAAATTCTGCTTAGATGCTGACGTGTTTGTCTTGGTTGCCAATTCTGAATCAACTCTCATGAACACGGTATGATCTGCTATGTCTTTATGGTATTTCTTCATCTAAATATTCAGCAGTTCTATAACTGAAGTGGCTTCTTTTCGACCTTTGCTGAAGCTCCCGTGAATCATTGCACTTAGATCCTGTGAACAGGATTTGGGAGTAGGAGGCAAGAAACAACATACATCACTCACTAGGGAAGGGAGAACCAAGTTTCCTACCAGCTTTGTTTACTCTTGACTTAAGCATTACATTTGTCCTTTCTATCTCCATTTCTTTTTTGATAAATGAGTGACATAGTGCTTGTCTTGCCTTACAGTTTGTCAGTATTTGTCAGCAAACGACACTCGTGTTGTCAAAGAAATAAATTATGGAGTATTCCATATTCAGAAATTCAGTAAAATACACAAAGTGAAGAAAGTTGAATTTCTGTCTTGTTCATCATGTGTCCTTGTCTCAGAAGAGTGTGAATTCTCTTGATAACACCTTGTGTTGAGGACACGTACTACAGGTTCCTCTCGCTGGGACTGTTTCTTCTGAAGAAGGTGCTAACAACAAGCACTTCACCTCACATGGTTCCGTGCAACGTGGAGAGCTGAAGGACGTTTTGACACCTTTATTCTATAAAGCCTTGGTTCAAGAGAGAGACGAGTTCTACATATCTTGCAGCCTAAATACTGTGTGACTTGTAGAAGGAGAGCATGCAAGGTGGCCAGGGGAGCTGTTGTGATACTCAGAACACAGGACCAGAGATTTGCTGTAATTCTCTGGTGGTCTCCAGTTTTGACTAACCTAAGTATGGTGAATTCAGACAATATCAATATAAGGCTTCTTAAGTTACTGGAATTGGGACTGCCAGAGGGCAGTATAAGAGAGATCTCTTCAAGGCTTTTATGAAGCCTGTTGTAAACGAATAAAATGCTTTGATTCTTCTGAGCATCGTTCTGGCATGCACTGTCTGAACTTCCTAATTATTGAGGCAATTTTTATTACAATTAAGAACTGAATGTACAAAGACTGTATTTCCTTGCAATCTAGAAAGTTAGAATAGTTTGGTAGAAATCTGAGAAGAACATAAAATGAATTAAAAAACATTCCATTCCATCTTCTGAGCCGAGGATTTGGCACAACTATGGGTTTATCTTCTCCATTATTTCACAAGGGACACTTTTTGGCTTTTAGTATAGAGGGAGTCTAGAAGCTGTTTACATTATGTGCATACCATAGTTGTTTGGGTTTTTTGATTAAAAAAAAAAAAAGGAAGAAAAAAAAGATTTGGCTTCTGTGAACATCTCATTACTATATAGAAACACAGAGACATAGGGACCTGTGTGCCAGATCTCAGTTTGCTGTAATGAAGTAACGGAGGAAAGGCCAAATTTCATTCGGTTCTCTCGTTTGCTTAGGAAAATGAACCATTAAGAACAGTCTGACTGAGATAAATATGCAGGAAGGACAAAGAGCTGTACATCTACTGGAAGAGTCCGTTAATTTTGTATTTTACTGATCCTAGACACCCAGTCACAGAAGTGCTGCTCTGCTTTTTAATGTGATTTTTGGCCAGTCTTTGTTCCTTGTTGGGCATGGCTAAAAGCTGCTAAATGGAAATGGGTTAGTCTTGCAATTTGCTTCAAGCATTAAAGACTTGCTGAGGGTTTTTTGTTGCCATGCCTATAAATCCTCAATAATACTGAGCATCTTGTAATTACTAGAATCTGGAAATTGCCAGTGTCCAGGGCATGTATTGGAGGGACGGGAAGTAGATCTGAGTTGTGGTTGAGCTTTTGGCTCACTAAACAGCTCTCTTAATCTTTCTCCTTTTTAATTTTTTTTAGCCTGGTAGACACGACTGAAGTTGCCTTTAACAGTTATGTTACTGCTCTAAAGCATTGGTAATTTGCTTTGCATTGTCAATTGCTAATTTCTTCGTCTACACGAGTTTATCCTTCAGGTAAAGCATGTGGTAACTGTGTTCTCATCCTCCTTAGGCATTATTCCTACCTCTTACCGTAACAGGTTTGAGAATACTTGACAGCTGCTACACAACCACAGATTTCACGATTTTCTAATATTCCCTCATAAATTCTTTTCAGACAGAGTTCTTATTTCTGCAGCAGTAATTTTGCTTACACGTATTCACTCCCCGGCTGAGGGAGACTAAGGTATCTCCAGGGTTACGTCCAGAGGACGTGGCAGTGTCCTGCTGCACGTTCTAAACGCATATTATGGCAGCACAGAGACCTCTTCTGATTCAGCTGTGCTGAGTGGGGATTCGCTCCGGCACGACTTGTCCATTATGACTGTGAAAACAGCAATGACGGGTGGTAGGTATGGGCGAGGGACCTAAATAAACACATTTTTCAGGTACACTCATGGCTTATTTTTAAAATGGAAACACTCAGCAATGACTTTCTTCCTGTGGCTCAAGCCATACCTCCTCACGCAGGAAGTGCGGCTTGTCTGTAGTTCGAGCTGGCGTTTTTCTGAGTACAGAAACCAGATTGGGCAGGATGAAGAACAGCATCTTGGTATTCTAATAAGGGAGACTTTACAGTTTTAGCCAGGCGTCTTATCTTACAAAACAAACAAAACGAGCAGGTACAGTTGTTGTCTTGGGTATTCTTTTTCCCTTCCTCTCTTCCCCGACAACATTTTGAGTGTCATACAGTTGCAAACAAATTTAATAGAGGACTGGAAGTATCAAAGCAGTTTAAGTTTTGTGATAATAAGACTGAAAGTAGGAGGAAAAAGAAAAGACAGTGAATGACGTGAGAGATTTATGGAAAAATAGACTTTATTTTCCAGTGTTTTCTGAAGTATGGTTTTGGAATTTTTCATAATTTGTATTTGTACCTATTTTTAGAGAAGCTTGCAGTATCTTTGACATAGGCTTTAAGCCATTTAGTGACTTTTGAACTAACGGTCTTTTTTTGGTTTTGGATACCTGTGTTTTTTAATGCTAGTGAATTCTTCTTAATAAACTTTTAAAAAAGCTGAATTAACTTCAGGATCTGTTACAGACTAATGCGTGACTCTCATTTGGATGTCTAGGGAGTTTTCTCATTGTGCTTTAATTCTCAGGAAAAACATTTTTTCCATAAAGTGAACGAACGACTTTCCAAGCCAAACATCTTCATCTTGAATAATAGATGGGATGCCTCCGCATCAGAACCAGAATATATGGAAGATGTGAGTGACTTGATTGCTCTTATTTGAGTTGATTTTCTAAAAATACATATATATTTATATATATAAAAAAGAGGTCTTCACATGCATAAGTAATACAGTTATTAATATGAAACCACCAGCTTTGTATTATTGATAAAAGGGTAAGTCATATGGTCAGAAAATGGAAATAAATTGCTCCTCATTCAGAGCAAAAGGCAGCCTGCAATTCAAACTGCAGTATATGGAGGCAGGTAGTACGATGGGAAGCTTGTTTAGAACCTTTTTCCTTCACAGGTAAGCTTGTTTCAAATCTTCTTAGTATTACCTTTTATTCCTGCCATGGGAATGCAGCCTGAGTGTACAGATTGTATGTGTACATGTGCGTAGAGTAGCTGGCAAAGTTAGATGATAGCAATTTGGTGCACTCTTCAGAGCTTTCCAACAGCATCCAGCTTACCTAAATACAGAATAAATTATTGTTGCTTCCACGGCTGTTTAAATGCTTAAAAGCAGCTGCTGCATCAGTAGAATTAGAGGGCATCTGCTTTTTAAGGGGGTTGTCCATCATGTTTGTGACTGATTTTCTGATTTGATGACAGCTCAATTTTTTGTATTTTTCTCATGAGCTTTTTGCTTTTTCCTCAGGTGCGTAGGCAGCACATGGAGCGCTGTCTGACTTTTCTAGTTGATGAGCTCAAAGTTATCGATCCCGTAGAAGCGAGGAATCGCATCTTTTTTGTTTCAGCAAAAGAAGTTCTGAGTGCCAGGAGGCAGAAGGTCCAAGGAATGCCAGAGGGTGGTGTGTAGGAACTCTTGCTTTTCATCAAATACAGAAAAATACCGTAAAACGTGATAAAAGTATTTAAGATAGAGTCACTGCTGTGAGATATTGCTCTCTCCCTTATGGTCTGTTCTGTTTCACAGGTGGAGCGCTTGCTGAAGGATTTCAAACAAGATTGCAGGAATTTCAACATTTTGAGCAGATATTTGAGGTATTTATGATGATGGAGGTTTTTAGACTGCCTGGTTTTTAATGCAGAAGGTACCTTTTGGTTGTGCTTAGCTTAATTTTACTGAACATTACCCACGTTAACAAGTGGAGGAGTATAAGGTATTCAAACCATGGGACCGCTTTGCCTTATCTGTGGCCTCTGTTTATCTGTTCTCACCTTAAATAGCAGGCAGTTGTTGGAAAAAATGTTGTTCAGTGAGGGAAAGGACCAAAACTGCACTCTTAGGTCATGTTTTGAGACCTCAGTATGACTCTAGTCTATATAAAAGAGATGATGCGCTTAGAAAGGAGTGTGTCACTTAGAACTGTGAGCTGGTGAAATGTTTGCTGTATAGGAAGCCTTATTTTGTTCTGAAGTTTTAGCTTTGTGATTAATTATTGTAGTTCAAGACATAAATAGTCAGAAATTCTGTTTCATTCTAATATTTACTAGCATTTTTAAAGGCTGAGTTTTGAAGTTATCACCATTATCTACCTGTTAGTTCTAATACTCTGAACACTAAGAGTATTTTGCATCCTTGTTGCTGTCCAGAATCCTTCACCCTCAGTTTACTTATAGTTGGAGTTAACAGTTTCTCAGAAGTTGACCTGGCTAGACAGCTGAGTAATTTCTTTGTGAAAGGATCCATTTGTCTTGCTGAATTTGATAACTCTAATTAATAAAAGCCACTCTTGGATATCTCAAGGAGGCAATTTGGATATGCCTTGATGCTTTTGTGTGGTATGTATTGGCCTGTTTCATGCAACGTGAACTTGGACAATGTGACTGGAGTTTGTACACAGCAAATGCTCAAGACTGCTCTTGGCTTGTTTCAACCATTAATTCCTTGTTTGGTGTGTTTTAAAAAAAAAATCAAACTACCTCTGAAAAGTATTTCTTATTTCATTACAACAAGCCCACTTGACCTTAGTAAAACCTACTTATGTAATGAAGTGTATATATCAGAAAGGTGTTAAAATAGCAGTTTGATTCAGTCTTGAAAACGAAAGAAAATGTCAAACTAAAGTTTAATTTTAAGCCTTATCAACACTCTTATGATGGATAAGTTATTCACATGATTGGTTCAGAATACTGTCAGGGCCTGAGTCCATGAGGCATGAAATTTCTTGCTTCTGTCACTGGTTCATTTTGTTTGTAATTTTTGTCCTTAGGATTATAGTAAGAAGCTTTCAGCCAGTAGAAAAAAAAGTGGAAATTAAGTTTCTAAATCAATTATTGTTCTTTAACATATATTCCCATGCGCTGTACTCAAGGCTTTTTTGGACAAAATCTCTTACAAGTGCAGTTAAGCACTCCATACTTATGATATTTCAAGGTTAAGATGGATGTAGGATTATTAAATGATGTGATGCTGTAAGTGCTCAGCACATCTGTAAAGCAGATGTCACAGTCTTGAGTTGGCCACCAAAGAAGCATCATCTATCATTTGTCACAGCCATGACGAGTTTCTTTGACAGAGGCAGGGAGAAAACCCAATTCTGTGACAGCATTGGATGGCCTTAACTTTTTTCTCCTTTCATGTTATCTGTTTCATTTGTCGCACACCTCCCGACTCCTGGCAGCGAGGGTGGATTCTGTCATGTTTGTCCCTGCTCAGCCATGCTTCATCCTGGAATCATAATGAACAGCTTTGAACAGGAGTGTGATCACATCACTTGAAGAGCATGACAACATGTGCTAAATTAAGGTTGCCAAAGCCATTTAAATTTTGAGTGTCGCAGCCTCTTTCACACTCAGGTTTTGTGGGCATTTTCCTAAGTTAAAATGGCATTATATTTCCTTTTAAAGCAAGGCTGATACTTAAATGGTTCACTAGGTCTGAAATCTTCAGGCCTAATCCTCAAATTACTGTCACTTGAGTGATAAAGTCACTGACATCAGTATACTGTTGTCACCAGTTATCTTTTATACCTCTAGGCTATACCAGCTCATACATATTAATGAAGAATATTGTCGATCAGGTAGAATTTTCTATGTTCAAGCAGGGAAGGAAATCCTACTTGATAGCATGCTTCCTGCAAATTCAGATGCTGTACAGCTGCGAGGGCAGCCCTAAGCACTTGCGGCTAAAGCCCTTTGCATTTACTGTGTTTCCTGACAGAGGAGCTGCACGTCCCACAGCTCTTGGATTACACTCCAGTCTGAGAAAGGGAAGGGATGAGAGCACAGATGCTTCTGTCTGTCCTCATCAGACACTGACCCCATCCCTGCCTTGGTCTTTCTGTCTCGCCTGCAGCAACTTGTCCCTGTTCAGGTGCCCTGCTCTGGCTTTCCAGACATCTCTCATGCTTTTGTCCAGTTCCCATCTCAAAGCTGTCTCATCACCTCATTTATAAACCATTCCACATGTTCCATGTTCCCACTGGCTATATCTGCTGGTTTTGCTGCTCCTGGATTTTCTCACCCTGCTTTTGTCCTCACTAAAATTGGGCAGCTTCTTCCTCTTTTCCATGAGGGCTGAGAAGAAGAACTGTTACTTCTACAGTGCTTCCACATTCCTAATTTTAGTAGTAGTTCCTTGATGGGAAAGCCTGTTCATTCCAGGACTGATATGAGCTCAGTATAGCTAGAAAAAGCTCAGTATTTTTAAAAAAATATATCTAGAAACAACCCATCAGTGCTAGTTTGTTTTGATATGTGAAAAAGTTGGGCTGTTTTGAAAGGTTTGTAACTACATTTATGTAGGCTTCTGTGTGAGGGCAAAAGGCATTCAGAAAATGGATCTGTTTGTCTGCAAAGCACAGGATGGTTAAAGTTGCTGGAAGAAAAACTGGTCCAGGCATTACTAGAAACACTTGTAAGCAGTGGTGAAATTAAGGTTATAGAGATTCACATAGTAGCTTGAAGAAGTGATGTTACTCTGTAAGTCAACTGCATGACAACAAAATAAAAAAGGCAGGCAATCTGAAAGGAAGGGGTTGAATTAGTGGATCTGTTCTGAATTTTATATTGTGGAATAACAGAAAGTAGCCTTTGTAACTTGTTTGTGAGATTTTGCAATGAGATGTACGGAAATAAATGCCTCATTGAAACAACAGAGAAGCACTCGCGGGGCCGGCTGTGTGCAGCAACACTTAGTGGGTATCCACACAAACCCAACCTCCGCTACACCTCAGGTTGTAGTGTTTGCCAAGTTTCTTCACAAAACTGGTGAGAGAACTGGTGTGGGGAGGAGCAGAGGAGGGAGGCAGGGTGCAATAGTAATTCTGGCTATGAACTGGAGTGAATAAGAGCCTGAATTAGTGTGCTGCTGCGGAGTCCTTCCTGAACTCGGCACAGGAGTGTAATAAGCTCTGCACTTAGGAACTATCTTGCTGTACTGGAAGCGGGCTGGAAGGTAACTGGTTTTGGTTATGTGCCTTTTCTCTTTATTTCAATAAATACTTATTTACAGACTAACAGCAAAACTGCTGCTGTCCCCCTCTTATCTTTCCCAGTCGTTTTAACTAACCTTTGTGTTTTTCCTAGTGCTCTAACTTGGATTTTCTGATTGTATTGTGAGTGACTGTCATGTCATCCTTTTATCTACCACATACTAATGTTGGGAAGACTTTCCTCTGTGTCTGGTCTAGCTCTTACAATGTGCTGATATTTCTGAAACTCTGGCCTTTCATTGCTGATTTCTAGATCTGCTTCATCGAGGAACAGGGAATATCTCTTACCCATTTTGTTTATTTTGTTTTGACCTATTATTTTTAGACAGCTGAAATCTGTTAGGACACAATATGCTAAGGTTATAGGCAAGTCTTTCAAAAGCAACCTAAACCTATTTGTGCTATGAAAGGTGCATCCATAGATTGAGAACAATTAAAAAAAACCCGTAAATCTGGTATAAGGAAACTAGCTGCTTGCCCTCTTCCCCTCTTGCGAAGATGTTGCTACTTGGACTTAGGGCAAGTTGAATTCTGACTGCCAGCATTTAATTGGCTACGTAACTTGAGGATGTGCAGTTGCTTGAAAAAAATCAAAGTCTTAATTTATGGCTTATCACAACTGATTTGCTTTTGCCCAAATTGGACGTTTGGGTATCTCTCCAGTCAGTGTCTTGTAGTTTCTGAATTGCTGCACAATAGCCAGATTGTATCTTTAGAGCATTCTCCACTCATTGGTTTAATACTTCAGTAACCTGCAAATAAGCTCACATTTTAAGGACTACTTAACAACTGAGTTTTTTTGATCCTGTGAGATAATCCTTGTTTATTATTCCTATTTGTATATTTTGTTCCTGGATGGTCAGTATTAACATAAGCATGTTGAAATTTACTGACAGAACTGCTTCCTGAAACTAAAAATACGCATTGCAAGAAAACTCAAGCCAGGCAGTATTCCCAGCGTTCATGTTAGACATTTATAATTCCAATGAGATAGATTGGAAAACTTTCTGAAGAGTTAGTTTTATCTTACATATTCATTTGACTTTTCTTTTTTTCCTCACATTATTAATTTATTTGAAAAGAATATAAACCTACGCACATTACTGTGGATGAACAGGAAGGTACAGATGTGCTGCTATAGACTCGTTTGACATTTCAGTTCTGTTGTCTTTTAATTTCTGTGTCCTTTCTCCCTTTTTATTTCCCATTGATTTAAGTTCACGGTAAAATTAGCAGCATGTGCTTTCTGACAGTGAAATTCCTGAATGTGTTGGCATGGAATTGCAGTAATGTGTTGTGGCTTGGGCCCCTCGCAGGAGTGTATCTCGCAGTCAGCCGTGAAAACCAAGTTTGAACAGCACACTATCAGAGCTAAACAGATAATAGATACTGTGAAAAACATTATGGACGACATAAACGTAGCAGCAGCAGAGAAAAGGTAGGTTGGTTGGAGGGCTGGTTGGCTTTGGTTTATCCAGATCCTCTGAAGACCCATTTCTATGGTGGTGATTTTCTTGCACCGTTACGGATTTTAAAGTTCGCTTTTCTCGCTTGGTAAGAAATTGGGAATTTCTCCGTCTTTCTCCTGTTCACTCGCACCGCTCAGTCTTGTCCTTGATCTGTGACTTCTGTGTAGGGATCTGTTATTCCTCATTATTGACTTAGTTAAAAAGACAGTCTGTGGGTTTTCAGATCTTTTTTTTTCAAAAATATTCATGATTTTTAAGTTTTTCTAGCTCTGTATCCAGCCTGTCAGAGGTGATGTTTGAGCCTGCTTTACTTAAGTTTTTTGTTAATGGTAACACTGAGAAAATAAATGAGAGGATGTAGACACTTTAATTTGCAAGTGATGAGAATAAGGGATGAGAAGAGCCCAAGCTAACAGAGGCTTGGCCTCTGGCCCTTTCCAGATAGTATCCTTAAATATCTTTATTCTCTCTTTGCTCATGTAATCCTTTTTTAGAATTTAGTGCTAATGATAACAGCTCATCTACTCTGATAGTTTCATCTGGTCTTTGAGCTTTGCACGTGTATTTGTTTTTTTTCCTTTTGTTGCGACTTCTTATCTCTCTACAAGTTGTGCGCAGTGAATTGTTGTCATGTTTAATCCTTTCCATCCATCTCCTTTGTCTGTTATTAGTGTGTCTGTGTTTCAACAGACTCCACTGTGCCTGTCAAACACACTCATCTTCCTGAATATATCAGCTTTACAGACTGTGTGTTTACGTACTGGCTTGTCTCAAGTTGTCAGATCCTGTGAAAACATGCTGTGAAATGTTTGAAAATATCCTGATATTCTACTTCTTTCTGTCAGTTGACCTGCCAGAACCTGTGCAGTGACCCCTCTTAATCTGAATTGCCCTTTGATGTTTCTGCTGGCCTTTCTAGATAGAACTGCTTTAGAGTTTAAGCAATTTTTACTTAAATGAAAAGTTGAGGACTTCTGAAGAGAGTTATTTGTGACCAAATTGGTTTCTACCACTTCCCCTTTGCTTTGCAAGGTCATCAGACCCATGTCACTGTTAAGGAATAGTTGAGTGGTGCTGGTGAGCAGCGGTAGGACAGTTTGATCTGATTTATCCTTCTTTTTTTTTCTTTTTTTAATACTTTTAAATCTGGATAAACTAAGTATTAGAGGCCCCTTTAGTTCTAATTATATGCAATTATGTAACAGTTCCACCTCAATGCCATTTTTGTAAATATATGAAAACCCGGTAATCTGACGTACGTTCGATCAGTGCGGCATTTCAGTGCACCTGTAAACTGAATCCCTGTATTGCAGTCATCCTGCAGCAGAGCCTCTGCCTTGGGAAGCCAGGGCAACGCTGGATTCTTTTGTGCTGCTCAGTAAACCCTCAGCTGGGTGGTCAGTGCCTGGTTATGGGCCTTGTTCCTTTAGTGGGAGAATACCTGCTGGTGATGGTGATTTCCTTTCTGCTGTGCTAGAGTCCTTTCAATGGAGCAGCGAGAAGATCAGAAGGATAGGTTGGACTTTGTTCGAAATCAGCTGAACGTTTTGACAGAAGATACTAAAGAAAAAATCAAACGTGTTACTGAGGAAGTAGAAAATAAAGTAAGTAATGGCGGTGTGAAAAATCTCCGATTCAAGTGTTGCCCCTTGTCTAAGGCAGCTCCTCTGGGCGTCCACCCAGCTGGTGAAGTACATTTGAAATGTCTAATGTGTTCCTTTTCCAATATTTGAAAACCAAACAAACCCCCCCAAACCCCTTCCAACTGGCAGTCCTTTCTCACTACCAGGTAATTACGGTTACAATGAACGATTGAGTGCAGGGTCTGTTTTCGCTCTGGCTGGAAAGGCAGGAGAAACATTTCATCTGTTTACCCCATTCTTCCAGGTCTCCTCTGCCATGACTGATGAGATTTGCCGACTTTCGGTTTTAGTTGATGAATTTTACTCAGATTTTCACCCTTCTCCTCAAGTATTGAAGCTCTATAAGGCAGTAAGTTTTCTTGCATGGTTTGAAGCCAGGCTTTTCTTTGTCTTTCCTTTCATTTCCACTTCTGTATTTAAACACTAGGTGCTTATCAACAGTGATGAGTTTCAATGGCATGTGTTTTCTGCTTTCAAATGTCTCTGTGCTTTCTGATTCCGACAATGTTAAGAACTACAGGATTTTGCTTTCTGACGCATGCGTATTTCTATCTGCCCAAAACTGGGAAAGGTCAAAAGTACTTTCTACTTTGTTTTTTTTTTGAAGGAAATTAATTTTTGTCTCAACCTCTTTCTCAGTAGAGTGGTTACTGAAACTGATGGCCTGATTTGTAGTCTTCAGCTCTGGTAAATAAAGACCTTACATAAACAGTTTTCAGTACTCCTAAAATGAAATAGATCCTGGAGAAATATTTCCTGTGTCACCTGAAGTAGGTTTTCAATTACAGCGCACAATTTAAAAGCGTGGTATTTCCATGGTAACGTTCTTTTCTTCCCACTGTAAATAACAATGCAGAGTGTTTAACAGCTCTGCTCTTTATAATGTAATTGATAAGCTAAATATAAATTGGTGAGCATATATATATGTATTCTTTATAAACCTTCAGGAACTGAACAAACATATTGAAGATGGTTTGGGAAAGAACCTGGCCGATCGTTGCTCCAGTGAAGTCAACCAGTCAATGCATCAGTCTCAGCAGGAGATGATTGGTAAGATGAGGAAGGAGGAACGTTAAGAGTTGTTGTTTAGAGGAAGACAATTTAAGAAAACTTGCTTTTAAAAGAATTTTCTTTCTAATTGTGGTTTAACCTTAACACCATGAAATTCTGGAGGAAAAGCCACCATAGATCAAGCCTTTGTAGCCTGCCTTTGATATGAACCACTAACAGATGCTTGGGGAGGCGAATAATGAACCAGGATAAATACAGTGATCCGTCCCCAGTGTAGGGACTTCTGAGCCAAGATACTGCAGCTGGGTTAGTGGCTTAAGCAAGCAGTAATGGACCTGTCCTTTGGGAACTTGTCTAATCCTTTTATAAACCCATTTAAACTTTTGACTTCCACAGCAGATATATGAAATAGACTAATTAGATAATGTTTCTGCAGGATTATCTTCTCACAAGGCCCCTCTAGATTCAGAGTACAAAACAAGAGAATTTCACGAAGTAGTTGTGTGCTCCATTTTTTTTTTTTTTTTAATAAGTATTAACTTTACATATATGCATACTTTATGCATATCCATATCTCCTATCTGTTTCTGATAATAAAGGATTCAGAGTAAGGTCATGGAGTTACATGAAGCTTTCTGTCATTTTAAGCAATAATGTTGCCTCTTCATGTGGCACCACGGAAGTGCTGGATGAACCAACTTTTTCTTAGTCTCTCCTTATGTTTTAACCATTGATAAAGGTCTTTCAATTAATGTGACCATTTTTTCACACAGTGATTTCTCTAGGAGTTCATTTGCATGACAGTTTTCTTCTATCAGAGCAACGAATTGCCTGGTCTGCTATGATGAATGCTGCTAAAATGCCCACCGATTTTACAAATAAAGAAATAAATTGGTCGGTTTAGGTTCTTGTAGTTGACAAAGGGGCTCAGCAGTGCAAGGGTCTATTTGTCAATATGCTGTAAAGCTTTTCATGTTAACACATCTTTACTATTTTGTTTTATTTCCAGAAAATCTGAAACCGCTGTTGCCTTCTGGTGCTCAGAATCAGCTCCACTTGCTAATTCCATGCAGGAGGTTTGACCTTAGCTATGATCTAAACTGTCACAGTCTGTGTGCAGATTTTCAAGAGGATATCGTGTTCCACTTTTCCATGGGATGGACTTCACTTGTGAACCGTTTCTTGGGTCCTAAACAAGCTCAGAAAGTCCTGTTGGGACTGGCAGATCCAAACATACAAGTGAGTGCCTTGGGGATTAGGCTGGCATGAAGTGCTTTATTTGACCTTGAGGAGAATATATTGATTTTTAATATATTAATTTTTACTGTATTTGCCTCTACTGTTTACATGCTTGCTGCTACTTTACCCTCATCCCTCTGTGTGAAATATTTTTGGGGAGGGTTGGTTTTATTGGATTATATTCAGGGTTAGAATGGAACAAAAATCCTTTTCTAAATTTTCTGCAGCTGTTATCTGAGTTTTGTTTTCCTTTGGATTGAACCCTTTAGGTAACCTTTTATTTATTTATTTATTTATTTATTTATTTGGGGTGTTGTTTTTTTTTTTTTTTGTAACTTTGGATACTTACGGCAGAGCCATTGCTCCGTAGAACCCTTATTCCAACCCAGTCTCCTGCTGAGCAAGGAACTGTCAGAACCTCCACTGGTTATCAGGAGCGTTGTTCAGATTCCTGTGCTGAAGAGTTCCCTTTAAGGAAATCAAACCCTGAATATATGCCAATGAAAGGAACCCGCTCTGCTGTGTAGTTCCGTAACGCCTTTTACTCAGGCTGCCATATAGAGAGCTTCTAGATCCCTCGTCCTTTAGCTGCCACCCCGTGCGCTGCCAGCCTTCCTGCCATAACCCCCGAGAGCGTGTCGCACGATGATTTCATGGTTCCTTTGGTACTGAGTTTAGCTTCGCTGACGTCACGGACCTCCATGAGCATCATCGTTGTTGGCGGAGTGGCAAGTAGCATTAGCAACATTCCTGTGCTAGCAGTGGTGGCAGAGATACAGCTGGTCTTTCCTGTTTGGGGTGCAACACGGAGCGTGTAATGGACTTAGTAACGCTGGGTGGGTGAGCGTGCGTAGATCCAGCGCGTACGCTGGATACCCACCGTCAGCTTGTAGTCAGATAATGAGTCTAATTACGCCAGGCATGGTGGGACATACTCTCTATGCTGTACATCTGGGCTCAGTTTCTGAGTTACAGGGTGATTTGATGGTACCTCATTCAGTTTGGATTTAGTGGGAGCTTTGCTTTCTCTTTCTTCCATGGAAAAGCCACAAGGCTTCTGTAGCCTGTGTGTTCCCTGTGCCACTGGGGTACCAGCTCAATTCAATATAGCTGTCTTGCTCTGCAGTAATAATATGGAAGTCATACATTTTCTCAAACTGATTTGGTGAAAGGGCCACGAAGATGATTTTTAAAAATGGGTGTAATTAGATTTTATTCTGTAGGGGCAGCTGAGTTAAGCTAATGAAGAATCCTCTTTTTCAGATTTGGAGAACAGTAGGCTGGAAACTCATCTCTGTTTCCCTGAGTATGTACGGGCTGTTGTATCTTTATGAGAGACTAACTTGGACCACTAAAGCAAAAGAGAGAGCCTTTAAACAGCAGTTTGTCAACTACGCTACTGAAAAGCTGCAGATGATCGTCAGTCTGACGAGCGCTAATTGCAGCCATCAGGTGCAACAGTGAGTGTCACACTGGTGGTTCCCCTGGGAGGGAGACTGGCTGTGTGCGGTGTGGGAAGGTACTTTCGTGGCCCTTGACATTTATTCTGAGGGAGTTTAAAAGGTCAATACACACGTTTGTGCGGGTGTGCGAGAGTGAGCCGTCAGGTGTAGACTCTCTTTGTCCAGCACCTTACTATGAAGACGTGGGACTTGGCTCAGTTCTAGTGGAGGCTTTTAGATGGGTGTTGAATCAGCCCATTTAATAGTGGTGAGCATTTGTTCTGCCTCAGGGGTTGCTACAGGTGGATTCTAAGCAACCAGTCCTGGTTCTTCTGCACTGCACAATAGGAACCTAAGAGCCTTTTGAACCGTTCCTTTCTTTTGTTTTGTTGTGTGGTGTCTTTTTTGTTGTTGCTTTTGGGGTTTTTTTTTGGTGATGGTTGGTTCTTTTTGTCTCTTTCATGAATAATTTTCCACCTGTCTCTGCAAAGTATTGTCTCGGGGATTGTCTCCCCCAGCCTCTCCTGTTGAAACAGTTTGTTTTGATTAAATTATTATTTCAGAAAATTTAGCGTGCTAAATGAGACCTCTAACCACCAGGGTGCAGAACACCTCTCCTGTGTAGCCCAGGGAATACTTTACTAATACAAAGTTCAGCTTCAGCAGAGGAAAGAGAACCATCCCTGTGTCCAGCTGCTGTGTGTCTCTGTGAGGACATGGAAGAGCTGGACTCAAACCAAGGCTCCCGTGAGGTGAAGTAGAGAGGAGAGGAGAGGAGAGGTCTCTCCTGTGGGAGAGCCTGGTTGCTGGCCTGGGGTGGTAACGGGTTTGTTTGGGTTTTTTTTTCTGTTGTGTGAGAATTGGAACTCAATGCATGGCCGAGGAGGGAAGTAGGATCAGGTGCCTCAGCCAGTCTGGGGCACTCCTGCCCCTGAAAAGCGCTCGCCTTCCCCGAAAGCAGGGCGCTCTGTGTGGCACAGGGCGCTGCACGGGGGGCACTGGGCTGCCACCAGAGGCCCCATCTCACACTTGCACCTGTTGATGCTCAATCAAAAATTGCCAGGCGTGGTGGCAGCATAGACATTTTGTATGTTTCAGGCTTCTTTTCTTTATTCAGAAAATCCATAATTCTCCTGCTTTCTGCTGTCCTGTAATCCCTGAGCAGCCGGAGACTTCAATTGCTGTGTTCTACTGTACACTGCAATGCCGTCTGATTTTTATTAAACGCCTTTTTGTAGCAGAAACTTCTGTGAACCATGATTACAAACTTGTTTTCCCTTCAGGGAAATGGCCACTACCTTTGCTCGGCTCTGTCAGCAAGTGGATATTACCCAGAAAAACCTGGAAACAGAAATTGCTAGGCTTTCCAAAGAAATAGATCAGCTGGAGAACATACAGAGCAGCTCCAAGCAGCTGAGGTAAGTCTGGGTGTGACTGGCCTCGAGCAAATTCAGCGAGCTTGGTGCTTACTGTTACTTTTGAGTTGACGTGAGGTGGGCAAGGGTACAGAACGGTGTGCAGCAATACCCACAGTTTTCACTTGTTACTGAGCAGTTCTGGTGAAGTTCAAGAAGTGTATATATCCTCCTAGGTGAATGAGCAAAGCCCAGAATGTTCTTTCTTGTATCATGTTTACCTTTTTCTCTCTTATGGGGCAGATGGCTTTCTCAAGAATACTAATCTTCTGTAGGTAAATAAGGGGGTGGCACCTTCCCAAGGAATCCTTCCCATCAGAGAACAGGAGAGCAGCTGTACTGGGTTGAGTCGTTCACTGCAATATTGTTCCTTCAGTCCAGTAGTAGATGTTGACAGAAGAGAAACTTCCAGCACTTGCTGGTTTAGGGACTTGGGAGCAGCCTCAGCCTTAGTTTCATGTTCTTTTCCCTGCCGTACCCCTGCCCTGGCTGTGGGAAGTCTCTCGGCCTCGAGCATCCACGACCACAATCGGCTGAAGGTCTGGCCCCACAGTGCCCACCCCTTGGCAAGGTGTGTCCCAAGAAGGGCCTGTGTGAGGAACCCTGCAGCTGTGCAACTGCAGAACCTCACCCAAGTTAAACACTGGAAGGAAAGGTTGAAATCAGGGAAGTCCCAGATAGAGCTGCCCAAGCCGTTGGGGAAAGGTCTCAGGTCCTGCACAGGCAGCCTCCAAGGCTCCGCCCAGAGCTCACGTGCAGGTTTCCCGAGTGCTGCGGGTTTCAGGAACAGAGGAATAGAAACTCAACACTGACGTTATTCTGCCTCCTTTGTGATGTCCCTGCGTCAAAGTAAATCCATTGCTTTTGTTTGTTTTACAGAAATAAAGCCATTCACCTTGAGAATGAACTAGATCGCTTTACAAAGCATTTTCTTCAAAAGGGTAAATAAAATCTCGTTGCTAACTTTCCTGGTGATCCTTTGTAGGACAAAGTAGACGTTTTACAGATGACACTTCTCCTCTGTGGAGTCACATGAAATGATTTATATTTTAAATGTTTCTTTGATTACACTTTGACGTTAATTATTGTATAACTTGGCTTCTGGATGGTGAACCACACTGAAGAGCCTGCGGTACTCTCAGTGTTATGTTTGTTTTGCAGATTTTGGGTTAGAAAATTACCTTTCAACACTAAATTTCTTTGGGCGCTTGACAATAAAAACCCAAATCGTTATCGGTTTTCATTAGTATGTAGCAGTGGCAAGTCTCGCTTCCTGGCATCCAGGACTTTATGCAGGGAGAGAGAGCTTATCACAGGTACCACTGTCTTCTGTTTTCCGTTGCTTAGGAAGTGGCCAGGGCTGGAGGGTGGCGCTGCTTGTTGTCATGTGTGCCTGGTTTTGTTTAATGAATTGTAGACTCGAGCACGGGGAGAGGACTCCTGACTTGTTTTGAAAGCAAGTGAAATTGTACTGGGCAGCAGTTCCCGGTCCTCAAATGGAAGTGCCAGATGATAGTTAAGCTGCAGGCGGGTCACTTACGAAATGCAGTTGGCTCTCATTTCCCCTCTGGCTACCGCATTTAGACAGGATGGCATCAATTAAGTAAAAATAAACCTGTATCAACAAGCTTGTCAGATTTCTTGCGGTTGATGAAGTGCCCGTGGGAGCAGGAACCCCCGCTGGAGGTGTGACACTGCTGCCAGGCTGGCAGCTGGGCACGTTGGGTGGCAAAGCTTTGGGTGTCAGGCTTGGCCAGAGCTCCTGCTGCTAAAGGTTTTTTTTACTCGTGTACCATCCTGAGCAGTCCCTTGGTTCTGCTGTAGACCAGCTCTTGTCCAGGTGAGGCCTAAGGCAGTGTCGGGGTGCTGCAGTAGGTTAACCTTTGCTCACCTTCAGCAATGGAAGGGTTCTTTTTGTTTTTTTTTAAAAAAAAAGGTGTTGCCATCTGAAATCATTTAAGATCTTCTTTTCTAACTAGACTTTTTAAAAATAACTTATTTTCAAAGAGAAAGCCTTTTCAGAATATTTATATATTTTTATGAAAGTGTTAACATGACTAAATGAAATATTCAACCTTAAAACTAAGGCACAGGGACTTGCTCTTTTCCAATAACTAAGGGCTCTCTTAAGAGGAAATAGATGTAAATCTAATGCCAGAGGTAGTTAATGATTTGAAGACAAAGACGAGTTTTCACCACAATGTATCTCGGTGTTTGTTTCTGACTGTACTAGCACGAGCATGGTGCTCTTGGACCTTTCCGTCGCAGTGTGCATGAGGCGGCTCCAGGCTTTTGAGGGAAACTCTGACATCCCAAGCAGAGTAACAGCCCAGCCTTCTGTATGTGAGGTTACAGCTGTGTATTGAGGCTCTGCTTGTGGAGCATTTTTATGGACATTGTATCAAGATAAACCTTTACATGCATGTCTTCTACAGTTATTTATTAAAAAAAAATATACTACCCCTGTGCTCTAGTAAATTATTTGGCAGCTGTTGGAGGTGAAAACCTACCCCCTAGCTCTCCTACATCTAACATCCAGTACAGGACATAACCGATGTGGTTGGATTAAAAAAGCTTCTTCCTGCAGCAGCAGAGGAAGCTCTGCCCTCCCTACAGCGCTACTGATCAGTTAAATGGTTTGGATTTGGAGAAAATAATTAATGCTACAGCCCTAAAGGCTGGATGTGAAGGTGTCTGCCCCTGGAGGAGTTCTGACATCAAGAATGAATGTTCTGCAACCTATGTTTTTCCCTCTGGGGACTGGTGGGTAATTTCTCTCTCCCCTCGCTGTAGTATCAATACTCCTCCTGCTGTTCTCAGGCAGAAAAACATACACCACCACAATGCTTTGGGAAAGGAAATCACCATAATTATTTGTTCACAGGGGCAGCTTACTTGAGTAATGTGCTGGTTAAGAGAGGCACACACAACACTCACCTTCCTGGGACAAAGGAACCAGAAGAAAGTTGTTGGAGGTAGTGCTGGTTCATCCATATTCAGTGTCACGAGAGGAATCTTTATTTTTAGGACAGGGGATGCTCGTTAGTGCAGCTCTGACTAAACATTCACAAGTGACACAGTCTGGTTAAAAGCACTTGTTTATTGGTTACAATATCAACTCATGGCAACATCTTTCACTGAGCCACTGTACAAATACAAAGAAAAAGATCCATCGTGGAAAAAAAAGCTATAAACAGAGTTCATAGCAAGTGATTTTTTTTTTTTTGTGTTTTTTTTCACAGGGAAGTCTTTTTACAACAGCACTGTTAAAGAACAAATGGCACAAGTCCCTGGTTTTTTTAATAGCTTAAATAAAAGCTTTAAGACTGTTTCTGAATACATACACAATCCAAAGGCAGTGCAGAATCACTTCATAATTGGTAACATTACTGAAGTTTTCCAAAGTAGTCAGCAACAAGTAGGAAAAAAAAAAAGAAACCTAGCGGATGAGAAATGCTGGAAACTAAAGGCAACTTGAAATCAAGCATGTTTAGAAGCATTTTGTTTTGGACTCCTTTGGATGTAATATGTACTACGAGTGTTCAGATGCTTTTAATTTTTTTTATTTAAAAAAAGGAGAAAAACACAAATAGAGCACCATTGTGTAAGTAAAACAAAGGCTTGAAATATCTAAGACTATTCCACCGAAGTCCATATTAGTTAAAACCTAAACATACTGTGTGGTATAAGAATGTCAGGCACATGTAATCTGTTATCAGTTATATCAATTAGTAACACTGTTCACACATTTACCATAACAACACTGCATTAACATTCTGCATGTATTTTACATAACCAGCAATTGGATAAAAAGGCTCGTGGTGCCTCTGAAGTGTAGGAAGTAGTTTCCCAGCATGCACGCCAGATTACTGTATACAAAGTGCACCATCAACCCATGCTTAAGTACTTTTACAGGAAATGCTATCTCAAAAAATCAGTCATTCTGCTACACGACCATTTATACCAACTAGTTGAATTAGCCAATACTCTCACCAACATCTTAAAGCACAGCACTAAACCTAGTGGAGGTGACAGTGTCCCCAAAGAGGAAAGACTAAGCACTCTTGGAATGTTTTCACAATGTTTTTGTTCCACCTTAAAGTCATGGGACCTTCATTGTGGGACGAGCGGTTACACGAACTGAACTAAAGAGTTAACGATCTCCAACCCATGCATTACAGTAAGCACACCGGGACCAGCTCTTACAGCAATTCAGCTTTGCCAAGCCCAGGTCAGGCCCTCTCCTTAGGCGGGGGAAAAGCCTCTTTAATCCACGTTCCATTTCAAGTGGTGTACATACATCTCTGTAGCGTTGCCAATACATTGACCTATCAGTTCTGCCAGATACCGCGACACATCTGCAATTGAGCGAGGCAGAGGATAGTGATGTTTGGAAGAAAAAAGGTCTGGAGACAGCTGGAAACAGGCCCACGTTACCAGAGTAAGCGAGTACACAGCAGCACAATGCCACGTAGAAGTTTTTTTGGGGTTTCCAGAATCTCAACCAGTATCTCTACTCATAAAGGGGCATCCAAGTCTAGGCAGGAACAAGCCCAGGTGGGGCGCTCACCTGATTCATATTCTCTATTGGAAAGTTAAAACAACATTAGAAAATGCTGACAAAAAACCCTGTACCTGAATAACAAAAATCTTGCTATGCAAAGCACATAGTTCCACTTTCTAAGCCATAACTGCTTGAGTTTTAGAAGAGAGGCCGGGAAAGCGTCACCTTGCCACCGATTTGGCACAATGTCCTTAGTTCCTCCACTCCTGTAATCACACAAGGTATGTGAAATTCAGCCGATGCTAATAGTTTAGCACAAACTTTTTAAAGCCAAGTTAAGATGTAGCCACTGGTGCTGCCAAACCTGCCGTGAGCGCTGCCACGGGGCATTACACAAGCTGCACACTTGAGCCTACGTTAAACTATAGGCACATACCGTTGTCTTTAAGATTCAAAGCTGGGTGTAAAAGCTATCAAGGGGCATTTGCTTACCTTCCTGATATTAGGAGGAGCTGGAGCTTTTACCATTAAAACCACATCCATTTCAGTGAGGGCCTCCCTCTGGAAAGGCCACTGACGGCCCTTTAAAAACAGGACAATAGCACTTGCTGTGCAAGGTCATTATTTGGCCTCATAAAATAACAATATGTTACATTAAATCTGCAGGCTTAAAAAAAAAATAAAAATAAATCTACAAGCTCTGTCCAGGACAGTATTTAAACAGCAAAGGTCACCTCGTCAGGATCTATCACAAGCTTTCTACGCGGCCCCCAGAAGCGTCAGATAAGAGTTTCCCCAGCTGTGCCTGGGCTTCTTCCAGGCCGCCTTGTGCCCCGACGCAAAAAGAGCCCCCTTGAGACCTGTGGCACTACAGACACTGGTTAACCCAACAGCCAAACCTGGCAGGTAGTTGTATGATGCTTTTGGAAACCTCATGAGCAAGTAGTTGGCATTCCTTAATTATTTATTTTAAAAGCAGCTGAATCCAACAGACAATTGCCCACCAAACAATGACAGTGACATTATTTGCAGTAATACCTGTATGAGAGCCATTGCCACGTTTACAGTCTAACTGAACTTTTAAGAAAAGTTATATATACATTTGTAAAATCGTTTTTGGAGTTTCACAAGTAGAAACCAGTTTTAATACCAGAATGTAAAAATGGCACCTGTCTTCGCAAAGGTGTTGACTAGGAAATTGGTTCAAAACACACTCCTGTGGAAAATAATTTTTTAGAAAAAGAACGTTTTCTTAAAATTCCTTAGTAACAAATTTCCAGAATTATTCACTCAAGGCAGCTGTGAGTTAAAAAAAAAAAAAAATCATCAAGTGCACCACTAAAAAATAAACCAAGTCTGCAAGATCCCAAAGATCTGCTCACTTAAGAGAGTAACAAGAATTCCCTACTAATTCCGTTAATGCAGACAGCTCAAAGCAAAAGGCTGCGGAATTCCTGTGACATACCATACAGGGTGATTTTGGTCCTACACCACAGTCTGCCATCACTCAATGTATACATCTCCAGCACAAGATGCGCTTTTTTCTTTCTTTAAAAGTGAATTTACTGTGATTGACTGGTACGTTTATTGGCACCTTCACCATTATGGACATGGCAAGTTTACAGGCACGGTCTGGAAGTACTGAAATTTAGGATTACAAGTATCAGAAACTTGACAAATAGTCATCTCAGCCACCAATCTGTTTTGGTATATTAAAAGATACCGGGCACTTACTTACATTTCCTACCTGACCCAGAGATACCCAGACTCCCCAGAACTTCAGATGAAGGCAGATTAACATTTATCTTCCAACCTGATGATTTTAAAATCCACATTTCTGCAAAATAAATCACTTAAAAGAAGCCAATAGACTTAGTTCCCCTTTCCAAAAATGCCACAGACGTTCAGATTCCCAAGAGAACATCCATTGCAAGCGCAGGCTGCCAGGCACCAAAAAGTTAAGCGATCTTCTCGGATAGCTTCAAATGGACATCCGTCACTTGATTTTCCTCTATCTACACTCAACTGTACTTGACCAGAACCTATCATTTATAAACAACTGACATAAAAATCAGAATAAAATCAGGAGCAGGTGAGAAAATGTCTATTTACATTGTGAGAGCTGCAGAACAATTAGCATCTAATAAGCCACCGTGGCACAGACCTCTGTGACCACAGGAGAACAAGCAAGTCACTAAGTTTATCGCAGGAAGCTTGAAGGGGATCACGCAGGCGAGTAGGGTTATTTGGTTCATTGTAAGTTACACAATTCCTTTTATAATTCACGCTGCACAGAACTGACAACAAGCGCTTGTAGTTGCGCTGCCTGGGCAACCCTCGAACTTGGAGCGGGATTCCAGGTGGGTAACCGCACCTTTAAGTCTTCTGTAAGAATTTAAGCAGAGTCATCCTCCTCAATTTCTCAGTCGGTTGCGGTCACCGAGCAGGTTTCGCAAATATGCTGCTTCCCACGTGCTGAGCATCGGGCCAAAGCACGCTGGAGTTTGGGATGGGCCAGAACTACTTCATTTAGTTAGAGCTGAGCTGTCAGACGGAGAAGCACTCAGCCACTTAATGACAGCAACGCAGGTCGCTTGGCTTCCGTACCCAAGGACTGCGCGGAGCAACTGATGCGAAAAGCTGCAGTAAGGAAGCTAATGCTTACGGAGCCAAATTTTAAAATTATTTTATTTTTTAATTATTTTTGCTGCTTAGCGTTAACTCCTTGGTGTTTGGAGGCCATGACCGCCAATGGATGAACCAGGAACCACTGGCACGAAGGAAGAACTCCCCCCGCCCCCCTCCAATTAAAAAAATAGGCAAGCAGGTCAAGAAGTGAGTGAATAAGGCGGTAGGTATTAAATGGGAGTCTCCAGGGCCTTTAAAACAAAATTTAAATGCCTTCCATTATAAAAAACACATACATACCATTGGTTTCACTTTATCTACAGTAAATTCACAAAAACATTTAAAACAGCGATCTAGTTCATCCACTACAAAACTCAGAAGTGACATCTCGGGTTAAAAGCAAAGCTATAAATGTAGTTCCTTAAAAAATGCAAACATATTTCTTTACATACAGACAAATGTTACATGATTGGTTGCTATAATGTGTATATTCTGTTATGTACAAAAAAAAGTACAGGATTAGCAGACTGAGCACAAGCAAAAACCCTTCAAGGACAATCTAACCAAACCACCAAAAATGAAAAGACTGGCTCTTAGTTTGTCGGTCACCATGATTATGTGTGCTGGCCCCTTTTAAAAAGTCAGTGATTTCTTCCCCCCTCCCCTATTTCTTCACTTGATTTTATTTCTAGTTTACAGAAAGCCTTTTTGCGTAATAATCAGTGAATAGAAAAACTTCACCTGCAAATACAAGGTAGAAATGTTATTTCACAGCTATAGGCTGCAGCATTGATCTCTCCAGGTCTCAAATGGAGAATGTACATGTTTGGCTCCCAGTTAATTCCAGATTCTGAGAAAACTGTCCCAAGACCCTGTGGCTACAGCCATGCCGTCATCAGTAACACCTAAACAGCTGACACGGTTGTCATGGCCAGCAAGGACACCTGGAAAAGAAGAAGCAATGGAAGTTAATAGTCACAAGAATGTCAGGGACTCCAGCACTTACTCTGCTCTCCCAGGTTAAGTCTTCGAATTAACTAAAAGAGATGTAATGCAAGATGTAATCATCCCTTCTCTCCTTACCCTGAAGAGCTAAATACATCACAACAGCCATATGAAGAAACAAAACAACGAGGTTTTTAAAATGTGCATGCACACTACTGCCTTCGTTTTTCTCTCTGCCCTTACGACTGATCCTTCTTCCCACCCCAGAGACCTTTTCATCCCTAATAAGGCTCCGCTGTTTTTTCCATTTTCATAAATGTGGTCCACTGTATGAAGCGAGAAAGATATAGCTGTGCTATGAACACGGTGTCTATCCTGACAGAAGCCACTAATTCAAGGACTAGAAGTGTCCACTTCCCCTCTTGCCCAAGAGCAGCAAAATACAGTCCTTAAAGCAAAGGGACTACCCTCACTTACTACTGTCTAAATTACTTCCTGACGGGTGCAAAAGTCAATGCAAATGTATAATTATGTATTACTTCATTTCACATACATCAGTGAAATACATTTTCTGTAGACATAACGTAGTTGTGGAGGCTGTTCCTAGCCTCAAGAGCGGGTATCTTCCAGCACACAGATAAATCACGGTCAATACCCAAGAACAGGAGTATTTCACTGACTGGAGCATTTACTCCAGACATCATATAGAGGAAACTGTAACACGGTGTAACAACTGGAAGATATAACCCAATGCAATAAAATAAAAGGACGCCATTCCAAAAGAAAACAGCGTTGAAAGGAATCAAGCAGATTCCACCACATCAGCAGCAGCACTGGCAATTTTAACATCCATCTCTGGACGCTCAGCTCTCTGCAGGTCAGTGCACTCACCTGCTCTCTCCCCTTTCAGGGTATCCCACACGTTGCAGTTGAAGTCATCGTAACCCGCTAGCAAAAGGCGACCGCTTTTGGAGAAGGCTACAGAAGTGATTCCGCAGATGATGTTGTCGTGCGAATACATCATTAGTTCCTGATCGGCACGCAGGTCAAAGAGTCGGCAAGTGGCATCATCGGATCCAGTGGCAAATGCGTGTCCATTAGGGAAAAACTGAAAAGTTTGGATTAAGAGACAGGACTTTGACACTAGAAAAACACGGTGTTCGTGCATTATTTCAAAAACATCACAGGATTATTTTGCAATGACCGGGTAAGAGGAAGAACGATTTATTTATAAAAATATTAATAATCTGCGTCTTAAAAAAAATGCAGATACACAGCTGAGCAACAGCGTTGGTAACACACTTGGACTGACTGGAATTTTACCCAGGCAGTATAACAGGAGTCAAAGGGGATGCATCTAACTCCTACGAAACGAAGCAAAGCGGAGTTATGTGCATCCTGGCTGGGGGCCAGGATGGCCTGGGTGAAGCAGCACACAGTGTTCCATCCTGAGCTGTTCAGCCAGGTGGGCTCAGCCAGGATAGAAGATTGCACATGAGCAATTCAACTTCTCAAAAAAAAACCAAAACCCAAACAAAAAACCCTACTCCAAATCAGAGTCATTCTTACAACAGCCATATTGATTGAAAGGGGAGTGAGAAGAGCTCAGCACATCTCGGATTCAGGTCTAAGTATAGGAACTGCATTTTTGTCTACTGGTCATGCTTTTGGTATTTTCTCAGCCTTCATAATTTTTCATGTTTATTAAAAACAGATGCAGCTCAGACTTAGATTTCATTCCCTATTTATCAGAGCTTGTATCTTGCAGATCAGAACATAGTGTTACTATGACAGAGAGGAAATATAATCCAGTTTATAAATATTACAAAATGATTCCAGGGATGAATATTCAACATAAGGACTGAATTTAACGTTGCCTTTCAGAATATTTCACTGAAAGCTCTTTTCAACAGAAAATATCTAGTACACTTTCGCTTAACAAAAAACATTAAGATGAGGATGCTTGGCTATTTTGCTCCCTCTCAGTATCTATAATTATTACATTTTATATAATCTTATATAATAATTCTGTCATATTATATACTAATTATATCGTTAATCCATAATTTTTCAATTTTTAATACATTGTCACATTGCAAAAAAAATACAATAGTTTCCCTCCCCCATTCTTTGCTTCTTAAAAAAAAAAGTCTCAGTTACTGAACAAAAACATAGCGAAACTATTCCAAGAACACTTCAATGCATCCTAGGTAACAGTTATAAACCAGACTGCAGATCATTAAATAACCTTCTACGTTACATACAATTTAATAGTCTCTACCCCAACAACGTAAATGATTTTAATCCAGGTAATCTTTTATCCTCTCCCTTTCTTTCCATGTGGAAATCCAGATGAGTACTTACACAAACTGCATTGATATCGGACACGTGCCCAGTGAAGGACTGCCTGCACATTCCATCTCGAATATCCCAGAGCTTCGAGGAGGCATCGCAGGCACCCGAAACAAAAGTCCTCATATCTGGACTTAGGGAGAGACTCATCACATCGCCAGTATGCCCAGTGAACGTGGTGGTCTGTTGACCAGTTTCAATATCCCACAAAGCGCTGCAGATGAAGTGGCAACGTTAGCACAATGTTATTGGAGAGTCTAAGCTATAAATGCAAATTAAGGCATTGGAAAGGAGAGAAAAAAAAAATGTGTAGGAGGAGAAGGCCAACAGATCTCAGAAACTCACCAAGTGGTGTCTCCTGAGCTAGTGACAATTTGGTTGTCATCTAGAAAGCGGCAACAGGACAAGTATCCTGAAACCAAAACAATTATATTAAGTAAGTTTCAAACCAAGGAGTAACAACTGAAGTGTAAAATCCAAAAGCAGCGATTAAAATTCTCCCCCAGTTAGTCCGTAACCAACAAAACTATTCCACAGTTCACAATACACCTCAAAACAGGACTCTTCTGTTTGGTGCAATAAAAAAACCCCACAAAATTGAAGCAAGAATATGTCTGACCTGTGTGCCCCGGCAGCTCTCGGCTCACTCTCACATTGCCCTCTCTGGTTTTTAAATTGTATATGGAGCAGATGTTGTCCAATCCACCACAGGCCACGTAGTTTCCAGAGGGTGCGTAGGCGCAAGTCATCACCCAGGAGGATCTCAGGGGAATGGCGTGCATCTGTGGAGAGACAGAGCTCATGAATGCTACCGCACATGGCACCTTTCGTTCTTCACTGAGATCATTCACGTCAGTTAATCAACTAGAGCAGACTAAACACATCGAGTAGATTGTGTATCGGTAAGCTTCAGTATTTCAATTTTACAACATACTACAGTCCACCTCATGTTTATACATATGTACGGACTAGGATGAAAAGTATCAGTAGTCCCCAGGGTAGATATACAGAACTTCAGTACAACTTTATTAAATAGCAAAGCTTTTCTAAACTTAAACGTTTCTTTGTCCAATTCTCCTACATCTCTGAACTATAGGTTATAAAATGGGACGGTTGTACCCATGGACAGCTCACAGAAGCAGATCAACACTCTGCACTCTATCTAAGCTTTTTTCATTTAACAGCTTGCTTTCTTTTCTCTTTTTCATTCCTTCTCCTTTCTCCGTCCTCAAAAGCAAAGCACTCTTGTGAATTCTGAGGTTGTGTATTTCTCCAATTTAAAACCAAATTATTTTCAGAAGCAACACCACACAGGCAGAGTAACAGCTACAAACTACTGCACCGGTCAAATACAGCGACAATGTTACTGCTACTGCTTCTGAGGTACAACCTACAACATATCACCACTAACCAGCTACTCACGAAAGAAAATAAAGATTATGTCTGAATTAGAGAAAGACTGCTTCTTTTCATTTTTGCCTCGCAACCACAGGAAAAATAGACACAAGCCCCCTCAAATACACACATTATGCATGAATCACTGATATGGATTATAAATAACTCTACCTTATTTGTTGTATAACTATCCCAAATAATTAATTTTCCATCTTGAGAAGCACTGACCAGTAGCCTAAATATAAACACAAAGTAAAATATGTTAATATAAAACAAACAAAAAATTTTCTCAAAACAGACATACATCATGCATGATTACCAACTGATTCAGAAATGTCCTAAGTTTTTTATTATCCTCTGGGGTTTTTTTGGGCGTGCAAAGGAGGCTTTTATTGGAAAAAATCTGCAAAGATCTGTATATTACCTGACCAAAGAAATCCAGTCTCCACAGGAACTCATAGTTAACAGTGGACAAAACCAAACAACTGACTGAAAACCCATTTTATGAATTCATTCCACACTCTGCTTTTATTTTTCATATACTAATATTTTAACTATACAGCTACACAAAAACAAACAAGAAATTTAGGGGAAAATAAATCTTATTTTGAGAGTAGATTCTAGATGTATTTCTTTCTCTGCTACATGAGAGAGAGAGCAGATGTGAAGCACTATTAGCATCTGACCACCAGTTGCTCTAAAGGCAGCACAACAAAACTCCTTCCTGGAAGCTAAGTAACTTTTCCTGCTATGGACAAAAGGATATTTTTATAAAAATTAAATAAAATTTCTCCATAAAGGTTTTAACTCTCTGTTATCACAAAAGTTACATTATTTTTCAACAGCTTGGAAAATATACAGTACCCATCATTCCAAAACTATGCCTCACCACAGAACCTCCTCTGCTTAAACAGACACAAAGAACTTAGTTAAAACTAAAAGGAAGAAAAGGCAAATAGTCTGTGATAAAAACGAGCAAAGGGCCTCTCCTTTTAATCTGGGCTTCTCTATTACCTCACCTCTTTTAAAAAGGCAAACTCTAACTAAAACCCACCATAGTCCTGGGCTGTGATCCCTCTGCAAGGGCACTGACTCCACACCATGTACCTCCCCAAACCCGCTATTAATTCTGCAGCTGATAATCTGATTTCTAATCCTTAAACTCAGAGTTTAACTGGTACAAACCTTGAGTCAGATCCCCAGTGCATAGCATAGATTTTGGCTAAGTGACCTCTAAGCGTACGCCTTGTTCGCATTTGGATTCGACCCACCGAGTCCAGACTTGTTGTGATCTAAAAATAAATAAAACAAACCCCTGAGATACTGAGAACTACTTTAAATATGCAAGATAACTAAATACATTTGAACTTTGATAGAAAATAATCTATCTTGGCACACAACATAAAAAAGAAAAAAGATAGTAGCGTACAACCCAGGATGAGGTCCCTGCAATGCTGAGCAAAACATTTTACAGAAGATATACTAACACATTTCACAGGCTACACTTGAAACTTCAGAAGTTTTTTGAAAAATAATATTACGTATTTCCGAGGCTATTTCAGCTTATTAAATCTGAAAGTTTTCAATTAAAACAAATGGATGAAAATCCTCCCATATTTACTCAACTTACTTTTTAAAGCATGGCAGCACTTTAAATGTAAAATACTTTTGTTTCTAAAATATAGCTAAAAGACATTTATTTAAGTCTTTCTAAATATACTAAACACAATAAACACACTCTATTTAAAAGGTAAACCGGAAGCAGAACCCACTAAGATGGTGGGGTTTTTTTGCTGGTTTATTTGTCAGATTTTTTGGTGGGTTGTTTTGTTTTGTTTGAACTAACTGTATAAATACACACTACGTTCCCAAAGGCTTCTTTCACTTTATTCTCTCAGCTACTAAACAGGAACATGTTACAGTCATAAATTTTAGAGATTTTTACTTTACTGATATAAACTCAAGTCACTGCCTATACACAGAATCAAGAACATACCTGAGCAAGAGTTGTGTCACTACACGCTTTCCTGGCATCCTGAAAGAAAAACATAGAGCAATTTGAATCTAAAAGGCAACACCAAGCATCAAACGAGAGAAAGGGTCTAAAGGAAAAGTAACTCTGAAGCTAGACTTCACCACACTCAAAAAGCCACAAGCCAACAACCGACGGGTTGTTGTGTACACGTAACAACTCGCATGTTGCAATATGCCTTCTGTCACCCTAATAGAATTTATTGTCCAAGGAATGTGAAGCACCGGCACACAAGCTGGGGGTAGTGGAGGAAGAGGGACTTAAGAAGGGCCATGCCCCAGCAACCTTTGAGTCTCCCTCTCTACAGAATATGAGATTCAAAGGCCTTTGGAGCCATCCTTAAGTCCCAGTGCCTACCCTCTTCCCTGCTTTCCTTCCCTGCTGTAGATGTGCTTGCTCAGGGTGTGCTGAGCACCAAGGGAAGAAGGATCCACCTGAAAAAGCAACCACATATTACACACGATTAGCAAGCTCTACGCTCCGTGCGGCTCTCGCATTACCCCCCTTGCCATGGCAGGTGTGACGATGCTGTGAGGAGAGGCAGGATCTGGAGAGCAGGACAGAGAGCAGGCTCACCAAAGCTTACACTGCCAGTGCTCTTCATATAAAACAAAGGAAAAAAAGCAGTCAACATCCTCATTCATTTCATGCAGTAGATGGTGCTGAGGTCTCCATAAAGAAACACTGTCTTTTTTTCAGTATTTCAGGTTCTATGACTTACTTTCTGCGTATCATTCCCCCACCTAGAACACAGACTGTACTTTCATTTGTATCATCAGAGTAACACGGGGGACACCCAAGATGGGAGAGCACCACCAAGCACACTTTGCCACATTCTGCAGAAAGAACCTGGTTTCAGTTACAGTTGCCATTGCTGTGCACCGCTGCACCTCCAGCTCCGCTCTTCGAAAAACAAAATTAGGTGCAGCCAGAAACCACTTCTAAGAAGCATGGTTTGAAATAATTGGCTTAAAATTAGACAGGAACTCCACAGCACAAGTTAAACTATCAAATTTGAAGGACCAGCCACACAACCCTCTAACTCTGTGCAATTTCTCCAAACACCTTCCAACTTCTGTAACCAATGAAGTAGGCACCCCCCAAAAGTGGCACATCCTTCTTCACCACTCATCATCCCCCCTCCCCAAAGAAAGAGTTCAATCTGTACACTGATGGCAATGTCCTCTCTGAGAGAAGGAAAGGAAACATTTACTCCCACATTTTGGAACTGTACCAACACATTCAGACCAGGATCTTAATATTTCAAACTTTGGCTTGAGAGTTTTGCTTTGAGAGTTACTTGACATCGCAACTTTAACAACTTTTTTAGTGCATGTTTATTTTGACCACCCTTTATAGCTTTCCTCCCAGAAAACAAGCCTGAGAGCGGATTAAGTCATCTCAACTTATTTTTAAAATGTCTGAACTGTAGAAATATTTATAAAATGTTGACGTCTGGAATCAGGAGGGGTTTAAAATACCAGAGCAGCAAATCCCCTAGCACTCAGGACTTACTTCATCCACAGCATGAAACACACTGGATTTTAAACAACTTTAGTCGTTCATTTTAGCTGAAACACTTGAAGATGTTCAACAGAAAAAGAATTCTGAATGTAGTCTGAATTAAACACAGCCATTCTTCTTTAAGAAAGAGCTATTAGCAACACCTGTACTTGAGGCTGTCTAATACTTGTCATATGATTGGCAAAGTTGCAGGAAAAGTGAGTTTCAATTGGCTATTTTAATTCTCACATTTTAACTGTCATTTCTGCATATGCGTCATCGTAACAGAATCATTAGTGTTATCACATAAAAAAGCTCCTCCATATCATTCTAATTTCTCTGTGTACACAATGCAGAACTTGCAAGAGAAATCTATCCGCTCAATCCATATGCAGCTTCTGAAATTTCCTAGCACACACTTCAGATTTCATTATTTTTTCCCAAACTATTTGTGTTTTTGAAAATATAGTGCCTTATTTGTTCAAAATGCCATTCAGTTTCAAATGACGCTGTGTCAAGTATACAGCACTTCCAAGAACCATATCCTGAATTTCAATTCTCAAAGCAAAGACACACATCACGTGGGAACTTTACTACAAACAGAACTAGGAATCAACTGTAACCATAAACCCACCCTGCTATCTAGTAGTTCATTGTTCACTGTTTCAAACTTCCTGCACTAAAAAAATCATGGTCTTATTTTATCCCTCCAGCACAGTCTATCTGTGTACAGAGCAGAGATACAGCTGTAGAAATGGCATGGGGAGGTAGTCACATCACCTTACATATTGTTAAATAAAATTAAAAAAAAAAAAACAACAAACCATTAAACACTTCTAAAACATTTCAGATTACAAAAAAAAAAAAAAAATCTACTGGGAAATGGACAGCTATGTATCACAGTTTATTTTACTTAAGGACACTGCTAGGTATAATCTTATCTGGAACTCATCTACACAACAATGGTTTTTCAAAAAATACCAGGCAAAACCCAGGAGTTGTAAACAACCAAGATAGCAACCTGCTAGCTACATATAGAACATCAAAAGCTGTTAGTGATCTTATGACTTTTTAGGAGTGTATCAAAAATAACTCCTGAAAATTACCAGCACACTAGATAATCTAGACACTTAGAGAAAATTTATTTTTTTTAGATTCTACATCTGTCCTCTCATCCATTCCCCAAATTCCACCTATTTAGAAAGAAAACTGTGCGATGATTTAACTAGCAGGATAAATAGTCACTTATACAAATACTAAAGTGAATTATTTGATTAGAGAGTTCCTTGAATATTAAGTCATCAGGAGTGTTTTTAATTGCGTCTTAATCTAAAGTTAAAATTCATGATAAGGTATGTAACACTGCACTCTGATCCAATGAGGGAAACAGTATTTGCCAGTACTGGGCCAAAAGACTCCAATGGCACTAGCCATGGTTACTCAGCTACAGCTCTATAGAATCAGTTACAAGTTTGGGTGATAAGAGTCACAAAGGGACATGTTAAATTGACCTAAAGCCGTAAAAAGGAGTCCTTATACAAAGGGCAAATCAGATTTTTATGCTGCAAAATCAAAAAAAAAAAAAAAGCAAATATTCCTGCAGCACAGTCCAGCTCTCTTACTTGCCTGGTATCTCTTTCTTCACACAACCTCGCATAAAACCAAACAGACTGAGTGATTACTAAGCCTGAAGAGAAGGCTGCAGGTAGACCTTGTAGCGGCCTCCGGTACCTCAAGGGGGCCTACAGGAAAGCTGGGGAAGGACTTTTTAAAAGGGCCTGTGGCGACAGGACAAAGGGCAATGGTTTTAAACTAGAGCAGGGTAGATTCAGATTAGACATGAGGAAGAAGTTCTTCACTCTGAGGATGGTGAGACACTAGAACAGGTTGCCCTGAGAAGTTGTGGACGTCTCATCCTTGGAAGTGTTTAAGACCAAGCTGGCTGAGGCTCTGAGCAACCTGCTCTAGTGAAAGGTGTCCCTGCCCATGGCGGGGGGTTGGAACTAGACGATCTTTAAGGTCCTTTCCAACTCAAGCCATTCTATGATTCTATGAATTAAGACTAACTGGTTCACCTCAACATAACGCTATAATAAAGTCTTTACACATCAGACAGAGGAAGAAATGAAAAATTACATGTACCTTTTATTTGTGCAATGCCATAACAAAGCTTTAACGTAAGAAAAAATATCTTAAACTAAAATTTATTTGCATTCCTCTGCAGAGCTGCTAGGAGGAGTACCCAGCACGACAACACTGACTGGTCCCCACTTTATCTTTCATTAGAGTATTAAGTGACAGTGAGAGGGACTCAGAGCTCTCCCTGGGTGATACTGGAGGAGCAGCCCTGAAAGCAACTCACCCACAACTCAGCTACGACCACATGCAGGGTGTTTACCACATGGCTGATATTAGCAAGTGGCCATAGTTCCTCTGCACTAAGCAGCAGACCACCACAAAACAACCACTACCAGCAGACGCTGTGCTAAAAAAGTCAGCGTGCATGCAACATATTCCAAGAAATCTGCAGCCTTAGCTGATAGGAATGTTTGTAAATAAGGAATTCCCATATAAATAAGATTTATGAATGCTTCATGTTTAGGAAAAGGAAAATTGATGAAGAATAAACAGACTTTGAAGATCCTAATATTAGTAGTATTTTTTACTGAAAACTGCATCACTGAAATACACAAGCATGCTGCAACAGAGTCCCAGTAAAGTGACTTTGGGTGCGACAGCTCACACTGGATTTATCTTCAATGAGTAATTTCAACAAAAATCTAGCACATACTGGGGGATTTGCATTTTCAAAAAAAATAAATTCAAGAGGAAGCAAAGAAACAGGGCTTTTAGAAATGCCACCCACCCCTGCAAGGTTTCTCTCACACCCTGTGCTTTGACCTGCATGCTTATTAAAAGTGGTCACGTTTAGCCCAGAGACAGGCTTTGCTAGTACCCTTAACTCCAACCTGTCGTGCCTAGGTTCTAAAATTTTGTTGCTCCCCCTTTTTTTTTTAATGCAAAAGAAAATATTTGCAGAGACACATACACCCCTAGTAACAAACCACAGCAAACTTCAATAGGAAATAAAATATTTTGTTCAAGAAATCTGAATGCATTTTGTTATATCAATGCCTTATTTTTCTGATTTTTAAATGAACATTCTGGAAATATTTTAAGCTCTGCACAATTTAAACAGAAGCAAGTAATAGATGCAATCTTTACATTTCATTCCTTTAAAGGAGGAGCTTTATCATGAAAAATAAGCAATCAGCAATTCTTACTCTGATTTGATTTCGCAGCTGCTCTGCCTCCTGCCGTAACTGTTCCAGCTCACTCATCTTCTTCAGTCTCTATTTCTCACACTCCACTTGTGAAGAAAACCTGCCAACAAGAGGGAGGAAAAATAAGTTTCAGTATCACTTTCTCCTCTTTAAAAAACAAATCAAAAAATCCCCACAAGCCTATATATATATATATATGTATATATATATATATTTATTCTGCCTTTAGAAAGGCTTCCAAATAGATATTCCCTTTAGTACACTGTCTAATAAAATTGGCAAGCCTTAAGTTATTTTAATTCCTGAATTACCATGAAAAGCAGAATTAAATGAGGTATATTTTGAATATAGAAGCAACTGTCAACAGAACCACCCACCGCACTTTAAAAACCTGTTAGTGAACACGTTTGTAGTTCCACTCTCATCACCCTGTCAGAAACCTGTGCCAGGCTTCACCCCGAGATGGCAACAGAGAGCAGAGAGTGTAGTGGCCACCTTAAACCTTCTTCACCTTTGAGCTCAACCAGTGCTATGATCCAAGCACCTTTGCACATGACATCCAAGGCGGTTTTTGTTTTAATTAAACATGACAATTTTGAACCCTACGCTATAGTTGAAATAGCAGGCTTTCTACAGCATTTTTTTCCATGTTTTCCTTGGGCAAGGCACAATGATGCTTTAATTTCAAAAGCATCCACATAGTGAGAAGGGATAATAAAGATGAAACCACCCCTAAAAGCATCCTCGTGCTGGTACAGCACACAGCAGGCTAAAGCAGTTCTTAGCTGAACAAGAACTCAAAGCAACCTTGATAAAAAGATCAAAGAATAGTAAGACAACACGCAAGCATATTTTCTGGTTAGCAATTTTTTTGAATCAGATTTTGCATCTGATTTTTTGCAGTGTGTTGACCAGTTTCCTTAGATCAATTTTCCTGTTTATCCCCAGTACAGCAGTGCAGCCAAACACCACCACAGAGACCTCTTAAGTCTATTCACATACGCATAGACTTCAATATCCTTGCAGGGAAAGTAAAATAAGCTAGTAGCTTGCTCACGAACACGCCACGCGCTTGTTTGGTTTTTTTTCAGGACAGAAGATGCACGCTGGAAAGGTGGCTATGGTGGTCTATTACGTTACCTAGAAAGCTCAAACCACTTCTAGCTTCTGGAAGAAGACAGACAAAAGTCAGACCATTACTCCCAAAATGAAAATTGAGGGATGAAGGAAAAGTGGGGAGAACCTACTCAAAACATCAGTAAGCACGAGAGACAATACAGTAGCGCCCCCCAATTTAGTCACTGAAAAGTGGCCTGAAAACAGGGGAAGAAAGGTCACAGTGTCTCTGCTAAATTGCAGACCTCGAGGGAAACCCCTTTATTTAGTCTAGCTACTGGTTCTTTGTAGTTCAGTAGCAATGTGCTCTAAAAGACAGACTCTGGGAAGCTTTTTTCCATCTCCAAAACACAACACTTCATAGGCGTAAAGAGTGAAAAGTTTTGGTTCAAAGTAATGTACTACTAAGATCATCATCCTTGGACTAACAGCTTACACAAGCGTTCAAGAGCTATGAAACTTCTTGCTACTCAAGAAGAAAAATACAGCTTCACTAATTATCCATCTATTCTTTCTTTCTTTCAATCTGAACCTCCACACGTTCCACAGATAATCACTGCAAAGTCCATTTCAGAATAAACACACAAACATACACAAATTAAATCACCTCCAAATCAAAATACATCCTAATTGGTCAGAGCACAGTGGTGACTTAGGTTTAACTAGTATTTTCATTTACACATAAGCAAACTATGAAGTTCATACCTTTCCCTTCCTTAAACCTAAGCTCTGTTCAGCTACAAAGCCATTGTAATTCATATGTGAATACTCTAGAAGGCTACTTATTTACTATTGTTTTCCCATTTCAGAAGCCTAGACTCTTTAATATTGCTTAATGCACAGCAGGCATAAAATAGAAGCCATCAACACTAATCTCTGATTCAAAAAAAAGCAAGCATTAAAAACATCCACTTCAGCATGCACGCTCATCACATGCCTTTGTAGTCTATCAAGTCTAATTGCAATCTTAACAGTTTGATTGGAATGCTATATACACCTCTAGCCCCACTTTCAGTTTTGACAGTCAAATTATCCTTTAAAAAATATTTTCCCTTTTTTATTCTAGAACCTATACAAAGGTAACACAGACAAAACAATGGACTCCCAACGTCTCAAGCAAGCCAGCCATGAGGCCTGCCAAGGTTTCTGTAGTCTTGCGTGCTATTTTTAACAGCAGATAAAGATTCCTAACAGAGAAGTTGATGTATCTCTAATTTTCTGAGAAGGGAAGTCAGCTTCTGCCCCGTGATGTGCCACACACTTCAGTGCTCTGTAAACAGTAACTTCAACTCAGAGAATAATTGATCATAAAGAACATGAACCCAGCTGGAAGCACACATGGTTAGTCACATGTAGCTAAAGTCAGGGCATTTTTTATTATCGATAGGTAAAACTATGAGCATATTAGAATATTTGCTGCAGCATTTGCACCAGCACTCAAAAGACCATCAATGACCATGCTGCACTTCAGCCATAAAGTCAGTGTTAATGACTTTAATGTCATTCATATCAGTACTGTTCATCATTAATGCAGTTTCTGTATAAAGCTGCACCAGCAGCTAAAACAGTGGTTAAACTTAACAGCTTTAAATTGTGTTTTATCTGTTCAGGTTCCTGCATGGACATAATCCAACTTTAGAAGCCTCCTCACCCACCATCTTTAGCTTAAAAATCAGTTCCAATGCAAATCAAAGGACAATGGTCTCTCACACTTTCTTCAATGATTTTTTTATTTCAATTGAGAAGTCCTAGCAACATGAGTGTATAATAAATTTGCAAGGTTATGAGCATTATAGTTCAGCAGAAACCTAGCAGTGGTTAAAGGTCAAACTATACCTCAGTAACAGCCTCCAAGACAGCCCGTGTTTCTACAAAATCTAGATTAATTCTAGAACTGGATTATTTCAGCTTTAAGTAAGTATTAAAGTTTCTTCCCAGTATCCAGCATCTGAACAGCAAACTCTCAGATATTATTAAGCTATATATAACCACCAGGATACTACAGTAAACAAACGAAGTGCACAGCTTAACTCTTAAACTGTGTGTATCCAAGGCTCTCTGTTATATTGGCTGCAGCTCCCACTCTTAACTGCTTGTGTGTTCAGATGATCATGCACCATAGAGTATTAAGCAGAACCATGAGCAAGATGCTTCCACTTGGGATTTTTAATTTGTTGGTTTTTTTGTTTTGTTTTTTTTAAGCACTATTTTGAGGTGCCCACACGAAATTACAGAAATTGAGTGGGTAGAGAGGAAGCTTTCATGGATGCAGTTCCAGATTCACAGTAACTCTGCAAGCAGCATCTCTGAACTCCTGTCAAACCACTGCACGAACATCTCACTGGTGCCACACTCAGGGCAGCCACACAGGAAGAAAAGCACGTGCTAGGAACTTAGGCACACAGATGTGCCTAAGTATCTGTTTTAATGCTTCTGATGCCACAGTGATATGGTTAAAAGAGAGGAAGCCATAGCCAAGATGTAGTTACACGCGCAGACCATTACCCAGACTAGATTTACTTACCATAACACTGGTTTTAAGTCTCCATGAGGTGACCACTGAAGCACAGCGAGAACAGGACCGAGATGGCTGGCAGTAATGGCAAAGCAGAGGCTGCATTCTATAAACCTGTCCTCAGTGCAGAAAAGCAGGTCGTTGCCACAACCTTGAAACGTGCTCTTTTCCAATGCTATCAGTCATCAGATAAAAAACAAATTGGTTTTTATCAGATGAAATGCTGGGACTGCTTTCATAGGGCTTACAAAGAACAGAGGTGATCTCTGTATCACAATTTTTTCCTCGTACAACAAATCAATGAATATCTCAGTGGATTCAACTCCAGCCTGTACTAGGATACAAAGGACACATGCCTGTTCATTCTCCCTTCCCAGAAGACTAAAACACTACAGTCAGGAAGGAACACTGCTCCACAGCCTGGAAAATTCTTTATTCCAAACATGAACTTCCTTGGGAGTGCAGCTGTAACATACCTGGCCATGCATGCAGGGAAACCATCAGCTCTTGAACCTCTAGGGGCAGAAAGAGTCAGGGTTCCTCCTGCCACCTCAGGAGACTGAGGGTAACATAATGTCTACCTTCATGACTTACCAATATTTTTAATAAACAGTCAGTCAGAGAAAAAAAAAAAAAATTCTGAGTTACCTTAACTGCAGAATACTGGTGGTATCTGCTTTTCAGCATTCACAGGTAGAAATCCCGATGAAGAAGCCAGATGCTTCTCTTCAAATGCAATTAATGATGCACATGATGTAGTATGAATAATATCATCTGCTCTAGCAAAGAGGGCTTGAGGGTACGAGCAACAGGAAGGGGAAGAACTTTTTAACACCCCTGGTAGCCAGAGGGTGTACCACTGCAGGACACTCAGGCGATTAGGAAAGTGGGTCAAGGACATGAGATGCTTCCCATCTGAAGCAACAACACAGCGAGCTCGTTGTGAGCAACAGCTCTTGTGTAACCAAGGCGGTACCATCTTTGTCCTCATAAAAGCAAAGCCATTTGTAGGCTGAGCTGTACCTCAGTACAATTTTCCCTCAGTAGACTTGTACAAGTGAATTTATACTGAAACCAAAATAAAGTGCCTCCTGAGGCAAAATAATTAACTAAGCCAGATTCCACAGCCTATCTAGTGTCAAGAATGCTACTGGCAGGCTTGGGTGCTCCACAGATAAATTATCCCTTACACTATTCCTGATTCAGTAGCAGCATCAATTGCTAGGAGTTTAATTTTTCATTATACAGGCAGGCAGTGACAAATTACCACAGGTTGTTGTCTCAGAAGTACTTTCTCCGCAACCTGTGGACTCAAACATTGTGGCTGGAAAAACACTCTTTTCTCTGAAAAAAAACCTCACTCCAAAATGACTTGAGGACACATCGTAAGAAGCTTCACTGAGTCCTGGACCTCTGCAAGAATGCGGCCAGTGGCAGGGCAGGACACAGTGCCTATGCAAGCTGGGATGCAGGGAGTTCATCAGACAGGGACCTGCTGACCCCACGGCACAGAGTAGGAGGCTGGCGCAGAGGCTGAGAGCCGACGCGGCTCTGGAAAGCCGGGAAATGGGCTGATATTTGGCAGACTACTCAAAGCACAGTAGTCAGCATGTAGTGACAGGGACCTTTAGTTCTGCAAAGCAGAGCTATTTCCGTCTCAGAGAAGATTACAGTTTACAAACTAAGATGCTAAGTAATTTGGTTTCTTTTTTTCTTTTTTTCTTTTTTTTTTTTTTTTTAAACAAGAGGTTCATTTTCATTTGCCTCGGCAAGCTTAACTTATTCCCATGTAAAGCCATCATATAAACAGGACGAAAGAGAAATGATTAGAGAAGTGCAAATACACCCCTCCCCACAACAAAGCACTGCTATTTTCATGCCAAATACACAGAGGTTAAAGGAACAGAAGAAAGAACAGGCTGGTTGAATGGATTCTTAAGAGCTATCAACTAAAATATTATTTAGGCAAGAATTTCATTTTGTTTCAAAATATCAGTCCTTCAGAATGGAAGTGTTTACCTATACTTACTAACCTCGGGTTTTCACGTGCAGTAAGAGCTCACAAGCCACAGAAAGTAAAAGAGGAGGTTTCACACAAGCTTTCATGTGACCATCCCTACCAGTGATCACACAGGTGGCTAAACATAAGGAATGCTAACTATAGTACTTAACTAATTATAGGAAAAAAACAGCAAGAAAAACTCCGTATCTCTCTCAAAGGAGCTATATCAGTAACTCACACGCATTCGGCCTTCAGTCCACAAAACCTTTATGTGATGAAGCTGCTTGTGTGAAGCTACCTGCTTGCCTCCTGTCACTGCTGCCCGGGAACGCGGGCTTTGCTCGCTCTGCAGTGGTGGGCTGGGGGTCTGGCTCTGAAGCTGTGCTCCAGCACCACACACAGACTACTACCTCATACATTCAGGATATGCCCAAGAAGATTTTGATAAAACATTTCCTCATTTAGTGACGCTACATCAAGACTTCGGCAGCTTTGCCCACTCATTTCTGCCTCCCCAAAGCCACGTATAAAGAAGAAAAACAGAGAGAGGTTTTATTTCTTACAGCCTGAAGGGAATGGATTTGTCATATTCAAGAATGGTTCAAAATCTATGAACTCTCACAGAGTGGACAAAGCCCGACGTAAATTGAAATCTTTGCCCGCGCTACAGTCATTTAAAATACATAGGTTAACGCTATACTGTAGTTACATACCTTCATATATAAAAAGTATTTTAGTTGGAATTTTACATAATATATGTACTAGAGTAGAGCTGTTTGAGGACCACACACACACTCAGCTCTGCACTGAGGAAAATAAAACATTTAATGCCTTTTTTTCTACTGTACCTTGGATCTATATTGTCTCCACTCTGTTTCTCCAAGAGACCTTACCAGCTATTCATTTTCCCAAGAATTCTTTGTTCTGACTTGTAGCTGTACTGCATCAATAAAGCGAGACAACAAAGCAAGAAGCTTTTATATTGGTGAACAAATACTGAAATCCGAGCAGAGAGAGGCATAAGTTGAAATAACAACATATAAGGGCTGTAACTGTGCCATTGTATACCTTGTTCTTTCTCTCTTTCCTCTCCATCCTTTTCAGCACATCTCCTTTCCTTCGGTGTCTCTAACATATACTTTTAAGGGGTACATTAGCTGCAGAACATCTTAAATGTTTCAGTAAAGAAAGAGAATAATGGTTGATTTTATTTATATGGTTTCCATTTAGAAAATACGCTTGGAAATCCTGACTGAGTCCTTTCCTTAGGCTTTTTAAATAATTTCATGTTGTAAGACAGAATCGTTACTCTGCTTTCTGAGCCCCCAGGCACACGTCAGGAGAGTTCTCCCACATTCAGGGCCTCCGGTCTCCCCAAGAAGAAAACAGGAAGCAGCCTGGGTGTGACCTCGCTGGCTGAGGTCAGCACTATTGTTGCACTTCTGCACATTTTGGAAGTGTTTTAAAGTGATATGTCTCCATTATAGCTTCGGTACAAAAACAGGAAATAATCAACCAACGCCTCTCGAGAGGAAGGGTATCAGCAGAACTGACTTCAACACCCATTTCTCTAACAGCTACCATCCCTGATTTTAAGGAACTGATGAATCTGTGCGCTCAAAATTGTCTGTACAGCTGGAAAGGAGAGGTTACAAAAAAAGACCCACAAGCATGAAACATATGAGTGGGAGATGAAAGTAGCCTTGCCTCTTCGTGTGCACACACGCCCCATGCAGTTACATCACGAATACAACCCCACCCATGAGCTGTGTGGCAGAAGTAGTTTCAAGCCAACAATATTGCTCCTTCCTTCCTCTCCCAAACACCTCGTACCCCTACACATGGTAAAGAACACAAGTATGTACCATTTTATACCACACGTAGCTACTCAGATTGTGATTTTAACAGAACTTTTAAATAAAGCCTGCCACACTAAAATGTATTTACTGTAACTACTTGGAGTTACTAACAAAAGTAATTTAAGGCAGACAAATATAAGTATTTGCATTCACCTTCAGACTTCAGTACTGAAAATATCAATCTTTTAGTGTTTTTCACCAACAGAGGAAGTGACAGCTTGCAGGCGCCTGGCCGTAGCGCTGCTGGCTTTAGAAGTCGATGCCATCTCCCTGGCGCGGCCGACACTGCGCGTACAGCTTGTGAGCGAGCGAGCAAACCCGCTCGGCGATCGCTCTTTGCGGATCGTGACACGTCTCGGCGTTTGATGACTGCTCTGATTACTGTCTCCATGGAAGACAAACAGACCAACACATGCTGACCTTGTTAACAGCAGTCACAAAATAGACAAAAGAAACCGTAGTTCAGAAGTTAGAGTGAAAGAATTCTTATTAAGTTTACCAGTAAACGATGACCAGTGATTTTAGACTTTTACCCTTCTCTGTACCGTAGGTGGATGGGTCACTGGACTAGTGTCTTAAGCTCAGAGATAGGAGAGTTTATTTCTAAAACCCGACTTAAAGTTTAAGCCAAGTACATTCATAAAACACGTACAGAAAGCCCTTACTCTTCTTTGCCCCACCCCCCCCCCAGATTCTCAAAAAATCTCAAGAAATTCAGTGTTAAGCACGAGGCTCAAAAAAGCATAGGAAGGAAGGAATTTTTATAAGTCATGAATATTTCACAGCCCTAATGAGCGATTTTTCCAAAAGTAACATTCTTGCATCTTATATTCATTATGTTTGTTTCCAGGTCAAAATGTTTTTGTAGTTAAGCACAGATTTATTTTTACCACATTCCTTGCAAACAGAACTTCATGTGAAATTCAAATTATGTTGTCTTCAGTGACTATAACAATTCTCCAGTGAAAATTTGGTTCACTAACCTAGGACACTCTATCACTTAACAAATTACTATTGGTTTTGCAATTTAAACCATGTAAGAAATAGCAGGAAAGACATTAATGAAGCAAAAAGGCAGAACTCTAAGTAACAAGACAGAGATGGTTCCAGTTCAATTCCTTCCCTGGGGACAGACAGGTGGACACAGACATGGTAAGCCGGTATACTATGTTACCGGCCTCTTCCAATATCCAGCTATACCCAGAAGATATTCTAAAAAGCTTTGCTAAGAAGAGCATACTGTAGAGTGACAATTCGAAGCAATTTTGAAAGACCACTTACATTTAAATACATCTCTAAATAAGTTTGATTCGAGATTTTTTTCAAGGCACTAGCACACTGATATTTACTGAGGTGGCTCAGTACCCTTGCCTCTGGTAGGGCCAAGCAGTGCTATGCGTATAAAATCTGGTCTGGCATCTACACGCACAAAAGCTTACTGAAGCAGCCTGCTGTTTTCTGCGAGCATGCAGGCAGCACAGGATGCATTACAGGCACTAAGTACGCAGAAAAATTAGGTATGAAGTCAGTGGAGAAGATACACATTAAGAGAAACTAATACTGTCTACAGGGAAAGTGCCTGAATTCAACTAAGATGAGTATTCACTTGACTGAAATTATTTCTGGCTGACAGTTTTTGAAAGTGGAGCATTCTTACCCACTTCAGAAGCAGAAAGCCCAGCAGCACCAGTTACACATACACATAGCATCCTTTCAAACATATCACCAGCTTGAGGGGAAAAAAAAAAATTAAATGCATTTGATCTATACATAGCCTTCAGCACCCTTCCCTCCTCCTCACCATTCAGCACCACACACACTCCCTTGGTACCAAAGTTACAGCGAGGCATTATGCAGTTCACATCATTATGCAGCTGTAACATTTAGCATACAGCTGTACTCTTTCATAAGAAAAACAAGGGAATATAAACATTTGCTTTTTTATACTCAGTATTCAAAGACCAGATAAGACTATTGCCCTCAGGTCTAATTTTAGTTTTGCTCTGGGATCACAACACATTCCTGGTCAATTCTTTGTCATTCTAAGCCACAAAAATTAAGTGCTGTTCCAGACTAGAGTTCAGGCTACTTTAGTAGCTTTTTCTATCTTTTTTTTTTTTTTTTGAGATAAATATTATCTATGATAATAGATAAAAAAAAAATCCTTAAAGTCCTTAAAAAAAAAATCTATTCAAAAACTCACTTTACAGAGAGACACTGAATGGCTACAAATCCCGTACTAGAAAGTGAAAACCCTAAGTACCGTTCTTCACCCGTACTAATGCAAGTGTGGGAATCAGAGGGCACAGGCTGTGTAACTACTTCTGGTATCACTTGTGATGAGATTGATATATCTACTCTATACTGTTTTTAATTGCTTTTGATGTTTCTCATGTAGTAGTGTCTGTTTTCAAATAGTCACTTATTAAAAAAGAAACTACATCAAATACTTAAGGAAGATGTCATGTTAAAGTAATATCCATCACTGGGCTTCTAACTGTCTTCTCACTTGCAGGGTTCTCAAAATACAGGCTGTCTTTATAGTAGGAGTATTTTTAACATACTGATTATATCTAGCAAAAAACTTTTAGGGAAGGAAAAAAAAAAAAGCTTTTCTTATAAAAAAAACCCTAGCTAGATAAAGCTGGCATTATTTAAAAGGAAGCTGCAAATTAAACTTGTGATTCATTATTTTTCATGCCTTTGCAATGCATTAAAATCCAAATGTATTTGTGAAGTTCACAGCCCAAAAAGAAGGAAAAAGAAAAAAAGAGAACAAAACGTAGAGCGTATACTGGCTAAAAGTCAGAAATTACCTTCCTAGCTATTGGAGGTAAAATGACCCTAGATGAAGCTTTGAAGTCTCCAACAGAAGAGAAAACAAAATGCTGGAAGGGAAGTACAACACTCCCACTAGAAGCAGTCTGTCCCAAAGCATCACTTTTTTTTTTTTTTTTTAAAAAAA
>VWZK01020382.1:833515-877068 GCA_013396935.1 Baryphthengus martii
GCAAGGGGCAGACGACAACGCATCCCCTGGGGCGGTGGGGTAGGGCCTGCTCCCGAGGACTGGGAAGCTCCCCTTTCTGTAGGCATGGACCTGATCAGCGAAAGTCCTATTAGGTGGTGGTGTCTCTCCGATTAAAAGAACACTGAACTTTGCAGAGCCATAACAAGGTAGAAGTGATGGATGTGAATGGATACTAGAATCTCATCACAACTCTGCCATCATATATCCCTGAATGGTGCAACCAACCTCATACTGACGTGTGGCAAGAGGGGCCATCAAAGACTAACTGCCAAGGGTGTGTCAGTCTCAGTGTGGATCTGCCTTCCCTTCCACATCCAGTGCTCAAATTATGATTAAATGACAAACTACAGTCACAGCCAACATGAGACCGGAGAATACAGGGAATAAGTAATTTGTGGGATGCTCCAGCCACACTGTGTCTGAGTCGTGCCTGCTCCACTGACCCCCTGCACAGCCAACATAAGGCAGCCCTGGTCAGGACTCCGACACTAAAGATGAAACACTGGCACCATCCAGATTCTCAGCATGGGTCTGCCACACCATCAGCACCACAATGTCTCAAAATTCGTGTAAAATATTTTACATGAGTATCGTAACTAGTGTGGGTAAAGCAATCTTTGAGCTATTAGTATATTACTGGTAAATGGCTCAGTGTTAATGGTCGTACATACCGGAACACACAGTATGTACTGTAATGAAACAGCTCATTGCTTACCTTAAATCAGTTTTAAAAAACATTCATGTGCTTCCCCTGACTGACTCAAACCTATTATTTTAATAGCTTTGTCCCGGTTGAAAAGTCTACCTTGTGCCTTCCTGCACTGCAATACATCTGTCCTCCGTTTATCCAAAGGACAGATGTGATTCAGCAATATGTTTACTTTGCATTTAATAAGTGATCACATAGGAAAAATTAACAGGGAATGGGTTTGATTTTGTTGGACCATACTTGAAGAGGAAAAAAAAAATTCTCAGAGTCACTATATCACAGTGTAAGTTGCTTAACTTTTTATAAAAAGGGAGAAATTGGCACAAGAACAGTTCTCCCTTAAACTATGCTTGTACCCTTACAGTTTTCTTAATTCAATCTTCAGAACTGTGAGTAGTGATTAGTGACAAGATAAGGTCCCAGAATAAGCACACCATTTCTCATCTTCTGTTTTGAAATAGATCTGGAAAATAACAGGCAGTAAGAAAAACGCTGGAAAAGTTCAGATGTATTTAGGTAGTTACATGTTATGAAATGATCAGTCTTTGTCCTTCCAGTGGAGCAACCTAAAATATTTTATAAAAATTACATCATTTATCCTCATCTCTCATTTGGGAGACAGGGGAGTTTCTTCAGTTGCAGACTGAGAAAAGGAAGCACATCAGACACGGTTCTCAGAAGGAATGGGATTGCTGCAACGGTGGTGGTCCCAGGCTAACAACAAAGCTAAGTTTGCAAGAAGGGATATCTTTTCTTGGACCAACCGATACAAATAAAATAAATTGCCTCTCCTTATAAAACTCATCTCACCCATTGTGTAGTCTGTTCAGTCATTTATTCTATGAAGAAGTTATGAATTCCTAATGAAACAGAAATGCCCAGTCCTGCTACTGGCAAGATTTTACAACCAGTTTTTACCCAGTTCTGCGTCCGATCACTGGTTTCATACGCCAAACCCTACTCCACAAAATCAGAACTACCCCTAATGGATCTACTCTTCCGCCATTCAGCAATATGCTTTGTATTATTTTAAAATTTATATTAGGAACCAATTTGTTCTGCAGTGAAAGGGAAATGTTAAGATACAGTGCCAGGTGAATTTTTAAAATCAATATCTAGATCAGTTTCTCTTTCAATTATGAGTTACTACAGCCAACACAGCAACTTGGGGTTTTGATAGATTAAATGCTACTGGACGCCCCCAGTGCTTGGATTCCTGCCCGATGAGCCTGAAACATCTCCAAAGGGAAGGCAGAGGAAGAGAACCTGTTTAGAGATTGTGCTGATTCAGCTGTAATTGAAAACCTCAGCCAAGATAGCTCCAGCAGCACCCTAAACACTCTTCTGATGGAAATCTAGTGAAACGCGGCGTGTTAGAGCAGTAAAGCAATGAGACATTCTCTAAAAAACTCCCCAGTCTTGGCAGGGCCTCAGAACAAAAGGCATAAAGATGGACAGACACACATATAATCTAAATGTCTAAAAATACCGCTAAAGTCTATGCCTGTCTTCTCTTGGTTCTAGAGAAATGCAGAGTTCATTGTCAGCCTGGTATTTTCCACGTTCCAGAAAGCCCCCACATTCATCAGCCCATTATCTAATTCCTTCCCCAAACACTTCAGGATATACATGAAGTAATCATGTTTGTTCAGGAGACGAGTTAAAGCAGAAAATCCCAAACCCAGATAAGTAAGAGACAAAGCTCCAGAGGGAACCCCCTCCACTGGTGCGACTGAATCACATCACCCCTTTTGCTGACTTTAAGAAAACAAAAGAAAAAATAAATTGCTCATTCAAACTTCAGAACTAATTTACTGACGCAGCAATCCACTTTCTTGACACCTCTATAATGGCAGTGCTGGTTTCTTTTCATCATTGTTTTTTCCAGTGATTAAATGAGGGCTCTCCAGCAGTACGTACACTTGCCTTCTGCTTTGTCCTCATTCTTTGTTTATGTCTGACAGCACTTGGGCTGCTGCAACCCACACAGCTGTTCAGGTGACAGAGGCTAATCTACATCTTCTTCCTCTTACATTTCCATCTTTTCCTTCAGATCTAGGAATTAAAATGGTGATTAGCCCCTTACTAATAAGTGAGCAATCTCACACCATTCGTTATTCAAGCCTTATGAAGAGCCAGAGACTTAAAAGTTCTTTTAATTTACTGACATTTTAATTACTCTGTTAAGCAGGATTACACATACTATCTTTACATACATGACAGGAAAACATGTCCACCTTCAGATATCCCTTCCTCAATTCATTCCTAAATATGAAAGCAAGTATTTTACTGCTTTACCTTCAATCTCCTAGTTTTATTCTTACTGAAGTCCAACATTCATTTCAAGAACCCTCCACTTGTTCAGCCGCACAACTGAAGCCTGACAGATCGTCTTTTGTCATTCTGTGAGTGGCACTGCCTACGTATAGGTGACCTTTCCCAGCACCAAGGAGTGGAGATCTCTCTGCACCCCAACTGATGCTTTATATGAAATGCAACTGAGGTGCCAGTTTAGTTCACATTGTGTACGTGCCTCCCTAGAAGTCCAAGAAAGAATGTGTGTGGCGACTGCACCAGCTGCTCACCACTGGCTCTGGTCTTTGGATCACTGTTTAACTGGGCAGAGGGAGGGGCGGATCCTTGCTGGGTTACACCCACGTCCTTGTGCTACAAAGAAACAGTGAACTTCAGTTTCCAGGGCTGCCAATCCAGCATAATTCATTTCCTTTTATATCCACATGCTTATTCTCTAATATTTAATTCAAATAAAAAATCATGGAAAAAGAATGTAAGGAGAAACAAGTAATAATATTTTTCTTGTTATTTAGGAGGCTGAAGAAACAGTGGATGTCAGAGAGGGCATTTACTTTTTGAGGTCCAGTAAAATGACTGATCAAGCTACACAATTGGATCATTGTGTAGCTACAGTTTTGAGTCTAGATTCCTGACTCCAGAGTGAGACAGGTGACTCATCCTTTAAAGAGAACTGAACAATCACTGAACACTATTTAAATAGAAGAAAGGGGAGTGGATATATATGCGTAGATGCTTTACGTATGGCCTTTAAGTATATATGTATTTATGAATAATACATATTAATATTTCTTTCAGACAAAATGATGAAGGGTGGAACTGCTGAAAGTACTCATAAGAGAACAGCAACAAAAATCAAATGGGCTGATCTGTGCTGTTCCTTTCTAAGACCAGCTGCAACACTGGGTGATCAGTAGCAGGTTTTATGTGCTTACTGTAATTTGCAAGGTATTTCACCAGTGTGTAAGATCACTATGTGAGGCAAAAGGCAATGCTCTTATTTATCCCTGTGCTTCTCCACATTCTCTGATGCTACAGTCCAACCCACTTGTACTAACGGCACTCGAGGGCTGAGGAAACTCTACAGCATGTTTTGGAAATTCTTTTGATTGGTTCTGCAGGGAGAGAGGAGTAAGTAAGCAGAGGAAGGGGGATCTGTATTTTAAACCCACATAGGAAAAATTAAGTCTGCCTACAAATCCTAAACTCCGGGGATGAAGGCTCACATGAGCTGTAACTCTCTGGCAACAACTCTGCTTGAAATGGCCAGGGAGAAGGCTCCTTTCTACCAAGGATGTGGGTGTGGAATTGTAATAGACGCTTCCATAAACTGCCGTCTGCGCAAATGTCATGATGTTGGCTTTCTGCCCCATTTTCAGCTGCAGAGAACAGCAGATGGGAGGGGCAGAAACAATGAAGATCCCTTTTTAACTCTCAGTTTGAAAAATCTCCCTACCCTTTTTGGCCAAACAGTTTTTTTCCTATTTGAATGGTATTTTCTAGACCCTGCTTTGGAAATTACAATTCCATATACGAAACCTAATCCTAAACCCCAAGAGTTTCACAGTGTATGCAACAGGGAGAAAACAAGGAGTAGTCAGCTGCACATAGGACAGCAAGTGATCACTTTTTGTGAATTTTCAGTTGCTTCTTCAGCAAATGAAGAGTGTAGTGTACAGGGAAGTTGTGTTCCTGGTATAAAATGGAATGAGTGGAGACAAAAGAGAAAATGTGAATATTCATGAGAGGAGTTTAACAAAGCATTCACTAACTGACCTGGGTAGTAAGAGAGTCTGGAAATAGGAAAAAAGAAGTATTAAAGAAGTATTATTTTGTTCAGTCTGTTTAGAGATTGTTTGGCCCTTTTACGGAACAAGACAGGAAGCCAACTGAAGCAGCATGAGCAGGTCTGTTATTTAGCTTTCAAAATTCTTACAAATACAAGCTAGTTTCCGATCACAACACAATCAAACTACTTCTTACATTTTTAATGAAAGATCCTTGCATTCCACTGCTACTCAGTATCTTAGAAAATAACAAGTGTGAGATTTTTTTAGTATACAGATTCGCATAGTGCCACCAACAAAAGAAGACCCCACTGTGCATAACCACAACCCTGTCCCACTGAACACAGTTCAGTGTTGATAATTGCAGACTGTGGGATACTGAGCTCTCAGATGTCTTGCTGGCAGACTCCTTGGTGAAGATCAGTAAGTGAACGGAGGATTTAACTTGGTGAGTTGCAGTCGTGTTACGGTAAAGATGGCAAAGGCATTTATTCTTCGGTTTTGGAATCTAACCTCCGGGTATAGTGCAGCAAGAAATTTTCGCTATACTCAAGTGGTGTATATTAGATTAATGTCAGATGTATTTCACCTTCCCCTGAACTTTGAGGCTGAGTTGTCAGGAGTGTCAGTCAAGCTCGCAATTTTAAAGTTTTGCCATTTAACTTAGAAAGTTTTTGATACCTGAAGAGTTTTACGGTCATGAACGAGGAAATCTGATACAAGAGTTTGGGTTTCCAGGTCTACAGAGAGACAGAGACCAATTTTAGCAAGCTTTTCAGCATACTGCAGCTGCAGGCCCTTAACCTGCATCTCCATCAAGATTGTTGTGATGATCCCAGCCATTCCTGAAGGAACAAAAACTCTGTTACAGTGAATAAACGATATTGGAAACAGCACTGTGGTCTAGGCAGAGAAACGACATTATTTCTATTGTTTTCTACAACAGCTTTATAAGACTGTAATTAATACAAAATTATACAGCAACTGTGCCCTAAACAAACTACTGTGCCCTGTTGGTGGATATTTTATCCAAATTAAATCGGGGGGGAGGGGGGAGGGAATAGAGAACACTGAAGTTTAAGGAGAGAGCAAGCAACATATACTCTCTGTAATGCCAGTTCAGATCCGTACTGTAACTGTCTTTCCCTAGTTACTAGGATTTGCTACTTGTACATCACATCTGTTAAATGGGCTGAAGAATCGACAATGTTTTGAATTGTATATTATTTGAAGGCTCACATGTCTGTAGTGGTTTGGATGCGTACATCGATGATGACTTAACATTTAGACCTAATTCAGGAAAAGAAAATGAAGCATGGAGAGTTAGTGGTCTTCATCAACTCATATACACTTTAGGGAACACATGGAATAAAATACTTGGTTTCATTTGTGTTTCCCTTCAGTAAATAGCACTAGTAGATGCACAGTTAATTTCTGTCAAAGATTTTAAACTGTTCTTCAATTATGAGTGTCTTTCTGTGGGAAAGTAAGGCACAGAGTGATGAAAACAGCTTGCCAAGCAACCAGTGGCAGAGCCAAAATTCAGAATTCAGATTGCCTGCCCACCTGCCTTCCTTCTACTCTGATTGCCGAGCAAGTTACCCAACAGGAGAGCTTTTCAGATGGAAGAACAAACCAGGAAACAAAGGAGTAAAATTAAATATAAGTAAAATGAAAATGACCGGTATGAGAGTCCAAATAAGCGAAAGGCATACAAGAAACAGTAAAAACATTATGAAATAAAATTAGAGATTACAATAAAGAAGTAATTTCCATTTTAATGCATGACTGCTAATGGTGTGTTAATGATTTCCCTCCTATACACAGGGCTTTGGTCCAAAACTCTGAATGAAACCATTCACATTCTTCCGTGTGTCTTTTACCAGAAGATATCAGTGCTCCTTAGCCAGAGTGCTCCTTATTTATTGTTTATTTTGCCTGCCTGTTTTCACCACATGTCATTTCATCGCAGGGAAAAGAGTCAGCTTGACAGCTTCGCAGGCTACCGTTCTCTCTTTGCAGAGAAGGGAAGGATGTGCGGCGGTGGCAGTCGGCTAGAGCAACGCTCGGCTGCCTGCCTGGGCTCAGCCCTGCCCTGAAGGAACCTGCTGGCGCAGCTCCGACCCCCTTTGCTCACGAGAGTCAGCTGGGGACAGCAGCAATACTGGTTTCTGCAATGCTTTTTCTGCTAGAAACTGGACTCAGGCACAGTTCACATCATCCATCAGACTGTGTTAACATGGTAACAGTTTGTAGTCACTAATGACCTGGGCTGGATTTGACTGGGCAAGAGGCCATAAACAAGAAAGCCTCTGTAAACCATTACTAGCTCCTCTGAACCATTCAAACCTCTGTAATGCTAGTGAAAAAAGAGGCACTTTTTAAAATAAAGCTTCTCACAACTGACAGAGAAGCAGTCGCCCCCGCACACACCTTATTCACTCACTGTACTGAACTGGCATTCCTTCAAGAGCTGGGAAGGGCCCAGAGCTGCTGATTCAGACAGTTGGAATAAGAACTCAAAAATTGAAGGTTTTTGTTCCTTTCTAGCTTCTTGCTTCTTTCGTTGACCTACTCTGCCTGCCTATGCTGAATACCAAGCAGCAAAGCAGTATCACCTTTGCAAAGAAGTCCTGAGTATCTTGGCAAATATATTAATGACCACGTGAAAAAAAAAATGCAGGTTTCCACCACTCCAGGGAATAAACGTCTGGTTTAGAGAGGTGGAGGAGCTGAGAGGCAGACAGGGACAAAAGGGCAGGAATCAATAAAGTTATAGAATCTTGTCTAACCTATAGCAGGCACAGAGGAGGTTTGTTCAGAAAAGATTTTGAAATGATCCTTGTAGTGCATCCACAGCTTATTTTCAGAGACATTTGCTTACATTGAATACCCTTGGAAAAATTCCCATAAGGAAGTGGGGAGAATTAGTTGCTATCTGCATTTGCAGAGGATTGCATCCTATGTCAAATTGCTTGTGATCAACTCAAAGCATTTGTCAAAAAAGGCAGTGGCATTTTTATTCAAGTGTCTGGCACTTTATAACTGACAGCTATTTCATGTTCAGTGCCATCTTGGAATGAGTAACAGCTCAGAAGTTTATTATTAATTTCTTACGAACCTGTGGTTAGGACCAGCCGAAGTGAGCAAAGAGAAAAAATTGATTTGAATTCAACAAATTCAAGTCTCTCTCTTTGATGGTCTGATGAAGCTGGATCATCCTGATCTTTTGTAACTACTGAATGGCTGGGAATCTGTTTCTTTTGCAACCTGTCAGTTTGACAGCTACATTTTAAAAAAGAGCTGTTTTCCTGATGATTACCATATGAAGCTCTAAATGACTGAGCATTTCATCTTTCCATTCTAGCAAGCATATGTTGTATTTACTATGATTAATAACATTTTCAAAGTCAATGTAACGAGACATTCCCTACAATTTTTCAAATTATTAATATAACATTTTGAAGCTTAAGAATAAATACAGTGGGTTTAAGATGGCTGGTAAAATTCTGCAGCTACTGATTAAAATCCTAAACAAGTCCATGCACTCCATGAAATTCATTGCAGTTTCAAGAACCTGTAATGGGAAAGAGAATTTATTTTTTTTTCATTGCTGAAACAAAAAGAGAACACAAGAGCACTTAGTAGTGCTAATATAAACCCTGACCCAAAATTGTCTCCACTAGGACGAGGTATACTGTAATTAAAAAGATATTTAAACTTTTAAGGCTAAATCATGTTCAACTATCAGGCAGGGTAGGCCTCTCAGAGAGAGTGTGAGAAGAGCTTTGGCTGCTCTTTGGATTTCTTCAAGTTTCCTGCTAGATCCCACCATAATGGGAAACTGGGGAGTTGAGCAATAGACCTGGCACAATAACCTCATTGATCTCTGAATTATTTATGCTAAAAGAAAGAAAAATAAAGATAGCAAAAGGAATGGGAGAAGTCAGGATATATTGGCTTGTGTGTGCATTGTAGAAATGATTAGCTAAGGTAGAGGGAAAGAACATCAAATGAGACAATGTCCCTGCATGATTACCTTTAGACTATTCTGATTAGTGACAAACAGCAGAGAGCTGGAGATCTATACAAATGTCGTTAGACCGAGGGTCGTAATGCGATTTAGTGATGTGGCTGCAGCGATAGCTGGTTCCCTCGATACAGCAAAACATATGGTGGCTTAGCAGTGTTGGTTCACTATTGTGCTAAAAAGCAAGCATCCAACATAGCTGCGTCTGTACAAGTAGGCAAGCAAGGGGTTGAGGCTTATTTGCGTCACCGTGTACTAAACTGATGACTTAAATTGGCGTAAGGAGAGCTCGGTCCTAAGACAAAACGTACTCCAAAACACTGCAGCAGCGCAATGCAGTTTGATCTTGCCAGCACACAAAATAAAGATTAATTCCTTTTTTTCACTCTTCTCCTTCCTCTTTTTCTTCCATTCCCATTCACCTTGTTTTATCTTCAACTCTCGCAGTCCAGGCTATCACTGGCTTCTCCAGGTGGCACCGGCTGGGGGATGCCTTTTGCAGCGGCAGCGGGCAGCAGCTTCTGCGGCACAGTTTTGTTTTGGGGGATCCCAGTCACAGTCATACTGGCTGGGCTCCAGCTGGCCACGCTAGTTCTCAGATTGCTTTTTCTGGCTGCCCAGTGGGCAGTTCTCATCCTATAATAGGGCAATTTTTAACTCCTCTCTCAAAGGAAGTAGCAAGAAATAAACTTTCTTTGGGATAATGAGAGAGAATGCTGCTTGCAGCCCCATAAAACTTACGGGGTTGTTTTTGTAATCTTAATTATATGCCAATTAATTTAACCCAGTGGTCTCTGTGATATAGCAGCATCTTGTGCACGATCATCTACTTCAGGGCACCATACCAGGAGAGACAGAAAAAAGTCTGTAGGAAATTGCCTCAGTCCTTTTGTACTCCTCAGACAACTAAGAATGACTGAGACCTTCGATGACGGGGGGATAGGAGTCTGGGTATGCTCAGGCAGCAGCCCAAATACGTTCAGAAGCAAATGGATTTTTGTTATTAAATGATACCGTTTTATGAATAACTGAATCTCAATATAATTATTTCCAAACAAATTCCATCCATCAACAAAGTCAACACAATAAGACATTCTTAGTGAGTATACTGGGCAGAATGAAGTTAACTATTCGAAATCTTGGTTGTCAAATTCGTATTGGTGATTAGGTTCTTTAGAGACTAACTGCAGCTGTTCTCTTTTTTAGCATGTTCCAGTGTGTCTGTCATTGTAAGTCTACAAAGCATATGAATACAATTTTCTGTTTTACAACCTTGATTTAATTTGATTTGTAAATGCTAGGCAACAAATTTAGCAGTGTTGTGCAATTGATGGGCAAGGCCCTGAAACACAGTGCACAAAACATATTCCCTCTAACTTCTACCCATCTTCTGGAGGACATAATGCAGTTACTGTTCACCTTCTTTCGTGGTCGTATTGTTCATACCAGTGGGAGTAGGCTCCCTCATGACATATGACTGGCAAAAAATCAGCATGCACTGAAAACAGACACTCAGCAACAGCCTGCAGACACTCTGCATCTAAGCAGCGATGAATGGAATGAAAACATTCTCGGCCAAAGATAGGAAAGGGGGGAGATGGTACATAGGCTTCAGCACTTCTTTGAAGGCCTTCACGACATAAATAGTGAAATATGTACTTGATATGCATGAACTCATTGACAAAGCAAGGAAGTGAGTCCTCAGCACTAGTTTTGAATGATCCTTTAACAGAGCACTATTTTGGTGATCATTTTGTTTTTCTACAATATTTGTAAATTCACAAGGGAAGGAGAGAGCTTATGCACAGAAGACAGTACTGTGCTTTCTATTTATTCTGGACACAAAATAATATCCAGAGCTTCCTCTGAAGCCTGCTGACAACACAGACTAAAAGAAAGTCTCCAAAAGGAAGTACAGAAAAGTAAATAGGCAACGCTGCTGCCACTCACTGTGGAAAGTCAGTCAGCGTGTCAGTTTTGGTTAGTGCCCTGAACATAAGCCTGGGAGACAGAAACTGCCATATAATTCTTTCTGCAACATATAATTACACTTTTAACCTCTTTGCCTTTTTTTTCCTTTTTGATAAAGAGGAAATAATTAATTTCCAGGAATGTAAGTGGATCAAGCCTTTTCCCACCCCCCCCAATTCAGTGCCTGACTCAGAACCATCATTCTTATTGCTTCTGTCAAGACGATTCCACATTTCTCAGTGGTGTTCACTACTGCAGGTTGGAAGCACTCTTTGTTCTTATACTCCCAGTGCCTACTCAGGCTTTTCTTTTCATGTTCTTTGACTTTTATTCCCTAGGAGCGAGATTCTTGTGTCCTTACATGTCAGCCAAATCTCCCAATGTATTTGCAAACATGCAGAATCAGCAACTTAAACAGTTTATTTGTTCTTCAGGGTTCTCTATGTTCACAGGAAAAAGGACGCCTATAGGCAAACACTGCATCACTAGGCTTCATCTTCACAAAAAGGAAGCTTAGAGAGGAAGGAAGGCACAAGAGTGCGACGCTAACGATTGAAAACCAAAAAACAGCCTTCTTGAGTTTTTTCCTGAGAAGCCGGTGGTTACGGATGCAGTTACAGGACACCGAACTTACCTGTTTCTTGAAATACATCAAACAACTCCTTTGCTGGGTTGGCACAGTGTCAGCAGTAATAGCTGGTTTCAGTGCGTTGTCAGAATAATATTTATATCTTTGGATATATTTTTGAGATATCCTTCAACTTCGATATCTATACTACATTTACATTTAGGAACCTGAAATTTCTAATAGCTTGACACCTCAGGCTGGAAAACACTGCCTGCTCCCATTTCCTTCAGCTTTGGTATCTGCGTCAGAGAACACTGGCTTGGCGCGTTAGAAAATGTAATGTATTCCATTTATGTCCTACATAAAAGTTGAGATCAGCACCGACGACTACATCCAATCTGCAGCTTTAACTCAAACAAACAGCGCTGCTGACAGCACTATTTCTGTGGATAAGGACTCTGTCTCACGAACTTACATATTAGACAATCTTCAAATTTCACTTTAATGTGGATACCTTGGTGATGAGCCAAGATTTGACACGATCTAATCGTGTGAAAATTCATGGTGAGACAGGGCCATTAAATGGCTTCTTACGCAGCAGAATGAAAACTTTTTCTTGTTCTCTGTCTGCTGTGCACATATAGGACAGAGCTATTGCCATAGACTCACGTATTTTCCAGCCAGAGGGATTATTCTGATCTTTCACTCTGACATTTTATAGCAACAGTCTCAACTGTATTCCCTGAGTAGTTCCTACATCAGATCCTTTAACTTGTCGATGTTAATTGGGATTACATGCGTGTAGTCTTACGTAGACAAACCCTCAATTTACTGTGCATGTGAAGTACCACATGCTTCTTGTCAAGTTATGCTAATGTTTAATGACCCACGCTAATAGACACATATGCTTCATTTCCAGTCCGAATCTATCTGAACTCAGCTTCCAGCTATCCGATCTAAAGACAGTCTAGGCGTAGATTTTGTTGAATTGTTCACTTCAGTGTGACCTAGTTTCAGATATGTAAAACTGATAAATATCTATCTCTACAGGTGTTTTAGAAAGACTTTTACTCTAATTTTATTCATTACCTAGGTCCACCATCCTTAGATTTCTCACAAAAATCAGGTAGATGCAGTCACAGTCATTTACACAGTTCACTTTTCTATCTTGCTTCTATTTAAATGGAGATAATTTACTTATACAGCGGGTCCATTTGACCACAGAAAGCACAGCAAGAGGGTTTGAATAATCAGCTAAAGTCAGACCTAAGGCTCAGGTAGTTCTATCTCCTGCTGAGAGTATTTTGTAGACTTCTTTGTTTAACCGTGAAAACAGAACATACAAGACAGTGCCATCACCTATAGATGATGCAGTAAGCGCATGCCACATCAGCACTACTTTGCCAGTGTTCCAACAGGAATATTTGGTAGAGGACTATTTTACTCTATAGGTATTATAATCAGTGTCAAGGCCATCAATGAAAGTGTTAAGCAGACAAAAAGTCTGTCAGGAGATCTCAGTCATTTGTGCTACTGCATGCACCTTTATCCCTGACAGTATCCCCCAAACCACGAGAGGATAATCTTTTTATGAATAAATTACTTTAAATTCAGATAAATGCACGCTAGAGCAGTGAGATGCTGTGGAATACTGAAACAGCTTGTGAATGGAAAAATCATTCGCTAGTACAAAACAAGGGTGTTGCTACATTGTCTGCAGGAGACAGCAGTATTCAGCCTTTCGACGGATATAGCAAGGAAAATTTAATGCAGCAAGAAATTTTTCTAAGAAAGAAGTTGGCCATCTGCTAAAAATTGTATGCATTTTATTTCGTACAAACTTCCCTGTATTTCTATTTCTTATTATCATTCTCTTTCAGATGATACTCCTTCAAGTAGTTTTAAGGAGTCATCTAAAAATAGTTCTCTTCCTAAACAAAAAAGAAATCTCACAAAGCCATGTGAAGAGGAAAAATTCTTCAATATTTTTTAAAAAATTATATTATATTTTGGCCCTCTGGCCACCACCACTGGATAGAGAATTTCATCCTTTGTTTTTTTTTAAAATGCCTGTTCTGCAGACTGAGGGAAATGACTGTAAATCATTCTGCATTCAAAACACCACACTTGTAACTGAAAGGACAGGATATTATACCATTAAAAATAAGTCTCAATATAATGGCTAAAAATTCTGTGACTGACAGAGAAGCGCCTTTTGAATCATGAAATCTCATTTTTAAAGGACAAAAGGGACTATCACAATCACTGTCTGAATTCCTACATGACACAGACAATGTAATTTCATACAAAATGCCTTCTGATCTGCAAGAAAAAATTCTACTTTGTATGTTGCACCCCGCAAGCAAAGACCCAGGAATTCTTCAGCTTTATCCATGACAATTATCAAACAGATTTACACAAAAACATTACCAGCAACAAGACAGAATCAAATCCCAGCTCTAAACAATTTTGAATATAGATGAATCAGCACAAGGAAACAATGGTAAGATGGGAGTATCTTTTAGAGACATCACCTTTTACAGGATGAGCACAGCGAAAAATCAAACTATTTTATACTTCACAAAGTTCCTGTAATTGGATCTTGCAACATGGACAAATACTGTAATGGATCCATTGCTTCATTAGCACACACTCTGATAACCTGCAGCACAACATCCATCAAGCTCTTCCCTCCCTCTGGGGAAAGCTGCAGCAAGTGGTTGACAGAGACGCGAGACAGGCTCTGTAGGATCAGCAGACTTGTGGTTTTAGGATGTATACCGGCCGCAAAAAGGAGACCAGGCAGTGTGAGGCCAGGGAGCAAAAGGTGGAGGGAGAACGGGTTGTTCTCCCTGATAAGGGGACCAGTGGTAGTTATAAGCAATTTCTGATGGTTTTGAACAGCCATGAAGCTGTTGTACAGATCCCAAACAGGTGAGGAAAGGATTCTACTTTGGCCAAGGGAGTTTCAGGCCCATAGGTAAGTGTTTGTAACTTGGAATGAGAATCTCCCGTGTTTGTCTGGAAGAGTCACAGCTTCATACTTTTACCCCTGCCTGCACTTAGTAAGTTAGGAAGTGCAGAAGAGACTGCTCCGAGGAGTTCAGGTTAGAAAACCCTCTAACAGCACTGATAAGCCTAGTTGAAAGTTCCTGTTCATGACCTAATGAGTATAAAAACCCCAGGATAAGATTTGCAAAGACTGTAAGACACCCAGTCCTACGTTAATCTTAATTTTCATGTCATATTGCTTCTGTATTTATGTTTTCTTTATTAGATAAGCTTTAATTTGGAGCAGCTTAATATCTGGAACACCTTGCTAGTACCACAGAAACACTAAGCAGAAGTCTACATCATCCAGTCTACATCTACTGGAATTAAGTTAAAGCCTGAAAATGTGACCTCTGTCTCCAAGCCTGTCTTAGCTCATAGCTCTGCAATCAAGGCCTAAAGGTGGTAAGTGGTGTCAAAAGAACTTGCACCAAATAGCCCCCAAACACATGGTGAGCAGGATACTTTCCTGAACTTGGAAACTGGAGGCACTGTTTACGCCTGCATATAGTTTTTCCTGTACATTATTTCTTTCTCTTTGAACACTTCATTTTATAATATGAATATTGCATTGTGGTTTATTTTTTTTAATAGAACGGTGATTATACTGGCAGAAACACTGACATCATTCTTGTGCTGTGAATCCCATAGTTACACTTACATTAAGAACTGCGAAACCAGATTGCTCAGATCAGGATCAGATAACCTAACCGGTGGGAAATAAAACACAAAAAGCTCACTTACCATGGCAGCTTTGGAATTGCACCACGGATGAACTTGTCTCTGTGGGCTCTCCCAGCTCACGAGTCCTAAAGCATCGTCTGCCACATTTGCCAGGACTGCTGTCCAACGTTGTTGCCCTTGCATTAAAATAAAAAGCCCCTCAGCTGAGCTCTATCTCTTTACCTTCCCATTCACTAGTGGTTTAAACAGACATTTGATTTTTCTATTCTGTGTTTGCCTGTAACTATTTTTAGCAGCTAATAACTGACACCCTAGGGAGCATGATGTCATCGCACTTCGCACTTATGGAGCTATCGAAAGGCAAACCCAGACACCAGCAGCTGTCATCGTGGTGAGCTGGCTCATTAGGCAAGGGGAAGGGAGTGACACCACCAGAGCCAAGTTCAAAAGACCAAACAGGAGGAAATTCAGTAAGATCTCAAATAAATAGTTCTTTCTAAGTAATCTGCAGCAAAGAACTGAAAAATGGTATGCAAGGCTGCTTAATACTTTTTACATTACTAATAAAAATAGTCTTACTGTCAATCCTCTTGTCAGTGCCACATGCAAAAGTTTTGTGGGTGTTTGGAATTAACATCGCTCAGCTATCCACAGCCTATAAAACAACTACTGAACAAGCAGCAATTGGCAGCTTTATTAGTGACCTCAGCAGAGAGGCTAAGGACTAAGTGATCACGGACACAGAACCTATCAAGCTATCAACATTTGCTCCCAGTGTATGTAACGATTCATTGCCCTAGAAACCTCCACTTGGTTGGGGATATGAGACATTTCTAATTGCCCTTCAAAAGATGGAGCTTCATTCCCTTGCTCATCCTATAGCTCTTCTTTGCTCCTTTTACAGTTTAAGTTCATTTGTCTAAAAATAGCTAAACGCAAATGTAGAAATACTCAAAAGGAGTTAACACTGCTTGTAAGATGGTACCAATATTCCCTTCTCTCTTTTAAAAACCTCTCACCTTCTAGGATTGCATAATCTTTACTACCATAATTGTATTCCATTGTCTAATCATATTCATCCTTGCACTGACAAGGACACTCAGATTTGTTTCCACCTCTCTTACTTCCAGTTCATAACCCTCGAGTTATAGATGAAGTTATTATTGAACCTAAAGTGTATGGCTTTGTACAGTATGCTACTTATATGATACTACCAGCAACTGGTAAAAAAGTTAGTTTAATTCTTTTTGAACAACAACCCAGTCTTCCTCAGCATTGGCAGTACCTCCCAACTCCGTCTCATCTAGGAGTTTCACCTCAACACACTGGTAAATATAATAAATACAACAGGTCTCAAGGCTAACCCCAGAGAAACACCACTGGCAACGTTTCTTCAGCCTTGTCACATTCTTTTGAGTATTACTTTTAGGCAGAATTTCAGCCAGCTCACAACTCTTGAGTTCACCACCATCATTTCCAAATTCAAGAGCAATTTCCTGGGGGATACCGGTTATTGGAATCTAAGTGGGTGAGGCTCACTTTTATTACTCCTAAAAAATCAATTATCATAATGAAATACATCGAGCATTATGATCTACCTTTGATAAAAGTGCTGTAATTTATTCCAAAATAGGTCTACACATCCTAATTTCCAGTCACAGGAAAGAAAAACGACCACCAACAAAGAAGCAAAACCAACTTCCCACAGAATGCCAACAGAACAAATGACTTGCTACAAAACCCACATTACGGCAGTTTCTTCAGCATTCTGGAAATTATCTGCATCATCTAACTTTGTCTTACCAGTAACCTTTGCTTCCATGCCAGCAGCTGTAATTTCGAGTGCATCACCATAATTCATGTGATAGAATTGTCAGTGCTCTGATCAGCTATACTGATAACTGAGGCTAAGCTTTCATTTGACACATGGGTCACAGCTACCAAAGTGTTAATGTGTCCCAGCCTTTGCATGAGGAGTCCCACTTCCTTCTTATTTGACACTGAATAATGAATTTTATAAGCAGTACAATACACCTTGTTTTGTATGTGCACAGAAGTTGTGACAGTGGCTGCTGCAGATGATGAGTATCAACAGAGGACCTAACCAGGAATAACAACTGCTGAAGAAATGGTGTTTGAGATTTTCATTTAGGAAACTCTTTAATAAGTTTTCCTTTTTCTCCCTAAACGCACTTGACACCTTGAGCACCTGGAATCTCATTCACATGGCTGAAATTCATGTGAAATACTTTTTTCTCCACGAACAATTAAACTCTTAGAATTTACCTTGGATTTTGTTCATTCTTAACCACCAGACAGCAATCTCCTGAGGCAAGAATCTAGCTGAGGATGTTCTTAATCTCCTTAGCACACTGGGCACACAGTCTCTTAAAGCCCAAGATGAAAAGGTCCCTTTCAAGCATCAAAGATGATGTCCCCTAGAGAATCGTGCTGTGCCGCTTTTGCCCATTCCTTTGAAAGACTCTATCAGGAAACTGCTGGTTACCAGTCACATGAAAAACACCAACCAGTCCCCAAAGCTGAGCTGACGTCAAAGACGGACATTTAAAGGGTCTGTCTAAAGGCAGCTGAAAGGCTTGTTATAAATCGTCATAGGAGCACCCACATCAGACAAGCAGAGCGGAATTGCCAGCACCAGAAGTAACGGGCTGAGACAGCAGCAGGCCGAGGGATGTGGAAGCATGCGGCTCACCAACAGTTTTGCCTAGAGAAGAACAGGGTCGTAACTAAGACGCCTTATTCTCTCTCCTAACAGTTAAATAGTACATCAAAAAAAAAAAAAAAAGACTGAAAAGAATAGTACAGCTTAATGGCGCTGCCATGAGTAGTTAGATGCGTGTATATTTCCTCTGGCATTAGAAGAGTTTAGCACCAGCACAGATGTAGGTTGCCTGCATTTTAAGGACCTGGATTAATTCAGTGTTTGCAAACGCGCAGCAGGGAAATAGAAATTTTCTCTCCACAAAATGCACATCCATGAACAGTGTTAGTGTATTTTTCCATCGACTTCATGACGTTTCTCAACCACAGGGCTGAAGATATTTTGTGTCTCTGTATAACTTTCCAAAGTCATTTACTACAGTAGCTATATTTAGAAGTTAAAGTCTACTTGGTAGAATTTTAGAATGCGTTTTCCTTTAGCTGTCTTTGCTACTACTTTGCTCAGTTTTTGTGAATGTTTGAGTGGTTCACTGAACAAGTCTTGCTTTATACATTCAAACCATTTCTTTGTTTGTCCTTGTGCTCTTTCCCTTGAGATTTTCTTTTAGTTCTTTTTGTTTTTTACACATATTTACTCTTATTTACACATGCAAGAAAATATACTCAGATTTTTAAATAAAAATAAAATGGCCTCGTTCTTTTGTCATCTTGAAGATTGAATTACCACACTGGATGAACATCTGTTCCTTTCTTCAATTCTTAATTGTTCAGTTTTGGGAGAATACATTCACTATGACTTTGCTATTCCCTGCTAAGTATGAGGGATATCATTTCCTAATTTTCTGGCTGAGGGCATCTCTGCTCAGTGTTTCTAATTTTTCTTTTAACTGAAATTACTTCTCTCTCCTCTGTATTATGGAGTACTGTAGGGCCACAGATGGTCTGGTTAATAAACCAGCCTTACAACCAAAACTGACAGTGAAAAAGGACCTGTTCACACAAGAACCAAGCATCAAATCAAATAAAATTACAGAAAAGAATGAACATATTCCTATTTCATCCTTTGGCTAATGTGAAATTGTTCCTTAACATATATTATGTAATATATATGTCCAGTATCTGGCCTTTCACTGAGCAATTTAAGAGTCTGTCTAGAAAGAGGGTTTCAGAACGGTTTTGTGGCATGCAGTATCCACAGTTTCTTTTCACGCTTCCTCCCATAACTCCAAAATCTAACACTGATCATATAGTGGTAAAAACTCTAAGGAATGAGTCTGGTCTTAATTCTGTCATAGGACCAATCTGAAATTCATAATGTCATTTCCAAGGCAAGCTGCCATCTTTTTCTTCTGCAGCAGTATCATAGAATGCCAGGTTGGAAGGGACCTCAAGGATCACCTGCTCCAACCTTTCTTGGCAAAAGCACTGACTGGAGAAGATGGCCCAGAACCTTGTCCAGGTGAATCTTCAAAGTGCCCAGTGTTGGGGAATCCACCACTTCCCTGGAGAGACGATTCCAATGGCTGATTGTTCTCATTGTGAAAAAATTGCCTTTTGTGTGCAAATGGAATCTCCACAGGAATAACTTGCACCTCATAAAAAGGGAGTCTCCACCTTCTCTGTGCCACCCTTTAAATACTGGAACATGGTGATAAGGTCTCCCCTTAGCCTTCTTTTCTCAAGGCTGAACAAACCAAGTCCTCTCAGTCTTTCCTCATATGGCAGCTTCCCAGTCCTTTGATCATCTTTGTGGCCCTTCACTGGACCCTCTCCAGCTTGTCCACGTCTCTTTTGGACAGCAGGGACCGAAACTGAACACAGTATTCCAAGCGTGGCCTAACAAGCACTGAATAGGATCATGACTCTTTATCTCTGCTGGTGATGCCCTTGTTGATGCAACCCAGCATCCTGTTGGGTTTCCTTGCTGCTGCAGCACACTGTTCATTGATACTGAGCTTGTTGTCCACCAGGACGCCCCAGTCCCTTTCCACAGAGTTGCTCCCCAGATGCATAGATCACAGTCTGTGGTGCGTTCCTGGATTGTGTTCCTAGGTGCAAGACCTTCCACTTGTCCTTGTTAACTTCTTTATATTCTCGTTAGCCCACTCATCCAGGCTATCCAGGTCTTCCTACAGGATAGCTCTTTCTTCTGAAGTGTCCTCTTCCCCACTCAGTTTGGTACAATCAGCAAGATACTAAACAGCATCAGGCCCGATATCGAGCCCTAGGGGACCTTGCCTGTGACAGGTTACCTGTTTGAAAAGGAGCTATTTACCAGCACCCTCTGGGTGCGGCCTGTCAGACAGTTGCCCACCCACTGCACAGACCGTAACACATCAATTTCTCTAGGAGGACGCTATGGGGAACCACATCAAAAACCTTGGACAAATCCAGGTAGACAATGTCTACCACTTGCCCCACATCAGCTGAGAAGGTTACTTTGTCATAGAATGTGAGCGGGTTTGTCAGGCATGATTTGCTCTTGCTGAATCCACGCTGGCTTTTCCCGATCATGTGCTTCATTTGACTTGAGATAACCCCCAGGATTTGTTCCATTTGTTCCTAGGGACCAAAGTAAGACTGATCAGCGATCTCAGTAACATTCTGGACCTTAACTTCTGCAAAGCATACCTTGTGACTCCTTGACAGAGAATCACTCACTACGAACATTCGTCGTTTCTCTTTGCCATATCCACAGTGTGCTGCTTGCAGACCTTGCTTGTGGGTGTCCACAGTTGTTAGGGCTTCATATCTGGTTTTGGATGTAATGCTGGAGTGAGGACTGATGCAGAGCCCTTCTTTTGAGGGTCACCAGGGTCCAAGGTGCCTCATTTTCTGTGATGTCTGTCACAGGAGCATGGTTCTAAAACCATCTATCTACGTCCATCTCAGCCCCTCTAATACTGTGCAGCCTTTTAACTGTTTCCTGTATTTGGCCACCTGACACAACAGATCATCATTCTGTGCACACCTTTTGCAGGTACTCACCTTTTCTCCAGGGAAAGGGTCTGGACACTCACTGCAACCTACCATCTGCACTGAAGTCTCCTTCCTTAGCAGTCCCATGTGGGTGGAAGCATCAGACATCTCAGAGGCTTTCTCTGTAGAAACACTGTTTTTAACTCTGAGGTGACTGAGTATCCACCATTAGGGCAGAGACCTAAAGCACTTGACTGGGCTGTGGGTCTACAAGTAGGGTACATGGCCCTTCTCATGCAAACTGCAGTGACCTCTGGATCGTTGTTTGCAGGCCTCGTTCAATCTCACTCCCTGAGGTAGTTCATATCTCCCACAGTTGCTCCTGGCAAGCTCCAAGATGTGCCAGCCTCTCTCATGAGGGCTGCCAGCTCCTGGCAAGCTTTCTGCTCTTCCTGGAGGGTCCCTGGCTCCAGGAACCCCCTGTACCCCTCAATTCAGCACCCACCCACAGGAGTGACCATTGCTGCAGCTGCGTGCCTCGCTGACTGAGGATTTACATTGTCAACGTGATTTTAAATATTGCACTCACTTCCTGGTGACATTATCAGCTGAATGTGATCTTCTCTGTATAAAGGTCCACTGAGTAAGAGGAGGAAGTTTCTTCTTAGCTACTTTATTTAGGTATGGTGAAGCTTGTGCAAGAACTGATGATGAATGTCAGCCAGAAGGAAGAAATCCTTTCTTGCACCACAAAACATATCAATGTCATTGTTCCCCTGCTTCATATATGTAAAAAACTGTTTCCTACTAATATTACATTAAATCAGAACAGGCTTTTTAATGGAGATATAGACAGGAAAACAAGCTGGTGCTTATATTTGTAGGTCTCAGTTGCAGCACTAAGTAAAACATACAGTGAGTATCAGGATCAAATTGTAGCATCTGTCTGTGAAGATTTGTTGGTATAGAGCTGTCACCCACATGGCTTCTTGTCTTGTATTAAACAAGACAAGTGTAACAGAGAAACATGAAAAGTGTTAATAGCGCTGGAAGTCAAATGCAAAGGACAGAATTCAACAGATCTTCTGAAGCTAAGCCTTGGATGCAAAATTTCAGTAACGACTTTTGAAAAACTATTTTTAAGCATAAACAAAAAAAACCCAACTTTTTGAGTTAAAAAAATCCATTTTAACATAAAGCCAGTTTTTACTTATATTCCTTTTCAAGTAAATATTGCTTTCTTATTATATTAGATATGGCACAAAAACTATTGCTTTTGTTTTGGTTATGAACTTTTCTGTATTTTTCAGAGATCTTATTGAACTAAACAGCACAATTTACAATTTTGCCAGGGACCTTCAGAAAAGCTAATTCTGATTATAGAAATAACCTCCCATCTCTAGGAAGGAACATAGATGAGGAGAGTCCTTGAGTCTGTCTGACTTTCGATTCGGTTACAGATGCAATGCACGGATCTAAGGTGCTCTCTTCCATTGACTTCCTTCATCTTTCAGACAAACTATTCAGCCTCCACACAGGAGATCTGAATGTCATGTGAAGAACAGAAAGAGACGTCTGAAGGGCAAATGGAAGTTTCCCAAGGTGATGGCATACAAGGAAAGAACATTAGCAGTATTAGGTTTGTAGCCTCAGTACAAAGTTGCCTTTGCAGTGACGCTACATGAACTGGGTTTTTTACCATTGCTTAACACCTAACTCAGGGGCTTCAGGTAAGCAGGTAGTTTACCTCAGTCTCCTATGTAATCAGTGAACAGTGTCAGGCTCCTCCAGAGGTGCTTCAGAGCCCGAGCTGTACTTATGGATTCTGAATTACTTTCCAAAAAAAATGTCCTCAGCATGTAATCTCTCAATAGTCCAGGAAAATTAGTCTTCCTCATTTAGACACCTACGTTAGGCATGTAAGGTTAGGCAATAGGAACTGCCTCACACATCTCTTTCGCTGTGTTTCTGCACTCCATTTCTATTACTTTCACAAATTTTGCTGAAGCTCGAAGTAGATTTTATCAGTGCACTAACTGGTTCAACCACACTCTTTCCTGCTCTGGTACTTCTGGTTGTTTGCATGTCTAAACAGCGTCTCAGTCTTTTACCCCCTCTAGGGAGCATGCGCTCTTGAATTTGACCAGGTTTAGTACCTCATCGATGACCATGTTCTCCAAGACGAAAGGTGTCCCTATCTACATAATATGGCGTGATGTCTACATATGTTTGTGAACTACTTACACACTGATGTGTGAAAACCCCTATACAGGCGTAGCATATTGTATTTTTTTTAATGAAATACACAGTATGACTGTTACAGTCTCCAGTATTTCACCCGAATATCCATTTATTTACTTCTTGTAATTTTGGCACACTTCAATAAAATCAATTTGCTATTTCTAAGAACACAGCACACCGATTAATATAAAATCTGGTCTACTGCATCTCCTCTCTTCTGTGATTTGTGGACTTCAAAAACATTGATACCTTCTCTTTGCTGAGTGAAAAAAATCTGTAACAGCAAGTGACATGGAAAAGAAGCCTTAAACTTTTTGAAGCAAAAAATTAACATAAAACTCTTATGCCATTGGAAACAGTATACACAGACTGTATAGATAGACAGCAAAGAGTGTAATCACTGCTTCGGGATCAGACTGAGATACAAGTCAGGAGGCTCCAGCAGCTTGGTTTCACCTTTCTCAGAGAAACTACTGGACACACCAGGTCTGAATTCAGCCTGTAGGTTATAGTATGGATCACTAGCAAGTCTTTTAGAAGACTTTTGGAAGTCACAGTAGTTGGTAGCTACCCAGAGGAGGAAAGGTAGAGGGAAACCAAGAACGCTTTGGTAAAGAGAAGGTATCTCTCAGGGAGGTCACATCAGAGATGTAAATGGCTACAGAAAACATTCCCAGCGCCACAGTAGACACTTTACAATAGGAAACCTGGAATCTGTTGTGCTAAGGATTCAAAGGGTAAAGACACGCAATATACATCAGAGTACCATATATTCAGGAATCCATATCTCGATGCCTCTGGAAACAAAGTAAAAAAATCTGCACAGTACTGAGCGGGTCTTAAGAGGCTGTTCCTGAAACCCTGAGGATGTTCACTCCAGCCATCCTCCTACATAGGGATTTCTGTAATTCTTAGCAGGGTAGTACCTGAATGCCTGCTTGGATTACTCATCTTTCTGGGATGCAAAACTATCCGGACATTTAGGCAGGAATTTTGTAGGAAAGCACAAGGTAGGAAAATCCAAGCCTGGATATTGTTTGGTTTTTTGAATTTCCTTTCTGGAATCTGCCATCATGATCTGGAACTCTACTAGAAACTCAAGTCCATACCATGATGAAGCTGGTTTCAGATGCACAGAGGAAAATATAAATACCGCTTTGGTTTAATAGATGGGGAAAACATAAGACTTGGACCTAGGTCTGTTACCAAGCTGCTTGTTGATCTTAAGTACTCACCTCCCTTTTCTGTGCTTCCATTTCTGTAAAATAAGGCCATGATATTGACCTTCATTACAAAATAGTTTGAGATCTGTGGATGAAAACTACTAAATGAGAACTAATTATTATCATTAGGTTGGATCTAGAATCAAAAGTTGTCAGTTTTCTAGTTCAGCCTGACTTGTGACTGTAATTATAAACTCCTCAGAAGAGTTTGGCCTAAAATGGCAGAAATCTCCTCAGGATAATTCAGAGTATTTTAGTGCTGTTCTATTAGAAACCTGAACTTTACTTGAAACTCAAGTCTCAAAGTCTAGCCTTACTTAAGCCTCATCATCTGTGTGTCACCATCATTCTTCATAGCTTCATTTTGCTATTTAAGAGTTAGGAAGCCTGAAAACAGAATTACTATCTGCTCTTAAAAGAGCTGTTTTTCTCTCCACTACAAACTGAATGAAAACAAAGCAGATACAAATGGACAGTTACAATTTCAAGCTGATTAGACTTTATAAAGCCATTCAGAACATTATTTAAAGTATATCCTGTGTTTCACTAAGCACAAAAATATTACCCTCAATTCCATAAGATTTCAGCTTTTTTCTTGTCAACCCCACTGCTTCTTTTGGATGGTTTTTAGTCTTTTTAAAAATGTCTTTAATAGGCAAACTGAATCCTGCCTCCTGACAGCACACCAACACACCTGAACCAAGAAAGTATATATGGTGAATGTTTCTTTTACCACCAGCTTCAGATCAAGCTTTTGAGGAAAAAAGCATATTCTCTTTCTAAAACATGTCAGCAAATATTGGTGCAATATACCTGCTTTATTAGAAAGAATACTCTCTTTGAGAAAGTGCTCTGAATTCACATTCCCAATCCAAACTGCATCACAGTCTGAATTTCCTAGTCTGATAGCATTAGTAAAATGCTTCAAGAGACTACAATCACCCTTAATTCATGTGTGTCTGGTCTGCAGAGAACTAAGGAAACCCCAGAGCGAAGTCTAATGGCTCTAACAACTTGTATGCTAACTTCTATATTCCTTCCATATAGAATGTAGCCGGGGAAAGGAGCATTCCTTAAAAACAAATGTATGAGGAAGAGGAAAGAATCCCCATCCACAGTGGGGGATTGAGGAGTAGTCCATCTCCAGACAATATTTCTTTTTAACCTCCATTGAACATTAATAATTATAACTCTAAATTTCTAACTTGTTTTATGATGTTCTTACTACATTACATCATGCTGCCCTCTGTATAAAAACAATGGAATGAAAGCCTCTAATTTTAGCTGTCATAAGTTAAAGAATAAATGGCAGCAGCAGCTTTCACTTATAATTACAGAATTTTAGATAGCTACAGAAAAAGTTATCTTTTCTGTATGGGAACAAATGCTCAGCCATTTAAGCAAAATTTCAGAACCTGTAAGTTGTGTGTGCTTAAGAGTTAATGGTGAAGGTGTCACTATGCTCAGAAATAGAGACAACTTTCCCATGTCACATTCAGCTTATTAATAACCCAATTATTTCAGTCACAATGGCACATGTCTCTCTGCTTTTTGTTATTGTTGTGCAACTAGAATAGCTTTCAGAATCGCTTTTGACTGAGCTCGAACAGGTAAACTATGAAATTCAGCTAGAAATGAGTTTTATGCTGAAATGCTATTGCAATTCAATATATGAATGTTGAGTGACATAGAGTATGCAATTATGCAAGAAGACTGTTTGCAACAAGCCATCTTGGAAGTACTTTCATTTGTGAGAGGATTTTTTCATATTCAGAATCTGAATACATCAAAAAGCCTGTAATCAGTTAATAGAGTCAAATCTGCAATTCTTAATTTTGAATATCTTCTGTAGCAAGATGAGGTTCTCAATTCTTGTGATTAACTTACAAACAAAGCCAAAAAGAAGCTGGTTCAGAAAAATCAATGCAGGGGATCATTGCCAGTTTTCTCATAAATATTTCTCCCTTAGAAACCACTGAAATTTACACTCTCTTTTATCATGTGTTGTATAGCGCCATATGCAATTACAGCACTTCCTACATAAAATAATACAGATCTGGGCAAGATCTTGCATAAATGGATATAAGAATTACATGCAACCTCCTGTCAAATTGCTGAAGTGGCCCTTAGCCTTACAAAATAGTGTATCAATCTAATCTCTGTGTTTACACGTGTATGACATTATTGTCACAAAGCTGCTTTGTTTAGCTGTGTATTTTCATGACCTTGAAGCTCAGGATAATGTATATTTTATCCTATTCAGTATCTTCACGCAAGGATATCTACAATCATTATAAAAAAATCTCCAGTCGGAGGAGTGGGGAAAAAAACAAAACACCAGGGACTTCAACTGCTCAGTTTCTAAATTAAGCTACATCTGAAGTTATAAATAGCCTTTCCGCCTGAAGATGCTATGCTGCCTGAATTTAAATAGCCTGTTTCTTTCCCTGACAGATAACATTTATTGTGCTCTCTTCTGCTGGAAAAAAAACAACAAAAAAACCCCAACAAAATAAACAAAAACCCCAACCTTCTGTAAGGAGGCTACCTGTTTTTTTAATTTCAATTACGCTCCATCTAAGACGACAGAGTTAAATAGTGTTCTAGTCTGGGTGTGTATCAATTTTCCGATAGATACACTTCTCAAATTTTACTAAATAGACCTAAAAATATGCATGTCTATATGTGTGACTTTTCCTAGGTCTTTCTGCAGATTTTTCTAGGAAGATCTATAGCAAAAATATGTTGCCTGAAATGCAATCAGATTTCTACAATACCTGTCATAAAAGTCCTTGTGCTCATCCCTACCAATCTTTTTTTGTTTTAGTTTACTTTTTTATATATATATGTATTTCTGGATGTTTCATTGCTGATTCTAGATATAAGTATTAAATGCAATTACACACACTACAAGTGAAATGATTTACTCATTGTTTTTCCACAAAGCACTGAATGGAAAATAGTAGCAACTGTATTTTGTTTCTCCCTGGACCTGACATAGAACCAGCATAAAGATATCCATCCTATCCCTATTCCTACTATGATCAGAGGCTGAGTGATAGAATTAAGTTATGCAAGGCCTGATTGTGCTACTCATGTGTAACTCAGGCACTGGCTCTGTATCTCATGCAGATTAGAAAGGTAAAAGTTCTTTTTAGTCATCCAGTCTCTTCTCGCCAAAGCAGGTTAGCTCTTTTGTTAAAACTTCCAGTGCTCCAATCAGCATAGTTTTAGAGTTTCAGGCACTGTATCCATGCTCACCCCTGGGAAACTGTTAATTTTCTTCAATATTCATTCTAAATTTACTGTGCCTTAATTTCATCATTTTATGAGAATTAAAATTAATCAGATTCACTTCTACATTTTAGGCAAGGAAATAAGACAGGCATACTTCTAATGCGCAAAAACGAAACTTGAATCTTGCTATACTGAGACCTTACTTTCCCCCTCTTTGTTAAATTGCATGTTTTATCTGAGCACTCCCAACGGAATAGCACAGAAAGGCTCAGGAATAAGTAAATGAAAGATGAGATGGATATAAGTACTCTTATCCCCAAGCAAGACTTTCACATTGCAGTATCAATTTGTGGACTAAAAGCCTGAAAGATCCCTGAAAGCTTTATAAGCACCAATAATATTTGCAATAATGTAAGCCAAAGGCAATGATCTAAATTCTGCAGTCCCTAATTGAATAAAAACACCCACTGAAGTCAATAGGAACTGCACTCAATTAAGCTGTCCAGTATTTCAGGTCTATAGCATTTCACATAACATTACTACATAGCACCTACGAGAATGTTTATTTGTACAGGGCAGTATTTGCAAGATGCAAACCTCTATCAAAGCAGACAGGCCTGGACCACCCACACGTCGTTGGGTTGCGTGGTTCTAGTGGAAGCAAACTGCAACCCTCAATCAGCACCACGTTAAGGCAGGACGCCTTGTCACTTAGCCGGGGGAAGCTCTACGGCTACTTTGATGTGTAGGCCCAAAAGAGCAAGGCCAGTTGTGTCACAGGGGGTCTGAGTTTGACCTCAAATTTAGATAAAATGGGAAATAAAATTAAATCCTTGTGAAATTTGATGTGCACGTCTATAGACCATAATACTAATCAGAGGAATATAATTCCTTTACACAGGTTAACTCAAACTGTAATCTCAGCCATTAAACACCACTAAACAAGTATGTGTGTGGCCGAGTTCTGTCACGTTACTGGACAGTTTATACAAAATAACCTGGGCCAGGGCTGATAAGGCTCTGGGAATTCAGCAATTAGTCCTTAGCTGTTACACCCCTTACTCAGCTTTATTACTGAGCCTGTGAAACGAGAGCCACATCCATTGCCACTGAGTCGTCAGAGGGGAATGAGAGTCAGTCTGCAGCACTGGCACTGCAGATGGTTTGGTATCACCACTTCTCCTGGGGAGGACAGGATCGTGGCTGCCAGAAACCATTCGCATTGCGCTGTGTCAGAGAGCTTCACAAAAGCATGGAATAATGCATGTAATGAGTCTCCAGAATCACGTTTGTGAGGCCTGGAGAATGTCTCTCCTTCCAAATATGAACTACTGACTCATCCTGTTCATGTAAGACAGGCTGCGTGTTCTTCCCAGAGAGCTCCTTTGAATCACTGTTACCACCAGATAACAGATGTTGCTCTCCAGGAGTTTTTCACACAAGCTCTTAGAAACACATGGATTATTTCAACTTGACCTTGTAACTACAATAGAAAAACAAGATGAACTGGAAGATCTCTGAGGGCTGCATGTTGTAGTACTTCGCATTTCTAAGTAACTAGGCCCTGGAACAACGGGACTACTCAAAACACTACAAGACAATGGACGTCATCTGCTGTTCTTGGTGTAAGGTAAATACTACTTATTTCCAGCTCATATACGTAAAGAAGCAAGCCCTGAAGTGTTTAATTGACTTGTCCAATATCATACAGGAATTATCTACCAATTCAGGAATAAGTGATCCAATGTTAAAAAGCATCTATGTCTCTTCGAAACTCAGAGCCTGCAGATGTGTGCAATGAAACTCAAGGTAAATCGTTTGAAAATAGGACTAAAAGCATAAATTGGAAGCTTTTCATAAAGTGCTTTAAAATGCCCACCTTCTGACAACCACTTCCGTTTTAAGCCACAAGACACCTTCTTTAATTACTTGTTCAAGATGAACCTTAGCACGCACTTTAAAAGAGACTGTAATACATTCTAAATTTCTGTCTTTCCTAACTCTGCATACTTCTGGTCAAGTAACAGTAACTTTCCTTCTGCGTGCCTTTTTTGTCTTCCTGGATTGCAGTTCTGGATGATAAAGCGCATTTTTACTACTTTTTTTCTTTCCAAAATGCCAGTAACTGGCAATTTAAAATCAGACATTTATATTGTAACTATTCCTGTGCCCTCTGGTGCCTCTTTAAGTTCATGCAATTAAATTATTTCTCTAATGCCCCAAATACACACATTTCATGATTTCACATGGGAGTTTGGGAGTTATGTCACCAGATTCCAGAAGTAATAGAGCTATGCTTATTGACAGCAGTGGACAGTCAGGCCCAGGTAATGCCACAACAGCCTGGATTCTGAACAACAGCAACAAATTAGAGAACCATAGGGATTCGGTTAGATAGAAATGAATTTGTAAACTTTTCCTCAGACAGTCTCATTAATCACTATAGTCACAAATTAAAACTCACAATATTCCTTTAAGAAAGATAACTGTTCATTAAAAAAACCACAACAAAATCAACGTAAAAGGTGATGCCTGGTGATGGACAGATGATGCCTATTAGATAAAAAAACCCAAAAACTTCTATCAGGTTTCAGGAGAATTAACCTCCAACAGCAAAGGCCACAGTTTAGGCCGAGCTGTCCAGTGCAGTGAGCATACTAATCCTGTTATCAATAATACCTTGCTTTGTCATACGCTATGTTTAGAAACTGTCATTCACTCAATGATTATTCACCTTCAGTTATTTTTTGCCTTCTGTTTCTCAAGGGATGAGGAGTTTGGGGTACCAGACATTTTTATAAATTCTTGCACTTATTCAGCATATCTCAATCTTCCTAGGATAAGCACTGCTTCTCTTTAGTCATCCTAACTTGTCTTCCCGTTCAGGAGTATCTCCTCATTTTCCAGCCTGTGCCATACTTCTCCGTCCTGGTTTGAAGCCTGACTTTTCCTCAGCGGATCAATTTGTGCTGTTAATTTTTCCTCTTCTTTTGTATGTGTTCAAAAGTAGAAGATAAAGAAACAACTGGAATTCACCACTCCAAAGTTTCTAGCAATAAACACAGCATTGAGTGGATCAAACTGCTCAACAGCACTTAGACTGTGTCATGGGTGAATACCGTAACTCAGACTTTAGTGTCTGTATCTCTCCAACCCCTCCTCCATGGCTTCCCACCCCAAACCTTACAGCTTTTCTTCCTTACTCCCAGTCCGTTTGCCTCCTGATTTCTCAGACTTGTTGCTGCAGAATTGCCTATCTCCTGCATTACTCCTCAGAGCCACCAATACCTTGCCCTACTTGTTGACAGACATTATACTGTGAACAACTCACAATGCAGATTTCATTCCCTTCTCCTTCTTTCAGCTTCTACCTCTCTGTCCCACTGTCTGAAAGTAAATGCTATTCTCTGCATAACACAGTCACAGCATTTTCAAGTTGGAAAGAGAGATGGAGAAGCAGATAGAAAGGAAAAAGGTGAACAGAAAGATAAAGACTGAGGCTAGCTACACACCATCTTCTACAGAAAGGTTTACCTCTGAATGTCTCATCTGGAAACCTATTTTATTAATTAACATGCCTTAACTAGTTGTCATCATGGTTTTTTTTTTTCTGTCAAGACACCACCTAGAAGAATACAAAATTATCTTTTTGTGGTTTTGTTTCCCAGATTACTAAAAACTGTGGAATCATATGGAATGCTGATAAACTAGGAACATTCGTTGATGATAAATTTTCTTTGAGCTTACTGATTTTTTTTTTCCCCTCCAGAATAAGCATTTAACTATCTTAAACTGCTTAAAAGTGATATCCAAATCAGAGATGCCAAAAACACAGTAAAAATTTTTAGAAAGAGGAAACAGGTCTGCTTTCTGAACATACTTTCTCAACAGTCTGATGAAAAGATCATTTTCAACTCAGACTAAAATTGTCGCTCTCAATTCCCTTCTCTCTCATATGTACACATTCAGACTCATTGCTGTGCTCCAGTTGTTTTGATAATGCAAAGCTATCATAAACACATCTGAATATAAAGTAACCTAAAAGTTAGCAACTAGAATTTACCATTCTAAATAAAATGCCCCAAATGTGTATCTCCACAGGGGAAAAGTGTGAGTCAAACTCACATTCTGTATGTATTTGCAATAAGCAGGAAATAGAGTGAAATAAATAAATGTGCTTTATTCTGGTTAATATACATTGTGCCCATCATGACATGTAAGATTGCCAGGATATGAAGCACATGCGTAGGTGCAAATATATTAAGCAGCAAATACTAAATTTAATGAGGCAGTTACTATTTTCAACTCAGATACCTTAGCAGTTTTACAGAGAAACAATACAACAATCGCATCTATTGTCCCTTTCTCCCAGGAAGCCAGTACACAAACAGGGGACTGTACCAACAAACATGCTCTTGACTCAAAATAATTCTCATGTAGTTCATTTAGAACAACAACAAAAAAAATCCCACTACAAACCAACCACTTTTGTCACGTGTCACAAGCCAGATTACACGTAAATTCTTCACAGAAACTTCTGAGGGCATTGAGAACTTCTGAACAGAGGCAGATTACACGTAAATTCTTCACAGAAACTTCTGAGGGCATTGAGAACTTCTGAACAGAGGTTTTTTCTCCTTTCTTATGTATTATTAATGTGCCCTCACATGCAAAAAGAACAAAATTTGGGCCTAGTTTGCAAGGCACATATCACCACTGGCTTCTATTGATAGGATCAGTTCCATAAAAAAAAATCTGCAATCTAGAGGCTCTATTTTCTTATTGCCCAAAGGTGAGCGAAGAGTTAGTTAATGAGCCTGAAAGTTTCTAATTAATAGACAAAATTTAAAAACAACAGGAGTTCAACAACTTTAACATCTTAAAGGATAGAGCTCAACTCTGGATTTTCAGTTTCCAGTTGATGTGGCCTATTATATACATATAGTACAATGAAGACTATTCAGAACTTCCCATTTGCCTTAGAGGCAACCCCAGTTAATGCTCTGTAATGTGTATTACAACACACTGTGCATTTTTTTATTTTTTTGTTGTTTTTAATTAATTCTTCTGAAAATATTTTTGGTATGAGTGTATGTGTATGGTGAATGTAGTGGTGAGAAAGGCTGCAGGATTCATAATTACAGAGAATAAAATCCTGACCTGCTGTATATGCAGTATTACAAAGATTTCATTGCTCAAATTAAGCAAAACCTCTTTGCTATTACTAATTTTCAAGGTTAGCTACATGTATAGCAAAAAAATAATTAAAAAATTGGTAATGATGCTCAGTGTTTTGAATAAATCCAGACAGAGCTGTTAATAAAATAGAAAAGAAAAATCCTCACTTACCTCAATAGTTGTAAGCTGTTAATTCATAGTCTGTAAACTTTCACTCCCTACTAACTAAACAAAAGTTCTGCAATCTCGATGCTAGAATAGCTCTCAAATACATACTGCAGAATACCAAAAAAGAGAAAGCCTATGTTGTCCTTACTAGCAGGCATCTCTCCAGGGATGATTGGTCATTACCCTGGCAACCCTCACAAATGGCAAATGACGTAAAGAGAGTGGGAAAAAAGCCACTGAGAGCAGAAAGCACTATATGCATTATAGATAGTTCGGCGAATCCATGCTCATATATGCATTAAATGGCTTCTGAGGAGCACAAGGGACCTTCCATTTTGCAGAGATGTCTGCCGAGGTGAATAAGAAACTTTGCAATTTTTTTCTTAATCAAAGCATTGGGAGCATCTTTAAGTCTTTCACTGAAGCAAATTGGTATCTGATGATTTTTAATAATTCAGATAATGGTCTTATTCTCATTTTTTCAATTCTGCTAAAATTTCCTTTTAAAATAGTTTGCAGTAAGTATTCAGATGAGTGGATGTATTTTTTATAATTCCTTTTCACTTTATTTATTGTTACATGAAGTTACTTATTATTATATTTATTCACATTAACTCACACACTCTCATTTTTCCTGACAATGAATTTGTATCAATTGTACAAGAGTTCCTGTGCTTCTGTCATCAGAAATAAACACATTAGTAGTCGTGTTACCGATAACTATGCTCTGCCTAAAGAATACACGATTCTAGCCAAACATCAGAGAACAAATGAAAAAGCATTCTGTTATTTCTACACAGCATGATCACAGTAAAGGTGACCACACTGTGATGTGTCCATCACAGAGCTAGGGAAACTTGGGTGTGGTTAATTCTTCCACAGTGAGATAGAAAAAAAAAAAAATCACAAGTATGATAAAAAGGAAACCTGCTTTGAGATTCTTTATTATCTGCAGCGCTCTGTTACTCTATTAATAAAACTGAAGGAATTCTAGGTATGAAATGGAAGAGAAGCATCTTTCTCCCCTGCCTGCATAGGTCACCAATAACAATTCAGGATTAGGCATCCTTTCACTAGTTCTTCTTTGGACCTCAGGATTTCTGGATTCCTAAATGCACATAAACCACCTTTCAAAGAGCATACTGTAAAGCATTAGCACTCAGATCATTTGATAACCTAAAGGAAAGGGCACAATTCTCCAAGATGAAACAAGAACAGAGGAAGCAAGTGAACCAAGGTAGCAGCTCTAACCACTTAGCTATTATGTAAAAGTTGGATGGGAATGGCTCTACCACGACAACCGAGTTTTGTGCCGAACTGCTGATGAAAAAACATTAGATGTATTTGAACTCTGCCCCGCTTGAAATCTGAAATGAAATAGAAGTAACCAGCAACTGCAACTGGCATATTTCTATACCTAGCTGCCTAAATTCAATTAGGTAAATCTTTGTTGATTAAAATTTAGAACTCATTGAAATTTAGATGCATGCAAATTCTGGTGTCCTTGAAGAAGAAGCTAGACAGGCTTTAGAAGCCCAGCTTGTCCACACAACAATAAAGGCAAGAAACTTTGCCCACATCTAGTTTTAAAAATTACATCCAGGTTCCTCCAAGAGCAAACAAACTATAAAGGTAGGAAGAATCAGTGTACTAAGTGCAGCACGCATATTTCTACCACAGGAATTCTGTTAAGAGTATGATTTTCTAAGTGTAACAGAAGGAAGACTCAGAACTGTAATTGTAGAGAGGTACATGCACCACTTCACCAAGTAATGGAGTTGATGTAGAAGAAAAATCTTTACCAGAACAGTTGCTTCGGAATAGAGATTTCCTTGCAGCCCTATCAACATGTACAGACCCTCTACTCCAGGGTGTGGGAAAGACATGACATGGCTGCAAGGCTGCTCTGCACCTGGAAACTGCCTGTGACACCAGGCAGGAGTCAGCTTTACCCTCTGAGTGCTGGTGGTCAGGCTGGAGATTTGACTGGATCGTGTCCAGCTCCACAATCTGGAAGCAGAGTAACAAAAAGGAAGACAAATATCTTCACTTGTTTATTTTTTTCCCCACTTGTTTCCAGTCAGAGTGTTAGATCTGTACAGAATCACCATCCACCTGAAAGAAAATTTAACTACATGAGCAGCAGGGCCCCTGACTGTCTTCCTGACAAGGGCAGGGAGCTGAGATTTAAAGGAGACCCAAGTTAGGTAACACAGTTATACTGCTAACTTGTTGGATGAGTTCTCACCAAATGTTTCCCCAGCTGTACAATGTGAATAAAGATTGTAACTCCTTGAAGAAGGGCTTTCCATGCTATCACTGAAAAGGTTTATATAAGAAAGGGCTTAATTTTTATTATTTTCAAAATCTACTCTCCCACTGCAACCAAGAAGAAGGCAGTACACTTGTATTAGGACAATTTTCCAAAAAGGCTGAAAGAGCCATTCCAAGTGACTGAATCAGAAAGGATATTCAAAAGATAATGTTCCATTAGGTATACTTTATTCATTTGCTGAAGACAACTCATTTTTAATTATTTAAACTCTGGCAATATCATCCTAGCAAATGTTCTGCTGGGTTACAGTTGACAGAAATATCCTGATCTGAGTGAAGTGAAACCTCTGTAAAACCTCTGATGTAATTTTTCCTGACAGGGGGACAGCCAGCACTCTTTTGTGTTTAGAAACCACAGGAAGCAAAGTTCACCAATATGCAGATAGCCAATTGCATGCTCTATGCTTCCCATAAATCTTCTCTTTGACAGTCCAAGTCTAAGCTTCTTACTTTTTCCACAATTACCCTTTGCAGAAATTTAGATCCAACTACAAACTTTCCATCTACCTTTCACTCATTACCACAACTGAACAAAAATGTTATCATCAGTGCTCCCAAACTCGCTCTTTTTAAGAACAAATGCGGTCTGTCATGGACATACTTTGTATGAAACGGTATTAGATATAAGACCAAAAAGTATTTTTAAATATACAAAAACTTTCTGTGATTTTGCAAGCAGATGGTCTTAACAAAACCTCCATATTATTTAATCATATCCAACCCTACCAACTTCGTTTTGTCTCAGCATGTGAGATTGACTCATGTGAATGTTCTGGGCAGCACAACAGGGACAAAGCCAGTCAGTGACTGGGGAGAAGGCGAAGACACTGGTGCAGAACTGCAGTCAGGGAACAAGGCTGCTAACGGAGTCCTCAGAAAGGGCACAGTGCCAGAATCTTACACTCATTTTGTGACACTGTGTCAGCCACGCTGCTAAGGTATGCATTGCCTGATGGAAAATTGCATTGCCAATCCCTAAAGAATCCTTTCCAAACACTGATAAAATTTGCCAATACATTAGAAAATTAAATAAAAATTTGGTCAGTATATTATTAACAAAAAGATTGTAGAGTGGAATCATCTGATAAGTTATTACTGATTTTATTCTAAGTGATTCATCCCAGAAAAGGATCAGCTTACTCAAGTCAGTGAGAGTTTGAAGTCCTCACACTTTTCTGGACTAACCATTGAAATGCTTGTGGAACAGATCATGTTGCAGAATCCAGCCACTCAAACATGCCTGTGGTCACCTAGTATAAAAGACAATCACACAGGGCCTCCTCCATACTTCCTAAGTTCTGTGCTTCCTCTCCAGTCTAGCTTTTAACTGGAGAAAACAAGCTCAGATTTTAGCAGGCTCAATGCTCTTATCCCAGAGAGTTACAGAAAATTAAAAAAAACCAAACTATCAGAACATATTATTTCTCCGAAGACCCTTATACTGTCATGTCATGTAAACATCAGAAAGAGGGGAAAGATGATTTTGGTTTTCTAATCAATTAATAAGATTCTGAATAATACACCAGTGAGTAAGCAATTTTTTTTTTCCTTTCTCTGTCCTTCTAGAGGACAGACATGTGCCTTGTCAGATGATGCCAAATCCATTATTAGTGTCCTTGCGCTTCTCCATTAGCGATATTGCAGCTAGACTGGCTGATGTCAAGGATGTCCGTGTTGAAAGATAACAACATTCCTCAGCAGAAGAAACTTGGCTTTCAGCCTTCTTTGGCTTTCCCATGATTTGGCTTTAACTGGGAACATTATTACATTAAAATTCAGTGAGATAAACTAAGGAAGAGAGAGTACTAACATTCATAAAATGCAAACATCTGAACATGAACACACTGCCGTTAGGATCCTTTAGTACTCAATATTAATCAAATCCATAGACACTGTCTGCCCTTTAACACAGATGCATCCAAAACCAGCAATTCATTACTCTCCATCATTTTCCAGTTCCAGAATTTGCTCTCTAGCACCTTTGGGACTCAGATGAGTCTCTCCTGACCCCATAAACTACGTGCCAAAATACTCCAATAGGTGACAGTCACTTTAGCTGGGGATGCCTGGGACAGAAACACTGGAACGGTTCTGACAAAAGTGGTCAGTCGCAAGTCCAATCATTCCAATACAAGACAGGGCAAGGCCATATGGGCCACCAGAGATGGTGACACCTCCAGTCTCTGCTGACTTACTTTCAGAGCTGGTAGTTCAGATAAACCATCAGCTACCAAGTCAACCAAACCACGCTTCTGGTAGGTGACACAGCCTCAGGATCCATATAGTACTGGAACTTCTAGTAAGCAACGTACATTTTAAGTGCCTTGGACTGGCCATCCCTGTGCCAGCACCAGTGACCATGAAAGCACTAGTAGATACCTAGAGAAACTGTTTTTACAACTTTGTTTAAGGCCACTAAAGAAGCCACTGAAAACAAACAACTTCTGAGAAATACAGCTTAAAAGGCTTGGTTTCTTCCAGTTGTGTTTCATGTTTGGATTTTTTTGCGCATCTCAAAAAGCAAACATTTCTGATCAAAGCTCTTACTAGGATAAAAATACTCATGCATTCTGTGTTCTAGATGGATTATCTGCTGCTGCAACTTTATAATCTGTGAAAGTAATCAAAAAGGCAGCCCAGTTTCCTAAAAGCACTGGTTTAAAAATACCTGAGACTTGCTAACATTAGTTCTCCCCTACCACAAGCATCTCACAGTGCTAGACAGTTTTCTGTCTCTATTTTTCTTGACTGTTCAAAGAAAACAAGTATCATGACTGAGAATAAAACTCTCCTCCTTAAAGCCTTCTATAGTTAAAAGGATCAAGAAATTAATAAATACAAAATACCAAGACTGTCACAGAGTGGTGATCATATAAATGCTGTTTGTGTCCTGTGGGCAAGAATCACCCCCACCCCCCCAGCCACCCTCCTTGCCTGTATTCCCTATGCCATAGCTAATTTTCATACAAAGGAGTAAATAGCGAAGACTACCCACGTATGCAAGCTGACATTTCAGGACTCAAGGAAAGCTCATCATTTGCAGATCTTGTCAAGTTCTGCACTCTATCACATCTTTTCCTGACAACGCTTGGAAATACCAATTCCTCTCAATTTCACTTGCAAAGGAAGATGGGCCTGATGCACCTCTTGGCTACAATTCTGCTGCACTGAAATAAAAGACACTGTGCCAGTATATAAGTAGCGACAGAGAACTGAACTCCAAGATAACCATCTAGGTGAAAGAAAAAGGATTACAAATTCGCATGTGATCTAAAAATCAGAATGTCTAGAATATTTATTAAAAATGCCACAAATTTATCTGTTATAGCAATTTCAGTGATCATCAAACAATGCAAAGATCTTATCAATCACCCCAATGACTTTAAAAAAAAGGAGCATATTAATACAGCTGTGTGCTGATGCTGTCATTTACCAGCTGATGTTTTTCAACAGTAGTAGTGTGACTGCCCTGGAATACAGACTTTCTGTGAATAAATATTCAGATAAAGCATGGCAATCTTAGGATTCCCCATATAAATCAGCATCTCCTGAATAAAAACACACTCTCTTCAGCACCAGACTTCTGGCTGCAGTGCAATTGTATTGCTCTCCATAGCCATTTTGGATGATAAAGTACATACTTGTCAGAGTAATGACCTGAATGAATTCAGGAAAAAAGTGACAAACATGCCCACCCACCAAATACACTATTATTTTCCCTCACGACTGTTTAATAATTAAGCTTGTAGCAATCTTTTTTTTTTAATGTGATACAACAATACATAAATCTAGCAAATCAAGCAGAAACCTTGGTTTTTTGAAACCCAGTGAAAATAATGCTAATTTGTATCCCAAAGCCTGCTACATTATTGTCGATTACCAGTTGTCTCTGCCCCTGCTTTGCCGGGGCCCTCTCCTGGTGGTAGAACATACATTGCAGAGAAGGACGATGGTTACACCAAAACCTCCCCTTCACAACACACATTCCCAGGCGTCAAGCGACAACAGCTTTCGATAGTAAAACAGGCCGAGAATCTAAGCCTCATGCCAGAAAAGGCAACACACAAGTGCCACGACTCCAGTGAGATCAGAGATTAGCACACCCTTACAACTCTACTCCCAAGCCTGCCCTGTCTCACCCAGTAAAGAATGCAGATGCAGAAACAGGGACTTGGGGCTCTGCTCTCTCAGAGGAGCCGGTTCATCAGCAGGCTCTCCTCTTGGATTCCTTACTTCTGGCTGCACAGGGCCACAATTCTCAGCTGCCTGCTCTCACAGTTGGAAACTGCTAGTGAGGCAACACAGCACCCTCCTGGAAAGTTGGGAATAGGAATTTGAACCTTGTGAGGCCAAAGACAGGGTATCTGTCCAAGAAGCAGGAGATCTGTGCTACCTGCTCAGCCATTATCACTGAATTTTATTCTAGTAGTGGGAAGTGCAGGGGAGCAAAATGCCTCATATAATGGTACGGACCAGCTGGCACAAAGATCTTCTGTTTATCAGGCTAAACAGGCATCCCAACTGTAAGTAGCTTTGTTTCTACAGATGAGAAGTACTGAACCAGGTCAGGTTTGGCCCAGCTGCCAAGCAAATAAGCCCTGCAAGAATCCAAAGTGACTACAGACCAAGCATTAAGCCTGAAACAGTAAGTTCTGCCAGATCTGAGCCAAATGAGACATACGTACACAAGACTCATTTGAGGAGGACAATACAGGCTTAACTTAACACCTTTAAGTTCTGGCCAGGGCTGGCTTAGCCCAGCAGACCTATTATCTCAGAACTAGTTCCAGGTACGTGTTGCTGCACCACCTTCACACCTAATCTGATTCTGTGAATTCATGCTATGCCTGAGCTAAAGAAGGAAAGTAGTGCAGAGACCTCCAATTTGGTTTCACAGGAACCACTTAGAGTTCAGAACAGTCATGCAGCACTAATATTATGTGGGTTTTTCCACATTCTCCAGTGTATCTTAGGCACTATTACTCCAGCCAGGCAGCTGGAATCTCAGCATGCATTCTCTTTTTTGTCTTCTTTTCCCCCTCCAAAAAAATAGTCAGGTCATCTACTGGTGATGGAAAGTTGACTGTATACTAATGGCAAGCACCACCACCTCTCCCTTCAGTAATGTCCTAAAATAAGAGTGAGTCATGGATCTTTTACAAAAGGACAAGTTAAACACCAGCTTCAAAAGAAGATTCAGGAACATATATCCCCGTGACAGCCTTGCTGGAGTCACAGGCAGATTTCAGACACATCTTCTCTCCTCAGCATTTTTAACCACTAAGCCCAAACACCCAGTACAGTGATTCTACTGTCACAAATCCAGCTTCAGAGTGTCTGTCTTTAGTACATTTTATATGAAACATAATTCAACGCTTGGGTTCCAGTCTGAGATAATAGCCTAAAGGTCAGGTGTGGCAAAGTTGAGCCCCTTAGTGAGGTTTAGCATTTAGTTTGTGTTCTAGCCCTTGGCTCTGCAGAAGGAGGATGACGGGATATTTATACTCACAGTATCCCTGTAAGGAAGGGAAGTATTAAAATTCACAAAATACTCAAGTACTTTAGCAAAGAAAGCAGAAAGTTGAGAGGTCATACAAAGTTCTTGAGTGAACGAATATTAATGATTATTTTTTCATCTATGGACACTTTTTTAGTTTACACAAACATTTACGATCTCTTTGAAAAATAAGAAAAGTAAAACCTTTAACATGCATTTTGCAATCAAGAAACAAGGAGGAACGCAGATGTTATGAATAACCCATTGTCACAGCCGGTCTGCTGCCACATCTAAATGTTGGCAATGCAGCCTGGGAGATTGACTAGCAGTTGTGTGGCACTGTTCAAAAGCAACAGGCCATCAGCCACCCAACAGGGAGGTGCAGCTTGTCAGGAAACAAAAAAATCCTTCTGTTCTGTTTTGGCTTGACATATATATCACTTTCTACATCGCTTTATATTACCTAAAAGGTAAATGCACTTGCCTGAATCAATTACATCCTAATGAAGTTTTAAAAACCTCAAAGCAATTATCAGGAAGCTTCAGATTCTCCAGACTATCACTGATGAAATTAACTTTTGCTTATTAGCAAGTATCATCATTTGGTGTCTTGATTCACACCTCACTTCTAAAACGATTTTTTTTGGCTTATTCCTGTGGACTATTGAGGTGCTTGACTAGAGATATTACACACAATGGCACCTACAGGGAATCAGTGTGTGATATTCCCACGAAAAACATGTAGTTTGCATTATACACCTGCAACTCCTGCCGAAATACTATGCCCATCTGTACCAATATGGGAATCGAAAGAAAATGCATTCATTGTTTCTATCTACTTTGATTTTACAATCCTTGCTTCTGAGGAAATTAAGCAAAAAATTTAAAAAAGCCCAATGTATTTGGATACTTTATAGACAGTGGCGACAAAACTCTAGATTCCACTTGCTCTCATGCAAACATAGCAGGATGTGCAGGAACTCACTGAAATAATCCTAGATTTGCATCTCTTTAAGCAAGGTTGGACTCCACTGAAAAAAAAAAAAGATGCCTGGAGTGTCTCCCTCTTGTGCATTTAACTTTGTAGTGTTATCCCACCGCTGCAAAGCAAAGTCACGGCAAATGTTATCACACCACAGTGATGATGTTCTACACACTTTCCACTGATGTAAATCCCTTTAAAAGTACAAGGCAGAGAAAAATAAGAGCTAGGCAGTTAGTCGGAATTTCCTTCCCCATATCCTTCAGGCTTCTTGAGGATTACACAGATACAGATTAATTTTCCTATGCTTGTCAAATCCTGAGGATTCTAGATATCAGCACAATTTCCAGTGCACATTACCTTGCAGCTCCTACTATCAGTCCTGATCAGCCACTGGAGCAGTGAAGATGAGTCAAGCTCAGGCACACCCTCTCGTCATGCCTCACGCAGCCACAAGGCTCTTTACCCGGGCACATGTTTTCTGATGGCATCACCAGGAATTCTTCTGTGCTGAAGAAATATTGAAGAAAAATAAAGCAGCAGAATTATGTGTTTGTTTCTGGCTTGCAGATCAATCATAAGCTGCTCTTAAGCAGAGAGCAGTGTGAATTATCATATCAATAAAATCAACCATTGCTATAAAATAAAGTACAAGCAGGAACTAAAAGAACATCCTCTGGCATTGTAATTCCATACTTTCTGAGCTGCTTTTCCCACCCGTAATTAATTCCTCCTCTTCCTCAAACAACTCTACCTTCAGTATTAGTGCCACATATCGGAAATCATGATAACACATTAACTTTAAAAGATTTCATAACACAAAACTGAGGTGCACTGACTTCGAGTGAAACAGCAGTGTTTATATTTATCTTCTTAATGCTAGCATCTATATTTTGTACTTGCACTATAACTTATGTAAAACTTCAAATTCTTTAATTGCATGATGAAATTATGAAGATTGTTCATTAAAGAAACAGAGAATCAAACTGTGTGTCAAATTCCTTGCCCTTTAGAGTTAGCAAATCCAATCACCTCCTGATATTCTCATAATTGTATTTTAATATCTCACCCAACTGGTGGTCTCTTACTGTTGGATTTTTACTATTTTTCCTATGTTTTGATTCAGGATAAGACTTACAAGAGGACTGCTGGTCACCTGCTTAACATTAACTACAGCATCTTGGGAGCTATAGTACGAGCACACACCAAGGCTGCTTTTCTCCTTCATTAGCATAAAGTTTGCTGAAATTTGTGATAATCTCTTCTGTCCACAACAGCTTTAAAAATTTCCTCAATAAAACTACTGGGTACACCAAATGGAAATTTTGTCCCTCTTTTTACCTCATTCATTAAATTCATTTTAAATAAGGAGCTATTGAAATTTAAGTCACAACTTAGAAGAAAAACCTCAAAGCTTTGTAGGAAGTTCTGAACTCCCTATCAAAGTAAGACAAAGTGAGACTCACAGGGCTAATTTTTGTCTAACTGCTGGTTATGCCTGAGGTCTCTTTCTTTTAATTCCTACAACTTTATAGTTTACCCAAGTTTGGCTGAGGACTCTTACACCAACCAAGGTAATCTGAAATCATAATTACAAGCTCAGCTGCTCAATTGGCAGGTGAGCTGGCAAATTAGAATTGCCCAGCTATCCAGACAAGCCAGCCTCGGGGAGCACAGTCTGGGGTGCGAAGGAGTGCTGCAGGTGAGGATGAACAACACACGCTTGGGAGATCCAGATATACTTTAAACACGGTTCAGTCTCAGTATAAGAGCCCAAAGAGCAGCGCAGAAACAGTAGCAGGAGAAGGACTCAGTGAGGGCCCAGTTGCAGCAACCACTGCTCCTTTCCACAGCCAGCCCCTCTCACCCAGACGGTCCCTACTTCTCCACACCCCGCCATGGAGCAGTAAACCCACTCCACGAGCCATGAGGACTCCCAAGCTACCTCTCCCCCCTCC
>VWZK01020382.1:877178-903143 GCA_013396935.1 Baryphthengus martii
GCCGCCCCCCCCCCGCCGCCCCCCACACGCTGCACTTACGCTCGCCGGCTGCCTGGCCCGCCCTCCGCTTCCAGCCACAGGATTGGCTGTCCGCGGCACGGCCCCGCCTTCTGCCGGTCGTGATTGGCCTGTGTGCTCGAGCGGCGGTTCGGCGGGGCNTCCCCTCCCCCGCCGGGCGACCGTTGAGCTCGGCGCCGTCCCGTGAGGCGGTGCGTGCGAGCCTGCTCCGCGCGCTTCCCGCCTTCCTGCCGCTCCCTCAGGCCCCGGGCGATCTCCCGCAGCTCTGTGCCGGAGCCGGAGCCCTCCTGCTCCCCTAGTTGCTTAGACGCGGGGTGGCAGCATGAGTGAGGAGGAAGAGGAGCCGGCAGCGGTGGCGGGCCTTGTTTATGTCCCTCCTAGCGTGTGTTCGCTGGGATGCTTCTCCCGGAGACCGGCCGAGCCGTGGCCTTGGACTGAATTAACGCTGCTGGGGCGCAGGGTGTTAAGTGCCCCGCGCTTTAGAACCTGGGGTGTAGTTTCCTCCTAGTGCGCTTCTGCACAGCCTTCTGTGCGGACTAAAGCTCAGGTGCTTGGTTTCAAGACTTTATTTCTCTTGAGGGTGTGCAGAGCTCCTCAGTGAGGATCGGGGCCGACAGGGATGACAGTGCTTCATGGTGTGGCAGAGTCAGTGTTTTCAGGCCCTTCTTTCTGATTCTGGCTGCTCCACGGAGGTCTGTGCTCCCCTGGCATTGTGCAACTGTTAACACTTTTTAAAAGCTTTATCTTGTAATCTTTTTAGATGCAACTATGTTCTCCCCCTTCTGTTAAAATTTCCCTTTTGCTTATGTCAAAGGGAGGTATCGCAATGACCAAGTTAAAGCCCATCTGCAGTCTTCTAATAGTTCTCTGGTAACTGGAGTTCTGAATAGAGAAGTTTTATCTTTGCCTTGAAAAAGATGCCTTGACTTGCTTTTCTTTTGCAAACAAAGTGGACGGGGCAGGAAAAGGCCAGGGTTTCAGTGGAGTGCAATAACCATTCGCTACCTCTTTATTAACAATCTTTTCAGATGAAGTTGGGGCTCTTGTTTTCGACATTGGCTCGTATACGGTGAGAGCAGGCTATGCAGGCGAGGACTGTCCAAAGGTGAGAATTTGTGTGACTCAGTGGGGATGCAAAATGAATTTATGCCTTAGATCTTGTTTGTTAGTTACAAGTTTTCATAATATGCTGGGTTTTGTTCTGACTGTATTGTATAAGGAAAGCTTTGAATTTATGAGGAAAAAAACTCAACACCCAAAACATTAATAATTCTCATATACTGTTTACCTTTTACCTTACAGGTTGATTTTCCAACAGCCATTGGTGTGGTGCTAGAAAGGGACAATGGCAACACTTTGATGGAGATAGATGGTGACAAAGGCAAACAAGGCGGCCCGACTTACTACATAGACACCAATGCCCTGAGAGTTCCAAGGGAAAATATGGAGGCTATTTCACCTTTAAAAAATGGAATGAGTATGGTGCTCTGTCTTTTTCTACCTGTTTTTGAAGTAACATTACTAGGCTGCAAAAAGTCACAGCTTTCATATAAACAGATTCTATATATGTCAACAGAAGCTGTAAGAACAGATACCTGATTTACAACTTATGTCAAGTATAGTTGGTTTATAATGTTGGTGGGTGAGATGAAAATGTTATGATCGTTGTAATTACAGAGGAAGAGATTTCTGCAAAGCTGTTAAAGGAGATGTATGTCTGCTGAGTGTAGTTTTTAACTAAAGAGATCTACACACAAAAAAAAGGCAATATCTTTATGTATTTATGAAATAGAATAAAATTTAGACATAACTAATCTGTTTGCTTCAATGTTGTTACAGTTGAAGACTGGGATAGTTTCCAGGCAATTTTGGATCACACTTACAAGATGCATATTAAATCTGAAGCAAGTTTGCATCCTGTCCTTATGTCCGAAGCACCAGTGAGTAAAAGCAGCTTTTGCATTTTGAAAAGTCTTAGTTGTATCTTCTCGATGACTCAACGGGCTTTAGTCTTGGCCAAGTCTGACAGTGGCTTGTAAGTTACCAGTATTAAAACTTAACTACAGCAATAGCCATTTAAAAATACTTGGCCAGGTTCTGAAAAGTAATCTGTTTAAGAAAAAAGAAAACAGTTTGCAATAGCTTGCATGGGTTGTATTAGAAAGTATTTAAAATGTGCTATTGATTTTCATTTCTTGAAAAGAAGTCACAATAAAAAATAAGTAAATCTCACTTTAATGCCTAGCATAAAAGCAAAAAGATGCTTGGATGCTGATAATAAAGTGCGAGTGAAAAGCTATGGCCTTCATTCAGTCTTGCCACTAATATTCTGTAACAGAGAATAATATTTATGATGGAGAGGTGTTAATTTTTCTGTCTTGTTTTCTGTAACTGGCCTTGTAAGGTGGGTGAGCGCAAATTTCGGGGAAAGAAGTGGACAAGATTTCTGTCATTTTATAGTGCTCAGCATTTGAAGAGCAGATCTTAAAGTCAGAACAGAAGAAGTAGAAATGCCATACAACAGTTATGCTTTTCTTTAATAAAATCTTGAGAAAAATTATACTCTTTTTCATTATTCCCTTGTGTTGGATTGTAGCTTTTGGAACAGGGATGAATTTGCAATGGCTGTTTCATAGTTGATGTCTCAGTGGATGTCTGAATAGAGGTTCCCATTAACAGTCTCCTCACAGACTTAGTGTTACTTGAATGTATTGGCTTGGAAAAAACTTCCTGTTTTCAGTAATGTATAGAGTATTTGATATATGTACTGCTTAATCACAAGTACAGTAGGAACTGTAGGAAGATACCTTGGAAATGGGAAAATCTAGGTTTATTTTTTTCTTTCAACTGGGCAAGTTTCATCAGGTATATTTCCCCTTGTTACTTGTTTTAGACAGGTCTTTGAGAGACTGATACTGGAAGAGCTGTAGAAGTGTAAAGAAACCCCTATTGTAACAGTAAAAGTGTATATCTCTTTTAATTCTATGTGATAAGCGTTACTGTATTGTAGAACTGGAATAAAAAATATTCTGAGGAAGTAAATTAGTACAAATCTCTCTGTAGAATTTTGATGTTATTTAAAACCATGGCTATAATAATTCTATTACTTCTATATTACATTAACATTCTTTTAGCATGCTCTAATGGTTCTCAAGATAAACGTATCTTCCTTTTGGTCACTTATTTGTGGTGTGGTTTGGTTTTTTCCTTCTAGTGGAATACTAGGGCAAAGCGTGAAAAACTGACTGAATTGATGTTTGAACACTACAACATCCCTGCTTTTTTCTTGTGTAAAACAGCTGTTCTAACAGCGTATCCTTTGGAATGTTTCACTGCTTCCTGCCCCCAGAAATTATTATAAACTCATTCTAGGCGATTCCTAGTACAACAGCACGTCTAACTTTTTCTTCTTTCAAATTATTTTTTCCATAAACATTAAAGAGGAAGTAAATAAATTCTGTTTGTGAACTTCAAAGCTTTAGAGATCAGTTTTGAAGTTCTCCCAATCGGACTGTGTTCCTCGGAGGTGATGGTGGGTGTTTTTTGGTTTTGGTGTTCTGTTTCCTTTTTATTTTTTTCCCATTGTATATCACGGGTAAAAATACTACAGACGTGAAATGGTGTTGTCCAGACTACTAAATACTGTAATGAGAGCTTGAAATTCCCATAGCCTTAGGATGAATATTTGTAATTATTTTAAACTAATAACATGTTTTTGGCTTTAGAGTCTAAAGGAGTTGGATGTACTTAGAGCTTGCTGTGTAGCTATTGACATGAAAACTCACCTTTGTGTGTCCAAAGGTCAGGATAGTTCAGAGATGGAAGTTTAAATGCTATCCTCTCTAGGAGGTTGTGCAGTTCACAGAAAGGTAATAATTACAGGAAAAGAGCAAATCCTTTTGTAGAACCAAGTAATAACATATTGGGGTCTTCATTCCTAGTTATGCTCTTAGCTGTATGGTGACACTTTTTTCTAAAGTGAAAATTGCAGTATTTTCCTTAATCATTTTGGCCAGTTTTGCTAATGGGCGATCTACAGGTCTCATTTTGGATAGCGGAGCTACACACACCACTGCTATTCCAGTGCATGATGGATACGTGCTTCAGCAAGGTAAGACTTTTCATGGGTAACAGCATTGCAGTATCAAGGTTGAGTTAGCTTTCTGTCTGATTTTACACAGATTTCAAAAGAAAACCAAAACTATATCCCATTAAATATGGTTCTCTCTCTTGGTTGTTTTTTTTGTTTTGTTTTGTTGTTTGTTTGGTTTTGTTTTGTATTTTTTTGTTGTTTTTTTTTCTCTTTCTTTTTTTTAGGTATTGTAAAATCACCTCTTGCAGGAGACTTTATTACTATGCAGTGCCGCGAATTGTTTCAGGAAATGAATATAGAGATAATTCCTCCATATATGATTGCTTCAAAGGTGGGAAATGAACTTAATAAATAAATCGTTTGCTTGGAGAAAGACTTAAATGGTTAACTGGCGGTTATGTTTCCTACAATCTCAGGAGGCAGTTCGTGAGGGGTCACCAGCAAATTGGAAGAGAAAAGAGAAGTTACCTCAAGTCACTAGGTCCTGGCACAACTACATGTGTAATGTATGTAGATCATTTCTCCCACTCGCAAACTCTCGTGGGCATCTCATAAAGAAGTATTGTTTGCAAATATATCAGGTTTTCCTCTTGAACTAGAAAATATTAAAATTTAGTATCAATTCTGTAAATTCTGGCAAATTAAGACTGAAATTCTTATAACCATGTTATTCTTAACTCCATAGTGTGTCATTCAGGACTTCCAAGCTTCTGTCCTCCAAGTATCAGATTCAACCTATGATGAACAGTACGTCACTGTTTTCCTTCTTGTACAATTAATTCTCAGTTATGCATGGGGTGCTTAGCATTTTCATTGCTGTTAGCTGGTTTTAATACAGAAGAAGTTTTTAGACAGAAACTTTACTTCCGAAAATAGAAATGCAGCATACATACAGGTGGTAGTTTTTTTAGAATTCCAAGATGCATGAGATCATAATAAATATTATCGAAAGTGTAGGTCATATCAATCACTATATTCCCGGTGAAAATTTAGTTTATAATGCCACTTAGGTGACTTTAACATTCTGTTTACTCTTCACTTTAATTTGTTCCTTTCTGCCTGACATTCCAGGGTAGCAGCACAGATGCCAACGGTTCATTATGAATTCCCCAATGGCTACAACTGTGACTTTGGTGCTGAGCGTCTAAAAATTCCCGAGGGATTGTTTGACCCTTCAAATGTCAAGGTAAAAGAACTGATATGTAGTAATTGGAAGGCTTTCGATTACTAGATTATCACATGGCTTCCATTCATATGATGTCCTTACCTCTGTAATTTCTATGTGTATATGTACACCGCATGGTTCTCTTGAGGACAGAATTTGCAGGTGTTGCATTAGGGTTGGGCAAGAGGGTTGACATGTAGTTCAAAATGGGTGGTGATGAGCTGAATGGGGAAAATAGGATTGATTGATTCATTTATTATTTCCTAAAAAATGCTTAGCTCCCTCTCTAGTAATGCTTGTAAATTCAACTCATTTGGGGCTTTTATATGCTTTGCTCTTCTGAAGCGATGATGCGTAGACTGCTAATTTTAATTCTAGGGTTTATCTGGTAACACGATGTTGGGTGTGAGCCACGTTGTCACAACAAGCGTTGGAATGTGTGATATAGACATCAGGCCGGTAAGTGTTAGTCAGACATGTCTTATTTTAAGGCATAGATATTTTTGTGCTGATAGAATTTTAGAACACTGTTGATGAAGAGATGTGTGTTTCCTGAGACAATGATAAACACATTAGAATATTTCTCCTAAGTATTACATATTTGTATATGAGAATATGTACGATTACTGTTTTGTTTAACAAATATTACATCAGGATTTTTTCCTCTTAGTCTGTGTTTTTTACCTGTATTTGAATAGCTGATGTCCAGATTTTGTGGCTGACACTGCATAATGTGCATTGGATTGGCTTCAGATGAGCATTTTATGTTCCTAACTTTGAGTGTTATCTTTGCTCTGTTTTGGGGCATGACAGATACACTTTCTAAACTTAACCAATTGTACGGAACTTTTGTAGAGAGTAGAAGGAAGAGACGAGATTTTAAAGGGAAACTTTCTTTTTAAAACTATGTTCTAACTTGCTCAGGTGTCAATTTTAAAATATTCAAGTTTCACATGGACTGCATGGGGGTTATTTGAAAAGTTTTTCCTCTTAAACTGGCATGGCAGGCAGGCATATTGGGCCAGGCCATGGTTTGTTTTCATCAGCAGCAGCATTAGTGAGATCAAAAAACATTGCAGTGCTGTGGTGTTTTCCATTGTGGTTGGAACATCCAGCTGTAAGGAAACCAACAGCTGGGATACAGGAGAGATCTGTCGCTGTAGGGTTTTCTATAGTAGAAAATATTCTGTGAAATTATTTAGAATTATTAATCACATAACTTCTGTTTTCCTTGTATAGTTTAATATTAAGCTGTCTTGAAATACTTTTCAAGTGATTAAAACATTAATTAGATTGGGAGAGGCAGTGCTGTTGGCATCAAGTGATGTATTGATTATACGTGCTTGTGTGCCGTTCCCCTATATTCTGTGAAACAGTTCTTTTCAGAATGATTTCAGAGTTAATATTGTAGGTTGCTTATTCTCTTTTTAGGGCCTCTACAGCAGCGTGATTGTAGCAGGAGGAAACACTCTAATACAGAGTTTCACAGACAGATTGAACAGGGAGCTGTCTCAGAAAACTCCACCGGTAAAACAGCTCTTTAAATTACTGCATTTTGCTTTTCTGCCAGATAAATACACGAGCATGTATGGTAGCTTTGACTTTGTTAGGAACCCAACAGCTGAAGAGATTTCTATGGGGTAAGAAGTCTTCTTCTCTAAAGAAAAGAAAGAAGTTGTGAAAAGTTCTTATATGAAATTAATTCTAGCAGATGTTAAAACAGCTTTCTTGAGTATTCTAGTTCTCCATTCCTGCTTTCAGATTGCGATTCTAAGTTCTGTAATTGTCCCTAAGCAACAGTGACTATTTCCCTTGCTGGCCTCTCTTGTGAAATGTTGCAAACTAATTTGAGGCACATTCAATCCTTCTGCCTGAAATCTTGTCATTTTGTCACAGGAGTTGTTCTTCCTGGATTTTACGGACAACTCAACCTACTTATAGATAAAACCTAATGATTTAACATACTTGTATGTTTTTTTTTAATCACTTTACACCTGTATTCTCGAGAGCACATATAGCTTATGAGATTTCTTGAATATTCAAGGAAAAAACGTTCTGCTTATAGGAACTCTGAAATCATGAATGTTATGAGAAACTGAGAAAGGTAGTTGTTCGCTGCTTCTTACACTAACTGAGGAGGAACCATTGAAATACTAAGATTTGATTTCTACAAGGCACTTGGACAGCAAAAGGAACGAATGAGTCCAAAAAGGACTAGATGAGTTGTGTTCAGAACATTAGCCATTTTCAGTCTGAGTGCACATTTTAAGTAGCCCGGTGTTAGAGATGACAATCCGTACTGCGAGTATTACTGCTTTCTACCGGCCCTGTTTCTAGCCTTACATGTTTGCTGCTGCTCCCTGTTGGGAGACAAGATAAAAGCCACACGTGTTCTGTTCTACGGTGGCCGTTCTTGAATTTGAAGTAGAGGGCAGATGAGCATTCTTGCCAGTGTAATTGTTCTTTCATTTTACCTCCTTTTCTATTCAGAGCATGCGTCTGAAGTTGATAGCGAACAACACAACGGTGGAGCGGAGGTTCAGCTCGTGGATTGGTGGTTCTATCTTGGCTTCTTTGGTTAGTAAACCTGTGTTACTGTGTTGCTATGCTAAGCAGCTCTCTCACCCAAAAATACAATCCTGCAGGAGTGTGCATTGCAGAATTTGTGTTACCGTAGTGATCATAGTCTTGTGGTACGGTGAAGGGAATCTATCTAAAAAATGAGATTTCCAATCGAAAAACAACTTGCCATGTTCTACCATTTTTAATAGGAAGGGGCAGGCTTGAAACACGTTATTTAGAAATGGCATGTATATAATAGACCAGGAAAGTAGCAAACCTGTTTCTACATCATATTTTTGAGCTTAATTCTGCAAATTACCAAGTGCTGAAATGGTTTGTGCGAATTAATTTAGCATTATGGGAAAGGGAGACCAAAATCAGCTTTCAGTACTGCGACTTCCTGTCTAGTTTAACTGCTAGCAATATAAAACTCTAAGAAAAAGAGAGTTAAGCAGGTCAAGTCCTCTCGCCTCATTTAATGTAGAGGCTTGATTGTTTTTCCTCCTAGGAAGAGCCATTTGTTTTCTAATATTTTTTTTTAATTATTTTTAATTGTGTGTTTTGTTGTTTGTTTGGTTTTTTTTTATAGGGTACTTTTCAACAGATGTGGATTTCTAAACAAGAATATGAAGAAGGAGGGAAACAATGTGTAGAAAGAAAATGTCCTTAAACCTCTGTGAAATTGCTGCCTGCTCAGTGCTCCCTCTGTTTTATAGCTTTAGCATACTCAGGAATGGGATGGACTCTTTTTTGTAGAAAGTTTATATTGGATTTTTTGCATAATTCGTTCCATTTTAACAAACCTTAGGAATTTTGAGAGACTTAACTGGTACTGTCATAGAAAAAGGATGTTTACATCCCTTGTAAAGCAATAATTCATGTACAAGCATTTTATAATTTTGTATAAATATCTATTTTCTCTAGTATCTTTTTCCTGGGAACAGCTTTACAGGTTAGCTAATAGATAGAAGCTTAACCTTGCAAACGTCCATGCAAATTTATTAAAAATCTCCTGTCTACTTTCACATATTAGTCTTCCTTGCTGGTACTTTAGCCTTACATTGCTCTTACTCCTCTTTTAAAAAAACAAATAAAATTTGGTCTTTTATATTTGAGCAACTTTGTGAGTACTTGCAGAGAAATTACTGTTCTGTTTTTAAAATGGTGAGTTTGTATTTAGTAATCTCCTACAGGTGACTCAGTTCAGTGTGAAGTTTTACTGTCTCATTGAAGTGTTACATTCCACGTAGCGAATGTTACATGAAGCAGTAGCTTGCTAATTTTCTATTATGGAGCAATTTCATTTCAGTAAACAATCAGTGCTTTCCACCTCATTTCTCAGAATGTATGTAATGCCTTTGTGATGTAGGTGAGGAGCAAAGCTTGTTGAAGCCAGAGCGGTTAAGTCACAAGAATTGTCTCTCCAAGACTACAATAGCCACAGCAGAACTCAGGATGTGGCTGTCAATTTTGCAGTGAGCTGTAATTTGGCTGTAATTTGTAATGTAAGCTGCTGGTTTATTGCTGGTATTGCTCCCTCAGCTGACAAGTGCCTGCATTTTGCATAGGGAGTGTGCACTCAGGGTCAGAGGAAGGAGGGTATTTTTATTTTATTTTTTTTTTAGCAGAATTGGCCGATGCAACTCTATGTTGCTGTTAAGCTCATTTTAATTTACAACTGTGTGATGTTCTGTATTGGGGCACAATCAAGTTTTGCTCCTTATCTTAAAAACTGGGAAACCAAATAGCATTTAACTGATTTTTAAAAAAAAAATAAAATGAAATGTAAACAATACTGCTACACTTTTCATATCCTAGAAAGACTTTGTGGGTAAATAATGAGGCCTCTAGTTGAAAATGGTTCCATGTTACCTGCTAACAATAAAGTAATTTATCAAAATAACTTGTTTTTGTCTTATCATAACCATTAGTTGCTCTGGAGACAAAGTTGCTTGCTCCAGATTTTCAAAGCTCTTGACAAATGGTATTTCTCTCAGAAAATGAGGCAAACTTAAGTCAGCTACAATAGGGGATATAAGTCACCAGCTACTGTTGTCAGAGTGGAAGAAAAAGATTGCCTAGTTTGCATTCAAGTAGAATGTGGAATGTCAGCTGAACTTGTACGGTAGCACCCAGCAGTGAATGATGCTTTATAAAGTTACTGTGGCATCAGTGACGTACTAAGACTGACTGGGGAGCCTGTGGCTAGAGATAAAAGTATAAAGTAGGCTTTTTTAGTTTCTCTTCATGAATTGACTATGCATTTTAAGCTTAGCTTTCACTGTGTCTAATCAACTTTTAACCTTCTGTTTATCTTAGAAGAATTATGGTAGGAGGGTAGTATCTGTGAATGTTCTAGCACCATCTGGAGAGCAAAACACCTTGGGGTTTTCTCACCACTGTAGTTTCTGTTTAAGCTTAAAATGGGTATTTTGTATGATGCAGAGAAGTAACTGAAGGTCAAGATGATGGAAACACATCTCTCTCCTAGTTTTGGTTCCTTTGGAGTTTCCAGTGTTTTATCAGAAACTGCACAGCACATTTGCTTCCTAAAAGACTAGTATTTGTGACTTCATTCTGGATTTCTACACAACCTCCTCTGAAAGTTAAAAGCTTTCCTGAAGGAGGTGTTTATCATCAACTGAGAGCAGCAGCAGCACTTTTCTACCTCAGTTTCACGGAAGACTATTACCCATCTTCAAACATTTTGCACTGAGAAAAAAAACATAGCACAAATGTTTAAACTTGTGGGTATCTAGAAATCTAGGTTTAACCAGGTAGTCTTTTACAAGTTCACATGCTAAATACTTCATAATCAGCAAAACTTAAATCAGGGGACAAGTTCCTCGTAGCAGACTGAAGAGCATGTTTTCCTGTGCTTTTATCCAGAAAGCACACATAACACAGATGACCTACCTGTAACTGAGGATCAGGGAACAAAGGAGAGTATCTGAGCTGCAGAGGCTCTCCCGTTTCTGTCTCGTTTTAATGCCTATTTGTTAAAATAAAGTGGGCAAATATTACCCCTACACTTTATACTTTCATCTGGCAGTCAGTTGCTGCTTTTCACTGCTAATGATGTGTCTCTCTTGTAATAGCTGGTTAATAGGTCATTTTTCAAACATTTCTAGAAACAACTGTTAGGATTAATTTGAGTTATGCACCAAAGCTGCTTTTTCATTCCAGATCACAAGTTTAATTTAGGTCAAACATGAGATTAAAAACAAACAACAAGGAGGCAGCTCTCCGGAATGCTCAGTTAAGTTGTTCACTGGTTTCAGAACTTGTTTCACGTTCCAGTCAAAGACACTCCACCAGGTGCTTGCAGTGCTCTACCAGCATGTTACTGGCTCTGAGACTTTACAGCAAGGTGAGGGAATTTGCTTTCCAAAGTCTTCTTTCTTGTCCTTTCTAGGTTTTGCCTTCTTGCCCTTCTACGTAAAAATTTCTCGAGTCTGAGCCTGAAATAAAGAAGTCAATGTGGTTAATTTCTAGACAGCTTGTAACAACCTTAATGAGCTCATCTCGCCTAATTAAATAGCTCCCAGTGACTAGCAACTTAAGTATTAATTTGCTTTTGATGTCTGCAAAGTGATTTTTTTTTTTTACTTCTGCTTTTGAATTCTAGAGAAATTCATCCTCTGGGAGGATCCTAGGTAGTGTGCATGTGAAGTTACTTTTACAGGGCAACTTCACACATAACCAAGTTTCTTAACTAAGATGGGAACAGTAAAAATAAACTTTAACATTCCAGAGCAAGCTGTACTGTTGAAGTCTTATTTTCAGTCTACTAGCTGTAAAAACAAGATGACTACTGTTTTTTCCTTGTAAAGTAGAATAAGGAGGGCTGAGGAACTGATAAGAAAATAACTTCCAATGTCAAAAAAGTCTAAGTACCTGATGAAGTGATTCACATGAGGTAAGTAATAGAATTTCCTCTTTTTGTATTTTTTGTTCAGGTACCATGGTATCGGCCATTCCTTGTAAGTGTACCTGTTAAAAGACAGATAAAAGTGATTCCCGGATGTGTACTTTTTGTCTTCCTTCTTGGATTCTACCAGTTACACTTGGTTACAGTACATTGCTGAAGTGCTTCGACCAGGAGATCACAGAATTTGTATGTGGGTATTTACTTTCATCTGTTGCCAGCTTGGTTTGTAGCTACATCTCATAAGGAGCTCCGTGTCTTTCTGCAGAAAGTGGTCTTGCTTTAAAAACTGTAGTTGTTTGAAGAGAGGGCCCAGTATAGATAGTCATTCTTGCATTTATTTTTTTAAGTTACTCCTTCGTAAGAAAACTTTCAAAAGCTGAAGTGACCAAACTGCGTCAAGAGTTTTGTTTCTACTACAGTCTTCTTTTAAATGCCAGTGTTGAGTGTCATGTCAAGTGCAGATCTGCCTGCAAGTCAGTCTTCCTCTCTAGATACAGACTCACTGACTTCTGTGTGGAGTTTCTCTTGCATATGGGCTGCACAGATGGCTGGTGCAGACTTACCTACAGACTGTAGCGCATTCAGACTGTCAGACCTACTACTACATGTATTGTGGGGTTTCTGCAAGTGCTTAAAGACTGTTTCATGTTGTCTGTCCCCTTCCCCCTGCTTTAACTGGGACTAGACTTCCAACTGGACTTCCAAATAGACAGGCAGAGCCTTCTTTGTGTACACTTTTTTCAAGCAAAAAGAAATATACAGAGGCTTTATCCCTAGAGATGTAAATCTGGGGGTTGGTACACTTAGTACTCACTCTGATGTGTATTTAATGGGTAAACAAATGGCTGAAAACTGAAAATTCACAAATGTAATAATGTGTGACCTTCTGTTATCTACACTGTTGCTGCAGAGCAGAATACTTCAATTAGTGCTTCAAATACCAATATGATGACAGTAAAATACTGGTTAATGAGACAGCAGGACCTGCCAGAGCCTTCAGCAGCATCACCTGAAATTACAGGTTATTGAAAGTATCTGGGTAATATTTCTGAAGGTAGAAACTTCTAAGTTAGAAGCCAAAACTAGTAGGGAATTGCAACAAATACTTAATGTGGTCTCGTGCAGCAACTTTGGGTGGTTATCCCCCAATATGTGGATTTTGCATCACAACTAGGGAAGTCCAGGTGGTTTGACTTGAGCAGTACTCCCGTGTTCATTCATGTCTTGCAGAATAGCTGTAGTAATGGACACCTCCAAGTACAGAAATCATATGAGTCACGTGGAGATAATTTTGCTATAACTAATGGTAGTTTGCCACTGAATTATTTAGCAACAATTATAACCACATCAAAAAACCCAAACACAACAGAACAAAAAAAAACAACCTCAAATTCAAGAAGCACATGAATGCTGATAAGAAAACATGTTCCTTTCTTGATTAGACAGGGATTTTCTGGTAAAAAGACACAAAAAAAAATTTCACACGTATGAAAAAAAAATTTCTTTTCCATACCAGTAGGTGCGTCCCAAGAAGTCATTTCTCCACTCGCCAGGTACTGGTTTTTCATGGCCAGTTTGTAAAAGCCTCAGTGCAACTTCTCTTTCTTTGACAACCAAGTCTATATTTTTCATAGACTTTTCTACCTGGAAATAAACAGTTTCAGGATGGGCCAACAAAACACAGTGCTGACAATTTAAAAGATCTCATATGAAGATCTAAGACAAAATTTAAAGGAAAAGCAAAGGTGAAACACCGTAGGAGTTCCATCATGAGTAATCTCACAGTTGTGGACTGAGCAAAACAGGTGAATTGTCCCTGTGTACTGGAGCAGTAACGAATGGGTATTTTAAAAACCTAATTTGTAAGCAGGTATGAAATACATGACTGTCTGGTATTTCATTAAAGCCAAGCTGGCTAAGACCTAAATCCAGATCTAATACTGAAGCAAGAAGTACAGAAAGCTCTGAGGCAAGGGCAGGAAGGAAGTAGAAGCAGCGGCTAGAAGGTGTGCTCTGTGATTTTTCTGTCAGATGTTTGTACTGGCTGTTACTTGTTCTAGTTTTCACTTTGGAGTCTGGTCACAGCCTCAGTAATGCCTGTTGCAGCCCAGAAAGCTGCCTTCACCAAACTGACAGATGAGCAGAAGGTCTTCAGTCGGGTCTGTCTTGTTGCAGGAACACATTATATACAGCAACATCTTAAATGCTCTGGAAAGCTGCGAGAGCTAGTTTTAATAAGCAGATTGCTGGGTTTTTTTCTTGGTGCAATCATAGCCTTTAACTGATTGATAAACTGATTGGTAAAATTTGACTTTTGAAGTGTTGGGATCACAAAGTCCCCTCTTGAAGCATTCTACTATGACTTGTAATTGCTGAGTATGCGTGTGTAGGTGGGACTAAACAGAAGAAACTGTTCAGAATGGGCATCACAAAATACAGTTGAGAGATGGTATTACAATAGGCAGAACAAGATACAGTAGGAGACCCAGAGGAGTTTGGTGTTGGATCTTCACAGAATCATAGAATGGCCTAAGTTCGAAGGGACCTTAGAAATCATCTAATCCAACCTCCCTGCCATGGGCAGGGACGCCTCTGAACTAGACCAGGTTACTCAAGGCTCTGTCCAACCTAGCCTTGAACACCTCCAGGGAGGGAGCATCCACAACGTCTCTGGACAATTTATTCCAAAGTCTTGCCACCCTTGTACTGAAGAATTTCTAAGATCTAATCTAAATCTATTCTCCCTCAACTTAAACCCATTTCCCCTTGTCCTGTCAGTGGACACTCTTGTAAAAAGTCCCTCCCCAGCCTTCCTGTGGGTTCCCTTCAGGTATTGGAAGGCGGCTATTAGGTCCCCTCAAAGTCTTCTCATATTTGTAAGTACAGCAATGAAATGCAAGTATGAAAGTTACCTTTTCTAATCGTTCTGGACTGGGCATGGGCCTGAGCTGTCGTTTTGATTCTTGCTCTAAAGTTAAAAGCATGTTTTTTTCCTTCAGCAGGACATACCTAGATCAGAAAGCAGAGTACTTAAAAATAATTCTGAATGTGTTAGCAATTATTCACTTGCTACCCTGCTGGATAGCACACAGTTGTCCAACCCCCCATCCCACATCCTCTGCCTGTCAGCTTCATAGAAAGAAGCAAAAAGATACTGAGCAGCTGGAGAAAGCCCAGCAGAGCTGGGCAGGGGAGGGCTGATGTACAGGACGTACCAGGAGAGGCTGAGGGACACAGGTTTACTTCACCTGGAGTGAAGGTGGCTAAGGAGGGAGAAGGTTAGGAACTAAGTGGTCTTCCATTACTTGGACAGACTCTTCTTGCAGGTGCACAGCAAAAGGACAAGATAGAGCAAGGAAAAAAAACCTTTTTTTACTTTTCACAGTAATAATTAGATACTGGTTTAGCCCTGGCACAGGCTGCCTAGAGCAGTGATGCAATCTCCATCCTGTGAGGCCTTCATACTCAAAATGGACAAGGACCCAAGCAACCTGATCTAATCCAGTGGTTGTCCCCACCTGAGGTCACTCACAGCCACATCTGTGCTGCAGTTCCAACAACCCCAAAGGGCTCTGACTCTGCCTCTTCACACTAAACCTGAAACCTTCGTCCTGGACACAGCTCTCAACCCTCTGCAGAACAGCTTTTGTATTCTGAGCAGTACCAGAATGAGGGCTGCTCTGAGCACAAAGCAGCTTATGCAAGCAGAGCTGTATGGCAGGCTAAATTTACTGCCTAATAAGTTCGTTAGCCACACTTGAATAAAACAGCAGAGCTGCATCAAAAGAGAAGCTACTCCACTAAAACTTACTTACCAAAGTTTGTGCAAGTCTTCACTGCTCTTGCCTCTTAGCTGCTTTATATTCCATGCATCTCCTGGAAAGAAAAAAAAAAAACAAACAAAACAATAGAACAAGAAGTTCTCTTATTCTAAATGAAAGTGCTTCTACTAGCAAGCTCAGCTGGCTCAACACAGCAAGGATCACTTCTAAAAAAACCCATCATTCGAAAATCTATCCTTATGGATATCTTGCTTTGAATCTACCAATACATTGAAGAGACAGCTACATGTACTGTTTGTGGTTATAAAAGGTTGGGAACAAGAAAAGCTAAAAGATGCATCTTTACATTGAAATATTTTTTGTTCCCTGGTACTGTGTATTTCATTGAGAGCATCTCTTCTGTGCTACACTCTCACTTAAGAGCAAGGCCGAGGATTTACAGCAAAATATTTTGCTAGATAACAGCTATTTGTTTTCATAAACAGAATACACAGAAAAATAAAATTAGCAGGCATAAAACCCACGAGTACATGTATGCATATGTACATATAAAAAAAAGTTTTATACAGCTTTGAATATTTTCTGTAATACAAAAGAATAGGTCAGATTTCAGCTGAGCACAAGCTGCACAAAGATCACTATTGGAATGTTAAATCTAACTCACCAGACTTCACACTTTTCTCTCCCCAGTTTTTTGGATCATCAAAAAATTCCTCCAGACCTTTGCAAGACAAAGTAGTGTGCAGGAACTTCAAGTGATGGAGGGGCTCGGCTTTTGCTAGGTTCTTGTGGAATAGATTCAGTGTCAATCTGCATAAAAATTATTAGAAAAGCTATCTATGATATGCAGCTGAAAGAGAATGTTCTTTCGTTCACGAAGGCCCAGGTCCTACAGACAAGTGAATAACACAGCCTAGAGGGAAAAGGTGCCAGTTAACTTCTTCTGAAAAATGTCACCTCTGGGCTGTTTTCTCTGCTACCTCTTGTTTCATCTAATTATCATTTACCTACCCGCAGAGACAAAAACAATTTGAAAATTAAAAGAATAACTCTGAGCTCCACTGTACATCACCTGACTGTAACTAAATGGCAAAAGCAGTAACACACGATATAAGTACGCACAAACACCCCACGCTGGAAGCACAAGCGTACGTTACGCTTTCCGATATAGGCCACTCCGCAACCCTCAGCCAAGGTCTCGGGAGCCGGGACAGCCGGGCAGCCCCGTTCCCGCCTCCCGCCAGCGCGGAACGCCAAGGGCGGCTCTCCTTCCTCCAGGAACCGTGCTACGGCCCGCGCCGCATCCCCAGCCGGTTCCCGAGCGTCAGCCTCCCCTGCCGCGGTGCCTACCCAGGGAGACCGGCGGCAGCCGAACCCAGCCACGCTNAGGGCGCCGAGCGCGGGGCGGGGGCCTCCGTCCCGGGGACCCGTCCCCGCTACCTTATTGGCGCTGGGGCTGGGGCAGGAACGCGGGGCCGGGGGCGGTGGGTGAGGACGGGCTGCTGCGGCTCATCCTTGGCTGAGCAGGTGTAGGAGAACCCACCCAGCATACAGGACAATCTCTCGAAGGGGTGCAACCTGTGTCTTTTCCTCTGACGAAATTGGAAGGGGGCCGAGCTTCCTAATGTATTGATCTGTGAATTTACTTTGCCCTGTACCGTGACATTCAGTGATTTATTTGTTGGGACTTAGAGGTAGCAGTAGATCCATGTCTAAAGTTAGAAGAAAAATAGGTTCATTCTAGCAAAATAGGAAGTTAGCTCAGGCAGGCTTTCAGGAACATTATTATTCTCCGGAAAACGAGCTCGTAACTACTCAGCCACGACTGTGTACTCCCATGCGTTGTTGACCTTATCCTGACACAGGCACCAAAGTAATTAAAAAACCTAATAATTTGGTTCCATTTTCAGCTCCTGTGCGGCATAGCAGTGGCCATGGGAAGAGAATGTTTATTATCAAGGCAACAAGTTTTTATGATTCTCGATTTCTGAACTTGTTGGTGAGTCAAAAACAAGTTTTATTACATTCAGTGTAACAGATCCCTTGCAAATGGTGTGAGAGGGTCTAAAATACAATTTTCTCTATTGTTTACTTGACAGCATCTAAAATACGGTTGGCACTATTCACATAAACAAGAATTTTTAGTCCTCCTCCTAGGGAATTTTTTGTCGTATGTTATAAAATAAAGGCCAGATGAAGCAAAAAGATTGGCTAAATGGCAGATTGTGATGGGTCCTTAAATTAATGCTATAGTTACATTCTGGTGTAAATTATGTGTCTGTATTTCTATGTGTGTAACTTACAGATGACTTCCAATCCATTTTTGAAATGTATTGGGTTACTTTTCTGTAGGCTTTGGCTGCAGTTACCTAAACCACTAATACCAGACTTAGGCAGCCTGACCTGAGTTTGTCCCCTAAAAAGCTGGGTTTTGGATAAAGCCTGTTACCTTGGGTAAACAGCCAACTTTTTAGAACTCCCTTGGTGTGATCGGGCTTCCTTTATTATCTGTCCTCCACAGTTACCAGAGGCAGCAGTGGTTGTGTGGTTGGGTTTGTGCTGGGCTGTATGACCTGGGCGTGCACACCTCGTTGCGGTTAGGTGCCGAACCCGGTCGCCGCAAGGTGCTGAGGCAGTGCTTGGGGAAGGCACTGCTGGCTGCTTCTGGAGAGACTGACCTCTCCGGGAAATGGAAAGCTGAGCTACATAAGCTCATGGATTGACACAGCATCCCTGTTTCTGTATTCCCGTTTGGTAGTTAACTCATTTTGGCAGCGTTAGGCCTTTATATACAACATCCTTGTCCAACCTGTGAATACAAATATAAGATTTCTTGGCTGTTGCATCATTTTCAGACTAACCTCATCTAAATTTTGCCAGGCTTAAGAGTTTCCCATATTGTTTCTTTTTCTTTGTCTGCTCTATACAGAGATTCTATGTATTTCTGACGGGAATACCAGTGGCACTATTCATAACATACGTCAACATCTTCATTGGTGAGTGCTCTGTCATGATGAAGCGGAGTACACAGTCAGTATTATTAAATGGAAACTAAACATGCTGGTCAGAAAAAAAAAAAAAATCTTTTCAGGTTTGCCCTTTGGAAGACCATGACATAGCCCTAACAGTCACGGGAGTATTATGTGAATACATAGAAGGTGTTCCCAGTATTTTTATTTTTCTGTAGTTGCTGCTATTTTAAAAAAGCTTTTCACATTTTTAAAAATGGAAAAAATCCCATCTTTTGACAGTCTGTCCACATCAGTGATGTTTAGTGAACAGTCCTTTATTCACAGGAGGAGTCTGTATTAGCTTGTTTTCTGTATCCCTTTAAGAAGGCTGCATACGCTGCAACTGTCACTTCTTATCTGGAAAAAAAAGCCAAAATTCTGCTTGGTGATACATATTTTAAAAATGCTGTAATAATACAAAATAAATAAAGAAATTAGGAAAAATTCGTGCTTTCAGCTCATATACTTTAAAGGGCATTTCTGTGGACTTGATCTTAGTTATTTCTTCTGTATCACTGCAAATTTCACCCTTTTGTTACATATGTGGCTTAAAGTTTCCGAGCTAGATGCATTGTGTAAAATATCTGGAAAAATTATGAGTCCAGCTTTTCTAAATAGAGCTCAGATTGAGGGATGAAGTCCTCTCCATGTGAAATAATGATCTTTTCCTAATGTGAAAGGTAGAATAAAAGGTACTTAAAAAAACCCTAACTTTAATTAAATGCTTCTCCCTTCCTTTCCTTGTCAGGTGAAGCCGAACTTGCAGAGATTCCTGAAGGTTATATTCCAGAGTACTGGGAATACTACAAAGTGAGTGTAACGTGTAAGAGGGTGGCACGTTGTGCACAGCCTTGGTGATAATTTTGGGAGTAAAATGTGTGGAGTATGATAATGAGGGTGGCCATACCCCTGGGTGGCAGAGTGGTAGAACTCAAATGGTGCAGTTGTGATTTTGGTAAGCTTTGGGGGTTTTGTCAGCTTTATGGAACCTGGATGTTTGTGTAGGAAATCTGTTTATTGACAGAAGCAGATGCAGAAGGTCTGAAACTTTATGGAAATAAACTGCTGAAGCTGCATGCCAAAAATTATTTTATAATATTCCTAAATAGTAAGAAAGTCTTTTTTTTTCTCTTTATTTTTAGCATGCAGTTTTTCTCTTTACTTCTTGCTCTAGAACTGCAACTGGAGTTTAAAGTGACATTACTTTCTTTTGTGTCATTTGCTAATGTTGTTTCCAAGTCTAACATCACACATGCTTTTATATCTAGAATGAAAATTTTGGTAGTCAGAAATTTGAAGTTATACTTCTTCCTTGTAATGTATTTTCTTAAATTTAGTCCCTGGCTTCTTGCTACAAGTATTTTTCGGTTTTCATAGGAAGTAATTGAATTCAGCAATACTGTTTTGACTGTTTCAACTCATTTAGACTTTTGTTCCTAGTGAAATGACCTCTATGTGGAAGCAAAATTTAAAAATATTACTGATTACGGTTAGAGGTTTGAAGCCCATTTCTGTGATTATGGTGGCAGTTAAAGAAACTTTAGTTCAACAGAAAGAAAATAGATCACAGGTCTTCCTTCAACTTTTAATTTTGCTCGAGAATAGTTGTCTGCGGGTTATCTTGGCATTAAAAATGGCAAAAGAAATACAGCTTTTTAGACTTCTGATCTTACAGATAGAGTGTGGGTTTAACTTTACTGTTATGATTTGAACGGCAGCACCCATAGTGCTGGTGACATTTTTCAGGACTGGTAACATGCAAAATGATTTAGTTCTGATGACATTTCTCCCTGGAAATTGCTTGAATAATCTCTACTTTTATATTTTCCAGCACCCTATAAGTCGCTGGATAGCTCGTTACTGCCTTGACCCCCCTGAAAAGGACTATGAGAAAGAGATGGCTTTGCTTGATATTGAAGCAAAGAAAACGGAAATGAGGTATGTTCTGTAGTTGAGGGATTTAAAATACTGGTGCCTACTGTAGTTGACTCTTTCATTTTGCTTCACATACTGAGCTGGGTGCTGATAAACACATGTGTTTATTCATGTATTGCTTGACCCCAAGTGCTTGCTGCTCTGGCTGGCGCCGGAGTGGAAGTTACGGTATCTCTGGTCCTGCCTTCTTGGCACTAAGAGCACCAGAACTGGAACAGTCCAAGGGCAGTCCTGTAAAACAACAGTGTCTCTTCAAAACAGTTCATATTTGTAAAGGTGTAGCTCTGTCTTCCTGAGCCAGGAGATGAACAGCTCGTTTTGCCTCTGCTAATGCTCAAGGCTTAATTGAGTAGCTGAATGACCGTTTACAGGACTCATCATGTTCGTTGTTGCTATTGAAAATTTCATGGGCAGCAACAACATAGTTGTAGCGAGTTTATTCTATACTTACTCAGAGTAAACTGTGGTGGTAGAAGAAAGTCTGAGTTGCATGAACTGTTGTTATTGGGACCAAGACAATTGCTTGACATACACAAGACATACTCCTTCTACTATCCCATTTATGTCTGATGTTTTTGCTCTTATTTTTAGTTGAAAGCTGTATCACAACTGTCTAGCCCCTTACTAGGCAAGAATCTGTGACAGAACTCCTGCAAGTATTTTTATTACTCTTTTGTGAGATGACTTGCTGGAAAAAACTGAAATAGAAGGATATCATAGCTCATGTTTTAGTTAACCTTTTGGATTTTCACAGAATAATAGAATTCCAGGTTCAAAGGGACCTCGAGGATCATCTGGTCCAGCCTATTGTTGGCAAAACATATATTTTGGTACTGCCTGTGTTTCAGTAGTATTGATAAACCATAGATGCTCAACTCAGTGCTGTTGTCAGCAGTGCCCTGATGTTAAACATCGATATATGTATAATAAAATCCAATAAACTTCATGTTGAGTGTATCTGTTGCTCTTTCTTTTTAGGCTGTTGGAGACAGAGGCGCGCAGACTGATGAGACAGAGAGGAGATGGACCATGGTATCATTATGAAACGCCCGATAAAAATCTTGTTGACAATTCTATGAAATCCACACCTGATAATTAAACAATTTTAAGATGGTATGTATGGTCTTAAATGCATACTGACAAGTTGTGACTGAGCTATGTAATATACATCCTGCTGTTTAGTGACAGAATTAATAAAAAAAGCAATGTTTGTGTCGATTCTGATACTTTGAAAGAAATCGTGTGGCATTTAATCACATATAGCCGTTAACGTTGTTAATCAAAGAAAATGCTGCGTGTCAGTTGCCAACAATTGCTCCTTTTCTCCAGGGCATCAACGTAGAATGGGCTTCGTGACCTAATCTATGTGAAACAAGTTGGCAATACAAGTCTTCATCATGTCATTTCTAGTATTTCAAGTTTTAAATGAAAGGTACAGGAAACTAAGGCTTTTTTCCTTTCACAGTATCTTGTGTCAGGTAATTTGTGGAAGATGAACTGAGAAAAATACCTTCAGATCTTTGGAATATTAGGATTATAGTCAAATTCATCTATTTTTTTTCCCAACTTGTGTGTTGTTCAACATCTGCTGTCACTTTCTGAGTCATCTCACATTTCTCTCTTCAGATATCTGTTGATACCCTTCATCCCAGACAGTGTCAGCCATGCTGCTCTTGCTTTATTAGTTTTGTGACCAGTTATTAGTTATCACCAGTTACTAGTTTTATCACCAGTTTTAAACCCTTTTTCCTCATGTATGCATAATTTAGGCTTATCTCCCCTCCTATACAGTCTGAGTCTGTAAAAAACTTCTTAAACAGACTCTTAAAAAACCCACAAAACAAAAAAACAACCCCCCAAAAAAACTCCACAGATGAACTGGACAATTCTTTGTGTAGATCATTGGAACATCTTTCCACATTGTTCTGGGTTTTTTTTTGCTAGTTTTGGGGAGGAGTTAATGGTTTGTTTTAAAATGAGGTGTAAAAGCATAAAAGGCACTTTTGCTGTGATACATGCTTCCTATTCTAAGTGGTAATAGATCTAAAGCAGCCACATGCTCTCTTTGTGGCAAAAAGGATCTTCAGTGGTGAAAACAGTCAGTGCTCAGTAACATGTTAATATTTCAGAAAGCTCTTAGTGAGGGTTGCCTACCACTGTCACATAACTTTCGTGTTTGAAATACGTATCTAGTGACAAGGAGAATCTCATGCCAAGTAGTTCTTTTAAATTAGTTTAACAAGGCTTTGGTTTTATTACCTCAGATATCTTCTGCATTTTCAGAAGGTCGATTTAAGACAGAAGTGCTCGCCTAGACCGGTAAGTGTCTAAATGTCAGATGTAGGAGTGGAAAGCAAAGGTTCTCGAACATGAAAAAGTGTGGTGTATGTAAATTCACATTTTAGTGACTTTTAGGGGATTTTAAGCTTAAGTATTTCAGGTACTCTTGAAAATGCCCCCACAGTTCCTAGACTAAAGTCACAGAATCACAGAATATTAGGGGCTGGAAGGGACCTCGGAAGATCATCAACTCCAATCCCCCTGCCAGAGCAGGAACCTAGAGCAGATCACACAGGAACACGTCCAGGCAGGTTTTGAATATCTCCAGAGAAGGAGACTCTGCAACCTCTAAGTCTATGCTCTCTCATGTAAAACTTCTCATGAGAAGAAAATCTCAGTGGACAAATACTGAACCGAAGTATTTTTCTAGTAACTGCTAGGAATGTCTTAACATTCTTAGCAACGTATTCCAGTTACTGATACTCTTGCTAGAGAGCTTTCTATCTGCTATAGAGAGTTTGTCATAGAAGAGGTGCTTCTTCGTAAGATGAACACAGGAAAAAGAGTAAACTGCTTACTGAAGGTTGTTACAAAAGGATTGTGAGATGCCGGAAGAGCAAGGATCAAGCTGGGGTGTGGGTTGACATTAGTTAATGGGTTTTATGGGCCATCTTACTAGTGCTAGGTGAACAAATACCGTCTTCTGCTATGTGATTACACAACTTTTAGTACTTAAAATATAAATCTTGGTAGCAGAATCTCGAGATGAAAACTTCTAACTTTATACTCCAAATGCACGTACCATAGAGAGGCCACATAAGCGATTCTGGAGATGAAAAGGGTAAACCTTTCTGGTAACATTTAGGATAATTCAAAGTTGTCTTTTCCAAGGTGAATGGAATTTAAAAAACAAACCAAAGGAGTTTATATAAAAAAATAAGTGGAAATGTGCCATATAACTATTACTAACCAAGACAAAAAAGAAATACGTAAGGTGAATAAGGCAAGTTGCACTTGAGGACAGCCCCACACATACCTGCTGTGGATTTTCAGAATTCTACACCACTTCTGACAGGTAGGTAGGTAGGGAATAGAGGGTCCTCTCTTTATCTGGCAGATTTCTACCACTAGAGGGATGTGTTTCCTCAGGTTCCACCGTCCATGGTACTCCTCTGGTTTTAAATGCCTCAAAAGAGTGATGGCAAGTGCCTTTAGAGCTTGTGGCCTTAAACTAACTGGTTATATTCAAATTTCCCACCTTTTTTTTTAAGGAAATAAGCATAAGACCTGTAGTAACCTCTGATCGTTTTGTCGTTTCAAACTTTTAAAACACAGACATTTCTTTACATTGAGCAACATTGCACGGACTACTTTAAGCAAAGACCACCTTGTTTGTTGTTTCCTAGCACTGCTGAACATTAGAAAGATTCTAATTGATTTTGTATCACTGCTTTGACTTGTCCTTTTTGTTTGAGTCAGTCTTTCAGGTTGGATGGCTTGTATGCTGCCTTATGGCTCTCATTGTTTATAAATGCTGAATTAATCATAAGAGAAGCCTTTAAAAAAAGCACAAGGTCTTCTCAGATAAATCTGTCTGGTGACCTTATATTTGTGTCTTTTACCCAGCATCCAGTGATGCTCACAAGTCTTTGATGTTCTTGAATAAGTCTTAAGGCAATTCCACTGGCATGAAAGATTCTGCATAGAATCATAGAATGGCTTAAGTTGGAAGGGACCTTAAAGATTGTCTAGTTCCAACCCCCTGCCATGGGAAGGGACACCTCACACTAGACCAGGTTGCTCAAAGCCTCATCCCGCTTGGTCTTAAACACTTCCAAGGATGAGGCGTCCAGAACTTCTCTGGGCAACCCATTCCTGTGTCTCACCACTTTCATAGTAAAGAACTTCTTCCTAATGTCTAATCTGAATCTACCCTGCTCTAGTTTAAAACCATTGCCCTTTCTCCTATCACCCCTTATAAAAAGTCCCTCCCCACCTTTCCTGCAGACCCCCTTCAGGTACCTGAAGGCTGCTATAAGGTCTCCACGGAGCCTTCTCTAGGCTGAACAGATCCAACTCGCTCAGCCTGTCGTCATAGAAGAGGTGCTTCCAGCATTTAGTCTTTCACATCGTTCCCAGTGTTTTTTTTCTTGCTAGAACACTCTCACAGCCCATTTCTTTGCAGCTGGATACAAACTTACCTTTCAATTCTGTTGTTGTTTGAGATTTTACTAGAACCACCTTCTGAAACGTTAGTTTTTGAGGTAAAAGGTGGTTCTAGCATTGATCATATCACGTGCTTGGAAGTGATCAATGAATCCTTGGATAGAATGTAGAGTACAAGTGGACTACTGTTCATTTACATTATACATCTTCATTTTAACCGATCAGTCATTTCTTTAACCCTGCTGCTGTCAGGTATATGTAATAGTTATTAGATATTGCTTGAAAAAAAATTATTTTATATTTATATAAAATATACATATATTTTAAATATTATTTTAATATTTTTTCCCTAGAAGTTACTTCACTCTATTCCTCCTTCCCCTAGCACTATTCTTTTGAAGTGAAATGCGAAGAGAAACACAGTGAACGCCAAAACATCCTTTTAAGCCAAAAGGTACTGCCCCTCAAGACATGCCACCTGCGCTGGGGTCCCGGCGATGCCGCCGGCTGCCCGGGACATCCCGGGCCGGTCATTCCCGCCCCGTATCCCAACAGCTGATCCCTCCGTACCAACCTGCTCTGCTTCCCCCGGCGGGTTACAGCCTAACACCCGACACCCGGGCAGCGTCCGTAGCGGGACCGCGACAGTCCGAGGGACACCTGCGCCCGGCGGGCACTGCGCCGCCGTTACAGCTCAGGGACTTAGTCAACAGGCTTATTTTAGGCACGTGAAGTTAAATCCCTGCAGCTGAGCTTAGATAGATATATATAGTATTTAATTGCCAATAAATAAATAAAAGAATCGGTAGCGGAATATGACTGGTCAAAGGTAAACCTGCTCCGAGCTACTCGGGGAGACCGGTAGACGGAGCCTCCACCCTCCTCCCGTGGAAATGGAGGTTCTGGTAAAACGCGAGAGCCGGCGCGCGCGGTGCCTTTCCCGCCCCGTTCGCAAGGACGCCCCACGGCGGGAGCCGCCTGAACCCCCACAGCCCCCGGTCCTCCCCGTTGTCCCGGCGGGG
>VWZK01020382.1:903460-1178977 GCA_013396935.1 Baryphthengus martii
CGCCCGGGCTGCGGCGCCTCCTCACCAGGCTTGGGGAGCGGGCCCAGCCCTACCCCGCGCTCGGGGCTCCTCACGGCTCAGCGCTGCCGGCTCGGTCGCGGTAGCGATGTTGGTTGGTTCGTTTGTTTATCTCCTTACGGCGGTCTGGAGTGGGTGCTTAGACACGGGGGCTTTGGGGGTTTGGGGGAACTTTGCTCCCCGCTGGGATATGGGCTCTGGCTGCCCGAGGTCTGTCCGTTCTCCCCCGCCCACGGGAGCCCTTGTTTTTATTTTCACTGCGAGAAGGGGCAGTAGGTGGCCTTCTCGTTTGCATATTTTGGCTAGCAGGTGCCCATCGTTTTGCTTTCCTGCTGTCTTAGTGTTCATTCTCCTTTTAAAAGTCTTTGGAGAAGGCTTCCAGAGTAAAGGCTCAACCTGAAAATCAGTGTGCAAGTCTTCCTGAAACACTTGCCCTCCCAGGGCTTCAGTTACGTCACTGGACTTCAACGAACTCCTAGTATTTCCCCACTAACTTGTTTGGTTTGCTGTTAAATGAGCGTGTGATGTACAGTAAACTTTCTATGGTGTTATAGTTGTCCTGCAAAACATCCACAGGCTCCACAGGTTGCATGGGTTCAGTGGCAGATTTGGGACCTAACTCAGTTTTAACTTAGCTGATAATGCTGGAAGCCTTCATAAATAGTAATGGTCAGTGCTTTGTAAGAAACGGGTGCTTAGAAATTACGCTTTCAAAATGGAGCTGAAGTTTTATTCAAAGTTGCTTCTCTGTATGAGGCTGAGGTGATTGAGCACTACATAGTGATGTTAAAGTCAATGGCAGCAATCAAAGGGAAGCTGAGAGTTTGCTTTACAGAATATTCAGTGAAAGATATATTTCAGATTTTTTTAATACTTTGTCCCGCTCTCTTTGATAATTCCTTTTAATACAGAAAATCAAAATTGGTTTTAAAGGTGACTCAGCTGTCTGGTGTTCATCATGTCTTGTTGAGCAGAGGTTATTTTTACCCGTACTCTTCAGATCTCAAGTGTCACCCAGCAGCCCTGACTGTACTGGGAGGCAGTCTGATGAAAACTGCCAGATTAGACTGCTGCAGAGGCGCTAATTGCATTATATACTTAGTAAGGGGTTTTTTGAGGGGGAAATCAATGTACCACAAGCTTTCCTTCAAATTTCCGCTTGGCTTAACACATGGTTGATGTTTTTAGTATCACTTTTGGTCTTCTGCAACATTATATGGTTTATAAAAAGTTTGTGTTAACAAATAGGAAGGAATATTAAATTCTGCTACAGATTAAAAAATAACTGGTCAACACCACACATCTCTCAACAAGTCTCCAGTAAACAGAGCAAAAGCTGTGTTTAGAAAAACAATGTGCTTGAACAAAAAAGACATTTAAGCAAAATTTAAATTAACAGAAACTATGTGTAAAAGTAGCAAAAGGAGTTGGAATCACTACATGTGATTTTCCTTTTTTTTTTTTTTTTTCCCAAGCATTTCATCCCTTTGACTTTATTGGGAAGAGATTTCAGGCTTTGCAAAGATTCGCCTTCTGTTCTTAAAGCTTTTTGTTTAAATTGCACTACAGGCATTCCCTGGGCAAAGGGCTTGGCTGAACCTCTGCAGTACCAGTAAAAATAAAACTAGTCTCAGGTTTTATTGTTTTCTGTGGCTTTTCAACTGGTACTACTCCTCAGCTTAGCTGACTAAGAGACTTCTCTCAGGTTTTATTATTCCCATGTAACCTAACAGATAGTTGGATACTCTTTCTGGTATGGTGATTCTAAAGAGCAGATGTGTTCTTGCTTGTGTAAAACAGATACTTGCTATTTTCGATTTGTAAAACTGTGTTTTTACAGTATTTTGTCCAGAAGAAAAGTGAAAGGCTGTAGACAGGTTGTCGCCTTGGCTAAAAGGAGGTGTTTTTCTCTGTCTGCTTTGTATTAGGTTGGTTTAGTGACTTACTTTCTTAGGTTGGCTCTGTATAACCTAAGTGAGCCTCTTCCTGTTGAGGTGTCTGCCTCTTTTTGAAGGCAGATACGCTATCTGACTGTTTTGTTCTAATGTTAAAATGCATGCTCTTGATTCTATTGTCCATCGTAACATTCCAGATTACATTTTTGATGGGCAAGATGTTTTCTCTCGTAAGCTTATCTCTCAGTATTTCCTCATGTCTTCATTTTTTCCATTTCAAATATGCTCCTTGTTACAGTTTAACTTCGTCTTGTCTATTTGGAGTCAACTCAATGCAAGATGTTCTGTTCTGTCACTTTCCTTCAATACTGAATCATATTGCTATTATTGCTTTCATTACCACTATAAGACTATCTCTCAAGCTTTACCTTTTATTCTTTTTGTTCTCTGAAGAAGTGTATTTCCTCACAGAGGAGTGAATTCTTGAATGTTTCTCTGTATTTTTTAAAGTCATATACCTGGTCACACAGCACCTCTATTCTCAAGTTTCTTTAGCTATACTATATTAGTAGTAGTAGTAGTATTCGTAGTAGTATTTTATTACTTTCCCTGTAATGAAGTGTTGTGATCTTTAAAATACACTAAAAACCATCAGAGCTGTGAGTATTAAAGTACAAAGTAGTATTATTATAGAAAAAGATGCTGCAGCAATTTTGAAAAGGACCGGGAAGGGTGAGATAGTCAAAACCAGAGCTGTTCATGTCAGGGGGTGCCAAAGAAAATGAGGTACTGGGTGTGATTCCATCTTTTACTTCCATTTGTGCAAAGCTTAATGTGACTGCAAGACCTGGCTTTTGCAGATCTGTTTGTCAGTCTGTCAATTGTGTCCCCTTGTCCGGATTTGAGCGGTGTAGTGTCACTACAGAAGCACTCCAGTGCCACTGGAGGTCCATGTTCCAGTGGATACAGGCAGTTTCACTGATTGTTCTCAAAATTGGCTGACTTTGCCTCTCCATGAGCTTTAAATCTCACTTCCTTGAGTGAAGATCTGAGAACAATGGCACCTTTGTGCTACAAAGAGAATCAGTAGTTGAGAGATTTCAGAAGTGTGAGTGTAGAAGATGTATAAGTGGATGTTCAGTGTGTTTTTTCCATGAGGTTTGACTGTAGCATGGTGATCTTGTCAGGAAGGCAGTACTGTTAGAAGGACCACTAAACAGATGAGAACACATCCTTACCTTTAACCCATTTCCAACAGAACACACTAAGGTTGGTTTCCAGGAAAGCTGGCAGAAACAGGAGGCAGATCTCTGTACGCTTAGGAGCCCTAGTGACACTTTTTGCTTCACTTGTCTCATAAGATTAGAAAATACAACTTTTTATGACTTAGTTTTTAATGACTTTTCTGGAGTTTTTTGTGGCTTCTAGAAAAACATGTGTTTCTCTGAGGGTTCCTACTCCAGTTAGCCATGGATACAGGAACTGAGCAGGGAAGGAAGGCTGCCTTCAAAACAGTGTGAGTTGAGTGGCCTAGTGTTGAGCGTGGCTCCTTGTAGTGACTGGCCCAGCAGCTCTAGTAGCTACTGCTTCCCTACTCCTTGACTGATGGTCCTGTACCTCTCATTTGTCAGATCTGGTGTGCGGTTGTTCTTCCTGGTGACTCTTCTGTATCTGTGCCACTGTGGTGTAGGTTTCTTATCTCCTATTTTGTTCACTGTGCCCTTTCTTCCTCTTGTGGTGGATCAGCCTGCCTTTGAGTTCAGTAGAATGCAGGAGGCATAAAGATTGCATTATATGAAGTGTTATCTTTTATTTCTGTAGAAATATAGTACTCAGCTGGAAATGCCACCTTTTAATGAGATAATTGTCTCAAAGACTTCTGATCACTTTAGACCGGACACATCTGAGGGAAAGGCAACTTCTAGAAAAGGGATACAAACTGGAATGATGTGGTCATGATAATGTTAGGTAGACAGTTGGACTCTATGATTTTTAAGGTCTTTTCCAGTCACAGATCCTGCGATTCTGTAAGAAAGATTTATCTGCAGGCTACGTGTGTTGTAGATGGATGTGCTCTGAAACCTTCCTCACACCGGTGACAACCACAGTGCAGATCAAGAGTCTGATGCAGTGACAGGACCAAGCAGTCTGATTCTGTAGATTGCAGGACTGTGTTTGAGCAGCTTAAAGTTTGGCTTCACTCTGCTGGAAAACCTTGCTGCTGACAACAGCTTCCTTTGTGAATCTTGCTGACTTAGTTTTTGTGACTCGGGGATTCTGTGATGGTTATATTGGGACAATTCCCAAAGGCTACACTCTGCTGATACTCTGCTGTTTATTAGACAGTACATTTGAGCCTGAAATCCTTGAGAGTTTAGAGTGTGTAATGGATATCAGCAACCACGCTGCACGAAACTTTCAAGAAATAAGCACCTCCTATCTGGCAGTTCCTTTGGTCAATATTCCTTGAAGAAAAGAACGTCACTGGGGCCACTGTCTGGAAAGGGTAGGCTGGTATCTTGTTTCCGTTGATGGACCAGGAGCCGCAGTGAGGAAACAATTAAGAAGACTGAATACAGCAAGACAAATTGGACACTCCAGACAAAGGATTTTGGCCTTGCTGCAAAATGACATCCAGATTGCTGAGGCAGCGATTTGCTTGGTGTTGGGTGATCACCTGAAAAATCAGCCCCGTGTCGTTCTGCTGCATCGCAGGGAGACACCAAAGCTGTCCCACGGGCGAGTGTTTTGCTGGCTGGGAGTGCTCCAGGACACTAAGATTGACTATATGGGCTTTCAAAGTTAGAGAATGGTAAAGTTAGTGAAGGTTGCGCCTGCAGTGGCTCACAAATGAAAAATAACCCTGCGGCTTTGGAGAGCAACCAGTGTGTCTGTGCAGTCTGCATTTCTATGGGTTTGCTCTAAATTGGGATATTAACTTTTCCTTCTATAACTGTGACTGACCAAACTTGAGTTATCCGGAGTGATGTGGGCTGGAATATTTTGGGTAGCAGAGAGACTTCAATTGTAAGGTACCTGGAGTACTAGAGGATAAATACAGAGATGCTGGTGAACAGTCAACACTGGAGCTCTACTGAATCACTGTGGAACCAGTTTCCTCTGAACTCTTCTTCTCCCCAAATTTTGTGTTCTGGAAGCAGAGCACTGTCTTTGTGACCAACAGAATTGTGCTATGAGGACTCTGCAATCAGCAAAAGTCATCTCTAAATCTTAGCTGCCATGGAGGTAGCACAGGTGGCACTGCTGGAACTGTGGTACTAGGCTTGAGCTGGGAAGTAAGCCGTGCTGGATCTGAGACATCTCAATCAGCGGCCTGTGCAATCTGCACCTGGATAATCTGACCCCAAACATTGTTGACTGCTAGATGGAAGTTCTGTATTCCTGGTTGCAAGTCAGAAGTACTCATGACTTAATGTTAGTTTTGCCATTGTATCCGCTCACTCGTCGTGAAGTCTTGATCCTGCCCGTGAATGTGACTTGTACAAGATACTGCTTCAGAATTGTGTATGCCCTGCTCTGGAGTCTGTCCTGTGACTTACGCACGTAAGCGAGCAGTCAGCCCGCCTCTTGGAATGGTGGTTTGGTTTCACTGTAGTGACTGACTGACCGACCCACACGTTTGGTTTTTTCTTTTTCTTCCCAGGAATTGTTGTAAGTGCTGTATGGGATTGACCTTGTCCATATGCCCATCTAGAAGCTTCAGTGGAGATATGGGACATCTTTGTTAGGCAATTGCAAAATAATCTACTTGTAGGGAAATATCTTGTGCCATCCTTAGTAGCTGGCATCTAGCCCAGAACATGGAGGATTTTAAACCTTTAAAAACGGAATATACTTGCTGTTACAGCTTTATCTGGTTGTCCACAGAACATCAGAACTGATTTTGATGACATGTACTTTCTTCAGATTGTTCAGTATTTTTCATGCTGCTATCACAAAGTGGGAAAAAATAGTAAATAGGAACTTTGATATTTGTTTCTCTCTCTTTTTTTTTTTTAAAGGGAGGGGAGGGGAAGGATTTCATTTTGCACTTAAATCTAGCAGTCCAGTTATTAGAAGTCCTGTACTTTATTTCCTATCGCCAGATCATTTATCCTTCCTTTCTCTGCCCAACCAAGCTCTTCTTTTCTCATCTCTCTTGTCTTTCATCAGTTCCAGTAGTACCTGGCTCCTCTTTACTGCTTGTAGTTTACTGCTTGGTTTTCACATCAATGCTTGTGTACATCTGTGTCATTCTGTTCTTTTTTTCTGATTCTTTTGCTTCTCCCTCTTATCCTCTTTACCAGATGCCAAATTTGACCCTCTTATTATTCCTTTTCTGCTTTCCTTTTGTCACCATTGCTTTCCTGTCACTTTTGGGAGACAGAAGTCAGTTCTCTAAAAGGCAGACTGATGCCAGTGTTCATACCCCACGCTCCTTTTGAGTGCGATTATATATATTCCTGGCCTTTGGCACATATTTTTGGGGTTGATTTCACCCCTTCTTCTCTCCCCCCCAAGGAGATTACTGTATTTATTGCAGTGGAAACTTGGAAGTGAATTTCTTGTTTTTCTCGAGCCATCTCTGTGTTATTGTGTTCAACTGGTTGGTTGCGATTTGCTTTGTGGTTTTTTTTTCTTTGTTGTTTGTTTGTTTTTTTTCCCTGTGTTTCGATGTAGGTAGTACTGGTACATGACAGAGAGAGAGGCTTTCTTCTGTTCCTCATTGTAAATTGCTGTGTATTGTTGAGGTGAATATTAAGTGCTGAAATATGTGGGGTTTTTTAAAACCTATCTTGAAATAAAATATTTGTCATTTAGTTACACTATTGTGGGATTCCATGCAATATGTATATGTTAGGGATGATTGTTCAGCTTTTCCAAATATATTAAAGATTGGATTGTAGTTACACAACAGGAGTCTCGTGACCACAATCAGATGAATTATGGTGATTGCTGCTGAGCAGACACTGAATGGAGCTTGTAACAGTCCTATGTGGTTGTGGGATTTTGTAGGGAAACCCTGTTGTAGAGACCATGGCAGAATGCACAGAGGAGCCAGTGACCCTCTCTCATAACTGGCACTTTTTACTTTATTCATTCTATTGCATATAAACTTTTTGTTCTTTATACTTGAGCATGGAGACTTACGAAGACTTGAGATGCCATTTTACTCTCTACTCTGATACCTCCATTAGCAAGTTTTGCCATTGTTCTAGTGGGTCTAAAGCAAACACACTAAAGCATGGTAGGCATTGTGCCCGTCTGTAAGTGTTCACTGTGTTGGTAGATCACCACAGCAATTGTGTTTTTATAAATTTGTTATTGTCTCATCCATCTCAGGAGTCGAAATTGCTAAGCCCTAGATTTCCCTGAGGGATCTAAATGATTTGGGGGTTTGGTAATGGGATACAGATCATGAGTTCAAATCCCAATCAGGTTAGTAGTGTTTGAAAGCTATTAGTGCCTGGTGCCATGAGCGCGTGTGAAGTGAGGTGCTGATCTCTCTCCGTTTCCATGTGGACTGGTGTTTGTGTTTGCCAGACCTCTCATCCACCACCTTCCTTGCTCTGTTTTTCAGGCCTGAGCAGGAGTACATCTGTTGCATTTTAGCTCTCTTTCACTTTGGATTCCCTGTCCCTTTCCTTCCTCGTGTTACCTCTGCAAAACACAAATTATTATCTAAATAAATAAAGAAGAGCTATTTATTTTTTTTAAAACATTTTTCTCCTGAGTGTGGACTGTCTGGTCTACCTCTCTATCAATAAAACACCTGACATACTGTGGCCATCTTAGCTGCAAAGAACAGATAAGAAATAAAGTGAAGAGCACTCACTCTTCCTTCTGCCTAGAGGGCAAGAAGACCAGTCTGCTCTCTAGTGGCCTTCTGGACAGTGAGCAAGGCCTGAACAAGTAGAAGCTTCTGCCCCAATAATATCTTTAGATTGGTGTAAGAATAGTTGACAGTGTTTATATGTTACTTTATCGTAAACTTCACACTCCATGTTGAGACAAGGCGGGGATGGGGGAAGCCAGCTAAAATTCCTGGTTTTGTCTCTCAGGACAAGCTCTGTTTTTCTGGTGTAAAATAGTGTCTTCAGTCCTCTAGATACGCTGCCTTCCTCCAGCAGAAGTTGTCACACGTATCTAAAATGAATTTTGATTACAAAGATTTACATGTCGCAGCCTATGGAAAATGTCTTTCCTTCTGGAACCGCCTGCATGCTCAGAAGGGTTAAATCCACCAGCGCAAAGCCTGTCTTGGAGCCTTCTGCAAAGGTGGCTTTTTCATATGTCGCCCTGGTTTGCTGTGACCTTGTAGGCTTTTGAACAGTCTGTCCACTTCTTTCCTAGTTGCATGAGAGAATAGTCTCTGTGTGTTCTCCAGGAGAAATAACTGTTTTGTTAGTAACCACAACCAACTTACTCAGATTCTACATTTAGCTTGTATACTGACAGTGTGAGATTGTTGTCATAGGCTGCTTATCAGAAACAGTTCAGTGGTCTCTTGGATTCCCTCCAGAAGGAGAGAATCGTCTCCAAGAAAACAAAATTGTAAACAAAGTTCCTGAGACCCTAGAGTGACAACACTATATATTTTTATTTAGGCTGAGTACCTATAGAATTTTCTTGTAAAGGACGCGTCCATGACTTTCTCGCAGAAGGGGATGATGCCAAAGGGTTTGGAAGGCGGGATATAAGAGCAGATAGCAAAGGCGTAATGGGCCTTAGACAAATCTGTGGAAACAGTGGTGGAAATTAAAATGAAGGTGATACATTTTAATTACCATGATATTTTATTAATATTTTGAACACCAGGTTTGGAGTTTTCATTTAATCACTTTATTACTTTTGAGCACAATTGTAGGTATTGGCCCTATTCTCAAGGCTGTGAATGTTTCAAATTCAAAGGAGCTGTGGTTTTTTTCTTTTTAAATAGAATCTCATGTAGGAGTTATGTGGATCAAAAATGAGATGACTTAAGTAGTTTACTACTTACTCTGCAGAGATAATCATTGTGATGTCTAGATGCCGGACTTCATGGTGTAAAGTGTGAATGGCAGGTAATCAAAACCCTTGCTTTAAATTGCATGTTTGAATCCTGGAGCGCCCAGTCAATTTTTTTGTCCTGTAGAGGAAGATAAAGCAACAGCTGTGGAGTGCATTGCGTGTCCATCTGTCAGCTAAGTCTGAAAAGCTGAAGCTTGTGAGCGTTGGTTCACATGAAGAAAAGTAGAAGAAACAAATATTTTCTGAAGGTTTGGGGTGAAACATCATTCTCTGGTCTCTGTTCACGGTCTGTTCCTCAGCTTCCTGGCTGTGCTGGTTGCTGTGGAAGCAAGTTGTATTGATACAAACGGGCGTGTTTGAAAGAGTAGCAGACAGGTATGGATGAGGGATGTAGGTAAGCTGGAAGTTCAGATTACTTCAAGTCCTACAGAAGTACTCAGTGCCAGTCTTTGAAACAGGTTGGGAAGGATTAACTGGAATAGTGATGCATTCAAGCCTGGGTTTGGGGCAGTGGTGGGAGAGACTTGTCAGGCCGTAGCTGGTCTGTGCCAGGTATCAAATGAGCAACAACTGCTCAACACTATTAGTCCTTCAGCTTCCTTTTCTGGAAGAGAATCAGGTGTGTTAACCTGGTGCTGGCTAGGAAAGTATTGGAGAGAGCCTGACTCCTGCCAGGGCTGGCCTATCAGGATGGGTGGCTTTGTGGTTACTGAAGGGGGTGGCCAGGCTGAGCTCAGAGGTAGAGTGGAGGTTCCTGCCTGGCAGAGCCTTGGAGAGAGGAAGGCCATGCAGGAGACAACTTCTTGGTGTACTCTACTGAGAATGTTTCAGATGTGGCACTGTCAGGTAGCTTCCTGTCAAAGCAACTGTTGCTGTAACAATTCTCAATACATTATTTATTTATTTATTTATTTTAAAATTTCCTTCTAAAGAGCCTGTGGATGAGTTTAGTTGATGTTACTCTTTGGGGAATTTCACATGAGATGTTCTGTACTATCCAATAGCACAAACGTGTTCACAATAAAAGGAAGGTCACTGTGCTTCTGAAAGGCTCAATCTTTGCTATGCACCACCTATTCAAAACAATACATTCTAGAGACAGCTTAAATTGATTCAACACCAGTGAACCAGATGACTGAAAGTCCTCCTGACAATTTGAATAGTGTAGGAGAGATCTGGGAGCGGTGTTAAAATGGAATGAGACCCTGATAACAGCCAGCACCAACACACAGCTTTTAGAGGACCAAAAACTGATGAGACTCCTGCCAGGTTTTGTTACTGCACTGTCAGTATTTGTGATCAGTACTAGAAATATTTTTTATATTTCTCTTGTAGTGTTCTTGTCTCCAAGCACTCCAGTTGTGTGAATAGAGAGACTCCATGGTAGATCCTGAAGAATATTCACAAAACACTTACCAATTTTCTTGTTAGCCAGTTCTAAGAGCTGTAAGATCACTTGAGATCTGTTTGTTTTTTTTCTTGTGCAAGAGTATGATCAATAGTAGAGCTTGTGGCTGAATCTCTGGACCATCAGCTCTGCCACACTTCTGATTGCAGCTGTGGTTCTTGCAATCAAATAGCCCCAAAAAAGTTCTACTGTTTCAAAGAGATGTCTGTGCTTTGTTTTGTGCTTTACAAAATTTCTGCACCTACAAATTTCTGTGGATTGGACACTCAAGCAGAATTTTTCAGGACTTGTAGACCTCCGATTTGGACACTAATCTGTAGTTGTAAAGTAGTAACCCTTTTCAAGGGGTTTCTATAGGCTGCCGTATGATAATGTAAACATCATAATGTGCTATGAAAGTCATGTTTGAAGCGCTTGCCTGATAACAGAAAGGGTCTGCAATTCTTTGGGTTTTTTTTCCGCTTGCTGGGTCCTTTCTATCCTGTTGAGTTCCTTCTGTGCTGTAACTCTTTGTGTCATTCCTTTTAGGATTCAGAAGGAGGTCTCTATGTGTGCATGAACACATTTCTGGGATTTGGAAGGGAACACATTGAAAGGCATTACCGGAAAACAGGACAGTGTGTATATTTGCATCTGAAACGACATGTGACAGAGGTGAGACTTGTGGCTTCCCAGCTAACTACCCTGGCACTTCTTCAGTCTCTTGTGCTCATTTAGGTAACGCTTTTCAGACACAGACCAAATCTTGAATGATAGAAATGACAATGTTCAGATTAGAGGCTGGATATCAAATTCAGGTGCTTGGGTCCCAAACAACCCTATAGCTTTAGTTCTGAGATGGATCAAACCGCCGAAGAGTCAGACCTTAAATGCAGCATGTTGCCTGACTTCCACTGATCTTTTTCACTGCACTCTGCTGCGTATCACATATATATTGTCTGCATATTAAGTGCATACTGTTGGTAACAAAATAGTTTTCAGAAACCTGCCTTTGGAGTAGAGAATTACTGGTTTTGGCAGCTGGATTTTTTTTTCGTCCTAATATTTCCGTATAATAATTAAAGCACGAGCCTTAATCCTGATCTAGCCTGGGATGTAAAGCTTAGCTTAAATTAATGCTGGATTCTAGAGCCACATACTGCCCTTAGTCAGTCTTACACACATACCCCCCCCAGGTTGGTGTATACATACAAACTTCATATTCACTGTTCTTATATCCCTGCATACCAACAGTAACTAATAACCTCTGCTTCCTAACATCTGTTTGTGTGTGTTTTGTTTGGCATCTTTAAAGGGCTGTTAATGGCTCGTGACCTGAGCTATATGGAAGGCACTGGGTTTGCTTATAGCTCACTCTCCTGTAAGCTCTGTCTCTCTTGGCAAGTTAGAGGGCCTAAAATAGCTCCTTGGAGTGGGATGGAATGCTTCATGTTTCTCATTCTACAGCAATGTTTCCCCTGGGTGATGAAGGAGGCCGTGAGTTATGTAAAGTGTCCTGACCACTTATTTCCAGTAAATGACTGTTCATATAGACTTATGGTGAAGTGGATTGCACGTCTCCCACGTTGAGATTGTTATATAGAATTGTCTTTCCTTGTTAAGGATGATAGCAACGTTTTCCTTCACACTGTTAAATGCGTTTTTAAAGAGCCTAGCCTAGTTTTAGCAACAGTTCTTCCTGAGCGAATTTAACACCCCTGAAAGATGAGGTCTAGGACTAGAGACAGGTGAGCAGAAATCCTATCAGCTTTCCTTGTATCTGACTTTCTGCCAGCGTGTGACCTGGGAATTTTCAATATTTACATAAACTGGGGTTATAATGATATATATATATATAATATACATAAATACCTTTCCTGGATAAAGTTTGGGCAGAAGAACTCTGAAAGGGAGAAACAAATGTGCCGACTATTGTTTGGTGTCATGTACCCCTTCAACTGGACTAGTTCAGTGATTGCTGCTTTTCCCCTTGTGAATCATGATGTAGCAGAGGGGCCTGGCATCTGTGTTTAAAGGTGGTGACACAACTGATGCAGTGGGTCATGTGGTAGGAAATGGTGTGTGACTTCAGCAGGTGCAGGTGAAGATTCCCACCTAACATGGCTCATAGATAGGAGTCCTCATACGCTGGCTGTGGATGTTGTTTACCCTGACTATTTGCTTCTTATGTACTATTCGTGTTTTACTTTGAGCAATCTGAAACATCAGGCCTTCACTGGAACAGTTTTATGAAGTGTCTGGCACGTGTTGTGTTGTGGTTTTGGTTTTTTAGCCAAGCTTTTGATGATGTGGGATACAGTAAAGCCAAAGACATTGGATATGCCATCTTAAGATTCTGTTAGTGAGTCTGCTATTCTTGCCTATGGGTTCCCTTGGCATCGGCCTTGCAGAACACGCTGCATTGCTGCAGAAATCCCTGTTTGCTTCCAAAGCTGTTTGGAATAAGTATCAGTCATGTATCTTGTCACAATCTAATTAGAAAATAAGGGTCAGATTTTCCACCTATTGGCTTAAGTAGAGACAGAGTATCTGCCAGTGGCAGCTCAGCACCAGAGGCATCTGCTGAATCGTTAGAAATGTGCACAAGTGCACATTACGGAGGACCCTCTGGTAAAATTCTCAGGTAAATCAAGAATTTATGATTTTTTCCTAGGATTTCACTCTTCAGAATTTTTAAATCAGCCACTTTCCTGTGGTATATGATTGGTATGCAATTACTTGGTGACTGTTCAGCCCTGGATAGAGCTTTAGCTTGGTGCTGTTAGTGATACCTCAGCCCTGTTGAAAACAATGAGCAGAGAAGCATGAAATTTCTTACAGTGATGGGTTTCTGGGTGTTACTCAGTGATGGCACTGTTATGAAAAATGTGGCGGTGGTGCAGGTAAAGAGAAAACAGAATAGGCTACACTAACACCTTGTATGAGAAGCTTCACAAATGGATTTTAATGCCACTACAGATGCATTTTGTGGACTCCCATTTGCTGGATGTGTCACCTCTGTTAGAAGCCAAAATTTTTTTGTGAATGGGGAACATTTTCAGTGATTTCTGACAAGTGGAGAAACAAGGTAAATACCTGTCAGGTTCTGGGTTTTCCAGGAGTATTGAGTATCTACAATTCCAGTTCAGAAGTACTCAGTAATTTGAAAAATCAAACTGAAGTGTTTGATGTTGCACTGACAGTGTTAAACATTTCATGTGAATTCTTCCTCTTTGAAATCTTGAGTTTCAGTGTCTTTCACTTGGTGACATCAGAATTCAATTGGAATTTCCTGTTGGAAATAACATTTCTTTCAGTTCTGCAGCTATAATCCTTGGAGGATGGGTAATTTATTCAGAATGTGTTTGTAATTGAGTTATGTTGTACCTTCCTGCTGCTTTTTAAAAATAGATTTGGATTCTTGGCTGCTTCCTATCCACTTGTTAAATTCCAGTAGTATTAAGAAAAAAACCAACATTCTGCTTGTTATTTTCACTTCATTGAGGAATTTGATTTTTTTTGATTTTTTTTTTTTTTTTTTTTTTTTAATGCTGGAGTAGCAATCCTGACTCCCTTTCCCTAGGGCTTATCTGTGTGGATAATAGGTTCTGTTCTTAAGTGCAGCCAAGGAGTGCTAGTTGACATCTGCTCTTTCTAAGAGTGGAAAACTTTCCTATGATGTCTTAGAGCTCACTGATGATTCAAGCAGCAGACTGCTTTGGCCAAATCTTTATTTACATGGTGAAGGGAACCACCCAAAATATGTGACCCTTTGACCTACCAAGGAGCAGGGGCAAACATGAACTTTCCCTGGGCTAACAGGTTCTTGGCTGGTTTCTCTCCACCTGTTGTATGCCATTATTATTACTTAAAAAAAATAAAATTGCCTAACAGCCTCACCAATGACACTGACATTATACACTACATAATGTATTATGTTGGCATTATAGCTGCAGAGGCATTTTTGATTTAATTTGATTTGATTTAATAGTGCCTGTTAATAAACAGCTTAAAGAAGCAAGTGCATTGTCTTTTACATTTCCTCAGCTACTAGAGTTTTCCCTGGTAATCTGAGCTGTTTTGAACTAGGAAAGTAGTGCTTGAAGCTGAGTATCGCTGGGAAGTTACTATTCTCTGCTGTGGAGCTGAAATAAAAAAAATAAAACTCTACAGACAGGCCAGTTGCTTGGGTGTTACCAGGCTTCCTCCATACTTTCTAATATGAAGAAATCATGATGGTAACTTGGACCGATCTCAGTGGAAGCAGTCATGGATCCTGATGGAAAGGCCATTTTTTTTTTGGATAGATCAATATTAACTGAACTTTATGATCACAGCAAAGTGATCATACTGGGATTAGTTTTGAAGGATTGAATCTTTTATGCAGATAGTAGCCTTTTTTTCCACCTCTCTAATAGAGCTTTAATCTTTAAGGAATACTGTAGGGGATCTAGTGGTGAGAGGTCTGAGTGATGCTAGATGTGTCCTGGTCTTGTTGCTAGAACAGCAGGCACCCACGATGACCATGAGACATGCTCTACTTAGTTGCTAACAGAGCAAGGTATGAGGGATTCAGATGGTGTCTTTCTCACTCCATGAGGGTAGTGAGCAGTGATGAGTTCAGTCCTGCTGGCAGAGGTGAATAAAGGAGCTACATACCTGCTCAGCAAGGACTGTGATTCAATAGAAGGACCATGATCAGATAGGTATGTGTTAGAAAAGGTGATGCTTATGGGGTTTTTGCTGATTTACTGTTGTCTCGTTGGATGGATTTTTAATTGTTTCTTTTTTTCTTTCCAGAAGGTACCAGGGGCATCTGGTGGAGCGTTACCAAAAAGGAGGAATGCTAAGCTATTTTTAGGTATTGTCAACAGCTGCTTTCACACAGTCCTTTTCTGACCCTGTCTGCATGTGTACTTGGGTTCTGTCCACCATTGTGTCTGGCTTCGGGGCTCCTTGTGGGTTTTCTTTTTCTGTTGAGTTATTTTTAATAACTTTTCGTTCTGATTTTTAAAGTTGTTCCACACAAATGAGTAATTCTTAGCAGTTTTGCTGCGTATTGAGAGATATGTATGTATATGCATGAAACACTTTAAAGCAGGCCCTCAAATATTCTTGAAAAGCCTAGAATTTGATAGGCATTTTTTTACTAATTCTGTCCCTTGTGTCTCTGTGATTTCCACAAAACACCCTTTTGTTAAAATGTTTATCTAGTCTAAATGTTTAGATATAACAGGACCTCAGTGTGACACTGTTCTGCTCAGCAGCTGGTCACAGGAAGGGTTGTTATCATTTCAAAGTTGTTACACAGGTAAATGTTCATAAATGATGTCGCGGTCTGTCCTGTAATGACTGCAACAGTACATAACGTCATGAACATCTCTTACGGATTCATGTTCTGTTACGTCAACATGTCCGTTCCATCCAATATCCATTGATTCAGATTACCCAAAAAACTGAGGGCCTCATAAATATGGATGAGGGGAACGTGATCCAGAGGCTGTATTCTGCTTCCTTCCACCGCTTGTAGGATTTCTCTGATCCATCTATTATTTATTCTCTCTGTATTGATAGCGAGTAGTGGATTTTTCTTCTGGTAATGAAGGGGTTAAATGTTTTCTCTAGGGTTGCCAACTCTTACTGCTAAAGGAAAACAAGAGCATGGCCTTCCTTTGGAATTACTTTGATCTGTGGAATGTGTCCCTTAGAGGCTTTTGCAGATTGTGATCGATTAAATTGTTGTTGTTAATGTCTGGAGTAAGTTTTTCAAGGAGGGCTCAGAGAGAAAAAAAATCTTAAGATGAGTCAAGAAGAAATGAAACTTCTTTTGTAGGAAGAGACTTTTAAGTGGCAGATGGTGGTCTCAATGCCATTTACTGTCAATTCACATGGAAAATAATGTTTGTCACTGGATGCTTATGATATAATAGGTTCAGAAGCAAAGCCGGCTGCAGTGCAGCAGTGGTTGTACAGTGTTAGCAATGTGAGCGTTAACAACAAGTACAAAAATGTGGTCAAATTTTACTCTTGCTGATCTACTGCACACGTTTTAAGGCTCCTCCACTGTGGCAGGCCAGCACACAGGGCACCTGCTGTAACGTCTCTGAGGGGCCACATCGGGAGTCCTCAAATTCCATCCTTGCACATGAGCTTTTTGTTCCCACTGAATAAATCTGGTGCAGCAGTTCCAGATGTCCTGGTCCCAGGGAGCTGCTGAAGGCGGTGCAGTTTTACTGGGGTGGATTTAGCTTCCGGAACTACCACTGTTTAATCCAGCACTTCTGGAATCTAATACATTTTTAAAGAGTGTAACTCATCTATCTGTTGTTCTACTGCAGTCCTCTTTGCAGTCCCTGCTGGCTGGGAGTAAAATGGTATCATCTCGCTGCGCTGCTCCTTGAGGCAGTACTTCCAAGCATCCAAGTTCTTTTTAGCCGCTTCTTGCCTCAACAGATTTCACTGCTTTTTGGTCCTGCTAAAAGTAAAAAACAAACTGTTATTCCTTTCCTTGTTCATATCTGAGGAAACAAAAGCACAAAGAGGTCGGCTGATTCGATAATTTTGCATGTGACAGAGCAGAGATAGTTAGCAAAATTTAGCACCTTATCTTGTCGTCCAACATCTTTCTCATGGGTTCAGAGCTGCTGGACTTCTCATCATAGCAGGCTCATTAGTTCTGTCTTTCTCATTATGACCTTGGGTACCTCTGGTAGAGGTTTGCACCAAACTAGCCCATCCATGTAGCTGCCATTTAGGACTTACCCTGTCAGACAAGAAGAGAGGGTGATCAATGGGTAACTCTTGACATCACTGTGTTTCTAGGTGTCTGTGAATGATTCTCAGAGATTTGTGTACAAAGTCAATCCAGTTTGAGCATGTTACATTGCTTCTTATAATCTTCTTTGATGTAAAGCTATTAAAGATACTAAACCCTTTTCAATCTCCTTAGTCTTAGGAAAACATCTTTTAGATGTTCACTGATTGCTTTGTAGCACTGCTGCTATCGAGCAAATGAAATAGAAACACAAACTGATTGGGTCACTCAACTGGAAGCTTTATCTTTCCTTAAACATTAAAAGATCCATAGCAAAGTGTGGATGCATGTGTGCACGTACATTAGGTTTTGGGCTCATTTTGTTTTGGGAGAAGTCTGGAGGGTGTTGACTGTGAGTGTTCTAGATAATCGGGAAGTATAAATACATAGCGCATTGAAATATATGAACTGCCCTTCATCTGGAGTGTTCAGATGTTACTCGGCAGTGTGGATATGGTGTCTGCAGCTCAGCCTGTGCAGGCTGTCAAGGGGTTGGGGTGATACTTAAAGCAGACTCTCTGCATCAAAATACATGGAGCAGTATCCTCACTGCATTGTTTTCTAGGCTAGCAAGTTTGAAGATACTTTGTGCTTGTCAATATATGTGGATATTGCACCAAAGTTTTAGATCCAGTCTGTGAAATGGGAAGAAATGAATCACTGGGACAAAATGATAGCTCTCTATAATTTCACAAGACTCTCAGATAAGAAACAACTGCACTGTTGTCTTTGGTATGCAACCTCTTGTTTAAATCGACCACAATATGGTAAATGTGATACCAGCTTTGGAAAAAAAAAAAAAAAAAGACATAGTGAGACCAGGAAAAGTATCCTAATTAAATTTAATTTTCATATTAGTCCATCTGGAAGAAAAACAATGGATCAGAATTGATAGAAAGTTGTGTAAGTGTGACATCACAGAATGGAACCAGTGTGAATTTTCCAAAGTGAAGTAATGGTTCTGGGTCTGCCAGAATACTCTGGCCCTCTACATATTCAGTGACTATCTGAATAAGAACAATTTGATCAATAGGATGCATTATAAACATCCTTACAAGATTTTGGTAGACGTAGTAGAGTAAGAGGGAACATCCTTGTCTGGAAGGGATTGGAGGCCCAGTTCTTACGGTAAAGCTACTGACAGAGTCCCTCTGGACCTGTTACTCCCAGGAGTTACCAGCATAATATTCTAATTATAAAGAAGTAATGCGATCATAAATAGTCTGGAAAGGGATTGAAAAATGAGGAAATAGCATTTGCTAGTTGGCTTAAAATTACATGAGATTAAATCTAAAAGTGATTTTTTATGTGCCACAGAGTAAACAATATATGAAGTAAATGTTGAAAAATGCAAAGACGATAAGAGAAGTTCTTCAACTGTGTGTGCATAGTGATGTACTCTAAATTAGCTGTTACTGTTCAGAAAGGTAGTTCTGAGATGTTCTGATGGTGTGAATGGTTCTCTGAAAAGGTCTGCTCAGTTGTCAACAGCAGTGAGAGTCAAGGGGAACATCAGGAGCTGAGCAAAATTTTGATTTGTTCTTTATTTATTTTGCTTTATAAGTAAGAATTGATCCTCTCTTTTTGAATAGAGAAACCACAGCTGCATGCTGTGTCTCCTCTTATCTCTTCTTCCAAAACCAACCAGACAAACACCCACCCACACTTCCACCCCCAGCAAACAAAAAAGCCTCGTCTGGGAAGTGAGATGATGTACGCTGAGGGAGGAATGACCACATTTTTGCCTTGTTCTGGTATACTCTTGCTGGGCATCTGTTGATCTGTGCCAGAGCCTGGACTTGAGGCTAAACAGAGCTGCAGAGTGGCTGTCATAAAACTTGGTCCATAGACAGATGTCCTCTTCTGGACCAGTTACCATAGCAGTATCTGCCAGTGCAGCAAGTTGTGTGAGCTGTTTTGAGTGAAATCAGGGCTAACTTAGACCATCAATTAAAAGTGTTTTCAAGTACTCAAATTAACAGCTCTGTCAGCAGATCTGTGGGGATGATAATTGCTGGTGAGCCAAGTGTCAGCGAGGAGCAGTATCTATGACACACAGCTGGGCGCAGAGAAGGCCTTGGAAAGGAAAACTTCCACTTAGAGAGTCTAGGAGAATGTGTAAACTTGCTGAGCTTTTCCTGGATGGCACTTGCCTGCTACAGCAGTCAGTGCACTTGTGGCTGCTGTTTTCACGTGTAAAGACCATTCATAAGAGTGGCCAAACTGGATTTGACCACAGCTCCTCTTAGCTGTCCTAGATCTCCTAGCAGCCAGTAGCAGAACCCTGGTTTTAGTTTTTGTTTGTTAAGCTTCTGAAGAAGACCTTTACCACAACTGGTTTAAGTTGGTATTTATGTAAGGAAGCACATGGAGAGTATATATCTGTGAATGGAAAGTTGTGATTTAGGAGGATTTGAGTTTCCTGTTTTGTGACAATATTTTAAATTTTAGCCCAGTAAAGTTGTGCACGCTCCCCAGCAGTAACAGTGGAACTCATTAGACCATGAGTGAACCTGTTGATTTCTGGCTTTGCCATCTAAGCTTGAGTTGAGTGTAGAATGGATACCTTACACTAATAGAGTTTTAATAGTTTGCTGGTTTAGGTAAAATGGTGGAAATTAAGCTAGATTAACAAAGGCTTATGCTGTGAGCAAAGTAGTTAATCATTTGGATTCTGGTAGTTTAGCTTTACTTGTTTAACCCATGACTGCCAGAAATCCAAGAGCTGAGGTCTGTGTCTAGCAACAGCAGCACACTAATGCTCTGGAGATACGTAGCAAACAATTTGAATAGTATTTCACAAGTGATGAATGATCTAAATGATCTAGTAGAAAGCTTTGCTTTTCCTTTTGCCTCAAAAGGAAATGTTATGACTCTAAAGTGAGTATTTAAAAAAAAATTATTCTTTTTTTGTAGTTCATCTGATGAGATCAGTGTTTCAGTGCCTGAAGACAAGTGAGCGGAATATCTTATAACTTGTAAAGTGCTGCAGCTGCAATTTGCTAGTATTTAGAGGCTTCAGGAAGAATTGGTTTGATTTAAAGACTCAGTCCTCCACTGTCAACACAAGTCAATACAGATTTGCCCATTGCTTTCAACGAGAGCGCGATCAAGCACAGATTCCTTAGATGTCTTTCTAGGGTTTCAAAATTAGTTGTAGGCTCACTAGTCAACATCCTCACTCAATTTTCGTGTTTGTATTCCCTTTCATACGTACCCAGACACATCCATATGCACAGGAAATCCTGTTTGGGGGGTCCTGCCTGGAGTACCCTTGTGCTGCTATTATTAGTGCAGTCAGTTGGTAACGTGTCTAAATCTGATCTGGGCAGGGGTGGGCTGGTTTACAGTACCCTGTTTCCAACTTCCAGCTGCTGTTTTCAGTCAGGTCAGCAGCAACACATTTCTCACCGTCACTAAAGTGATGCCTGTGAACTGGAGTAAATTTACTTTACTGACTGCTTGCCCAAAATAATGTCAGTCGAGCCTCTGTTTTAACATGTCTGTTATTTTGCTTTGCCTGTCGTCCTGGCCTCCCAGAGCGACACTTATGACCTACAGACACTTTGTTGTAGTGACCACAGCGTTTAATTTGGGCTCTGAGGAGGCACCATAAAGCTGCTAATCCATTAGGAGGGGAGCAGTGTTATGTGGACATTCATCATCAAGCTGTCAGCTCTTTAAAAAGATTACAAACTGGTTGGTTGTCTTGTAGCTCAGTCTTAGAACTGAGTAAACCCTTTTTTTCCCAGAGTTTCTTCTACTCAGTGCTTCTTGTAAGAACATCCTTGTCCAGGAAATGGCTTTGTATGAAGTATAGTGCTTGAAAGTTCCTATTTTTCAGTGCCTTTAATGTTAAAATATTTTTTTTAATTGTCCTTCATTTCAAGTAGATTTCCCCCTGCTCCTCTTTCCTATATTTTCTTCTTCTCTCAAGTTCTGTACTTGCTTTAAAATCCAAGTTGAAGCTGCCTGCAGACTGTTCGTGGTGCCCAGTGGCTGCAGAGTTGGCCTCTACTCTCATTTAGTGCAGGCTTCATTGTCTTCTAAAGTAATAATCATCTCGTTTTGTTATATCTGCACTTGTGTTTTCTTAGCCGTGCTGGCTCTTGCACAGAAGGCACAGAAGATATAGTGCAGGTAGAACTTCTGACTGAATTTAGCAACTATGGCTCTCAGCACATAGAGGCCAAGATTTGAAAATAAGAGTAGTGATTTGAGGGTTTCAACTAGACACTGTTAAGGGGCCTGTCTGACAGTCAGCTAAAGGGATTAATTTATATGGTCGTCAACTCTATCAAGCAACTGGTCTAGGACGTTCGAAGTCCTTTCCACTCTTACGTACTGGATCTGAACTGCGAGAAACTGTCTTTAGAGTGATAACTGACAAAAAACACTGGTGGCTCTTTTAATTCCTATTCAGAGGGAGCAGATGTGGGGAGTGCAAGTGTACCAGCTTTACATGGTCACCTTCAAAAGTGGAATTGCCAGTTAAATCCTCATGTTTGTTTGTTTGTTTTCCTGGAACTGTTACAAAGCCACGTGTATCTTTCTTTAAAATAAGAAGCATGATTCTGCCATATCTGTGTCAGACATCCCGAATGCCATGCTGACAGGACATCATTTCTGCTTTTCTGGTAAAGTGAATGGTATGAAGCCTGAGAAGATAAAAAGGAACTTTCCTTCCCTATCCATGGCACAGAAAAGGCTGGTGCTCCTAAGAGCGTTGAGTCCTTAGATGGCAGTGGATAACTGCTAATAGGATATTCAGTCTTTCAGCCCTGGTTCAAAGGCAGATCAGGTCCATAGCAGTCAAGTTACTACTTTCTAGCTTGTGACAGGAGCTAAAGTGTGTCTCTGAATTTTGAACCCAGGCAACCGTATCGTTGCTGTTTCTATATAGCAGATTGCAAACGCTATAAACTTAGTGTTGATATCGTAAAGAAATGAAAATACCGGCAGGTCTTCCACGTGTCTGCGGATAACAGCGGCTGGTGGAGCTGTCCTCAAGTTCCCTCTGGTGGCTGAGCGCAGTGTGTGACTGCTGCAGGCTCTGGAGAAGGCGTTTGCTACCTTTAAAACCTGTCTGAACATTCACTGAGGTTTTATCCTCTCTGAGGTATTTCTGTTATATTTCGGAGGTGATCAGTACTTTTGGGTTTGCTATACTGGTCACTGTCAAATTTCTGGGCATTAAATGAAAATTCTGTGATGTGTTGCGATATGTATCGTCACCTTGGAGGTACTCGGTTTCTTTGTTTCATAGAGCAAAAGAGCTTACTGGTGCAGACTGCATCCATTGAGATTCACCCCTTTATCAAAACACAGGCTTGTAATACAAGCTGGGAAAGAAGCCCAGAGTAAGGTGAGGTCACCGATTATCTTTTATGGTGCAGTAAGGGAAGGGATCATTATGAAAATAGTGTGATTTGGAGAATTAGTAATGAATTAATATTTTCTTTCTTATACTGAAAGCACAACATTTATAAAAAGCTCTTGCTGTATATTCAGCTGATGAGAAGGGGCTTCTGTTGGTTGCTGGTGAGAAAGAGGTCGTGCTGCTGGAAGTCACTGGCAGTGGGTGTTGTCACCCCTCAGGACTGGCTGGTGCAGCAGGTGAGACAAAAATTGAATGGGAATTGGATTATGTTCCTCTCGAGAGGTGATCTTTCCAGGTCAAGTTAAAATATCATTTAATACTTGTTTTGTCACGTAGATGTACTGGCTGTTACCACCTACTGGGTAAATAGAGAGCGTGGTCTTCTGAATCTGGCCTCTGTCATCCTCACCTCTCTCCCAAATATACATGTGAGATTTTGGGCATTCCCAGGATACAGTGGTTGCTGTCAATGCTCATTTAGTATTAAGTGTCTCATTAAGCATATGCATGTACTTGGAGTGAAAATAAGTCAGCTTTACCTACTGCCATTTGATCTTCTTGCTTGGTTGAACCTTATTCTGTCAGTGGCTGTCTGGTACGTTGGAATACAGTAGGTCCAGTATCTCCAGACAGGAGAAGGATCCAGAAGATCCCATCCTTGTCTGTGCTATTATCACAACTGAATCTTGTGAAATGTCTAACACAACATGCAGGTGTTTGGTCTTAACTTTTTCAGTTGTCCTGGTGAGAACTGAGCAAGAACTTGGTCATGTCAGTATGGGATAATTATGGTTTTGGTGAAGCTAGAGATAAAAACACCAGATATTCAGTTACTAACATACCCTCCTAGCTTCTCTATATGTCCACTTATTTCTGGACAAGCATTTTAGCTGATGTTGCTTGATCGAGGCTCATATTTAAGCAAAAAAGACATACTTACATTGGAATAAAAGCGTACACAAACACTTTGGAAGGCTTGGTCTTTGAAGGAAAGCTTTATTAGTTAACAAGTGCTTTTTAAACAGATAATTACACTGGTTACAGAGTGGAGTTAGCAAGAGAGGGCTAATGTGCTGTAGCTATTTGAGACTATGGATGAGATGCAGGAATAATTCCAGCCATGGACATCATCATGGGAGGAAAGGCCACAGGTTCCAGATGGATGGGAGCCATAGAATGTTTCAGACAGATCTGTGATCTGGAAAATAAGGGGGGGCTGAAATAGGAGGTGCATTATTTCTGCTTCGCGATTTGGGCACGGATAGGTCTCTGTATTGCATAGCAGCTCAAGATCCTGAGTAAAAGGCAAAGAAATGTTACATCCTCGTTTTGTTGAAAATGGGCAGAATGTTTAGCTGATTCCCAGGATGTGATGTCTGCAACAGTGCACTTCTTGGAGAGGGACCAAATCAACTGTGACTGGGGAAGAGATTAAGATGGAAGTTTTAGTCCTCAGAACATCCTCTTGCAGGACGCTTAGATTTTAGTTTAGATCAGAATTTCACAAACACTTCTGGCCGGAAGAAACTACCGACAGTGTCAGTTTGCCAGCTGATGCCAGTCACACAATGCAGTGTACCCACCCCTGCCACAATTCAGAAACCTTGATCTCAGGACAGGCTCCTAACATTCCCTGTTTTCTTTTCCAGATCTAGAGACAAACAGTGATCTCAACAGTGATGACTTTGAATACGAAGACGAGGCGAAGCTGGTTATATTTCCTGATCACTATGAAATCGCGTTACCCAATATCGAAGAGTTACCAGCACTGGTCAGTAACCGTGTGCAAGTGGGGATAGGAAATGCCTCCTGCTTCAGTTTTAATCAAGATGGTGCTTTGTTTTCTTATGTGTGGTGCTTGGTTTTACATAAATGTCTTTCTTAACCAGCTATAATAGAGAGTGAGTAATTTTTAAAAGCCTGTTTTGTCTTTGTTTCTTGGATTTTCTTTTACCTCCTGTATTCCTTCCCTTATTGTGATACCGACCTGTCGCAGGGAAGCTCACATAGTACGTGTTATGCTTACGCTCCTGCTAAAATAACTTCAGTCTAGAAGATTACGTGCATATTTAAGTATATAAATAGTCTTACTGATATCCAGTTCTGTATGTGGTTAGCACTGGGCTATATGCCAAGTTTTGTCCAGCCACTGAATCTTACTGGGTTTTGATTGACATACATTTGTCTTCCAGGTGACGATCGCTTGTGATGCATTCCTCAGTGCAAAATCGCCTTACAGGAAGCAGGACCCTGACTCCTGGGAAGAAGAGCTACAGGCATCTAAACACGCCAAAACACTCATACAGTTAGACAATGGTGTTAGAATCCCCCCCAGGTGAGGGTCGTGAGGTTTGTTCATTGTAGGCTCTCTAATACAGTCCAGAGTGACAGAACTAAAGCCACCAGCTCAGCCAACAGTTCTTTTGCATGACTCTGGGCTGGGGTGTATGTTTGGTTAGATGTACTATAATTAGAAATACAGGACTGGTTACTTGTTTCTGTCCTTTCTTCCTGTTTTCTCTTGCAGCGGTTGGAAATGCTCAAAATGTGACCTGCGGGAGAATCTGTGGCTAAACCTGACAGATGGTTCTGTGCTGTGTGGCAAGTGGTTTTTTGATGGCAGTGGGGGCAACGGGCATGCCGTGGAACACTACAAGGAGACGGGTTATCCCCTGGCAGTAAAGTTGGGAACCATCACTCCTGATGGAGCAGGTCAGCCACCCGGCAGGTTCTGGGATGGGGCGTTTTTTGTGCATGAGACTAACCGTGTGTATCGATTACCAATGGGTCTGTGCTTCCAGTGCAAATGCTTGAGAGGTATGGAAAGAAAACCCTGCGTATCTTGGTTGGGGTTGAGGGGACTGACACACACTCCATGCAGAGAAAGCCCGTACCTTTTATATCTACTCTTCTCCTGTTTTATTTTTGGTGTACATAGTTTTTTGGGTTTGTATAGTAGTAGGTTTATAATAGAAGAATGGTATTATTTCGAAACAGCAGAGTCCAGCGAAAGAGCATTTTTCAATTCTGCTACATTTTCTAGGGCAAATAGTTCAATCTTATGCAACGTAGAAGCAATAACAGGGTAAAGATTTTTAAAATCTGGAAAGAGCATTGTGTATGTTTTTCATCATACTGGAAACTGCTATTTCTCCTTATTGTTTTGGTAACATTTTGATCAGTCTAATGAATCTAATCTTCATGGGGCTGCTGTGATGCTCATTTGTAAAATGCCTGATCATCTTGAGAGGTGTGGCGGGAAGCTTTAGATGTACCCTTGTCATAATACGAAAATAAACAAACAATCTGCAGTGTTGTTGTGGAGAGGATTGTCTATATGAGGATTAGGTGGAGTGAAAAACGTGAGAAGCTGAAAAGGTCATGATAAAGGGATGCTTTGCTGCAGCTGTATGGAGAAATAAAAACCAGAAGGAATGCATAGCGTATTTTTGTTTTGGTGCTTATGACCATATGGATGAAAAATAGCTGTTTAGAGCAGCCCCCCCACCCCTTTTGTGTTTTTGGGTTTTTTTTGTTTGGTTTGGTTTTTTAAAACACATATCAGTTGGGAGTTTTTCATCTTGAAGTCCTATTCAGTGTCAGGGAGAGGAGACTGTTGTCAGATTGAAGCAGCTGTGCCACAGAAACACTGAGAAAATTTCGTTCTTTTCTCTCCCAGATGGAATATTGTTTCCCTGCATAAGCCTGATCTTGGATGCTTTGTATCTGAATCTCTCAGTTATTGAAAGTGTTTAGGATTTGCCCAGCTGTAGGCTTCAACTACACTTGCGAAATAAACAGGATATTCTTGAGTGTGTGTTTCAATCTCAGCTTCAGCAGCAGTACTTGTTTCCTTATGGTCGCTGTCCTTCTGCCTCCCACTGATCAGCTGCTTCCTCTCTTACGTGGCCCTTGGGGTAACAAAGGCCAGGCTGTCATCCTTTCCTTTGAATGAGGAGCACCAGCTGTTCTCCACAGACTATTCTTCTGCATGGTGTTTACTTGGTTTCCCTGTAGAAAGGACTTCCCTCCTCCAACCCTGCCTTGTTCTGTCTCTGCAGCAGTAATCATAACCTCTCCATAGCGCTGGGTGACAGATGAGCTTCAGAGAAGAGGCTCCATTGCCGATTGTGACGCAAAGTCTGTCTGGTTTCTGCTTCCCTGGGCTGGAGGTGAAGAGGTGGTGGTAGAGGAGTAATAAGTAATAGTCCCTCTGCTGACATAATTTACTACTTTTTCACACCGGTAAGGAGGAGGAAGAGGTAGTGCCAGTATTTCACTTTTACTTACCCTACATGTGCATGGAGGGAGTAGAGGAGGGTTCCTTGTCTTTCCTTAAAAAATCTGTGCATGATGAAAGATTTCTGGGGCACTAGCCCCATTTTGTAGCATTTGTCAGCAGATCTGACATTAGGACAGAAATCAAATCAGACTTCTGTCTTCCACCCTTGGAGAGGATGCACGAGTCGGAAAAGTTACTTGCTTCGATAGATTGAGTACTACTCAGCAGACCATGCTACCTGCTGCCGTTCTCAACAATGAGATTTCATTTCAAGTCGTTGTAAAGTCGTATGTTTGAAACTGGTTTGAGGGATGGGTTGGGGGGGTTGGCAGTGGGAAGCCCGATCTGATAGGTTCTTGAATGAGTCTTTGTGGGTGTCAATCTCAGCAGTTGTTGGGTACTTCTTGAGGGGGATTCTGTGCAACTTGTTTCTTCAGGGACATTATTGCCTATTGCTCTTTAGGAAGAATTGATGTCTACACAGCAGGAACAGGCATAAATCTTGAGTTGTGTTAAAAAGAAGTACAGGGGATACTATCACTTTTATTTTCTTACCATAATATGAATAATAATGATTATTCTCAGTTTAATAATATTCTGTGTTGTCTGCCTCGGATTTTTCTTGGTATTTTGGGGTTTTTCCACCTTATATTCCTCCCTTCTTCCCTTTTCCCACTCTGACGATACCAATTTTTGTGTCACATTTGCTGACTTGTCTCCATTCCTGATCTACCAGAGTCCGTATGACAGCACTGCAGACCTGTGTCTGGGGGCTCTCGTCTTTCTTTGATTTGCTGCTCTTGGATTTTTCTGAAATAAGTGGATTCTGTCTCTCCCATGGATTTAAGCTGGCCACACCACAGAAAGTACTGAAGTACATGTCACAAGAGCTGGGCTTGAGCAACAACTCAGTGTATCTTGTGTTCCATTTCTGCTGCTCTGGGTCAGTAATCCCAGATGGCTGCTCTCTCTTCAGTTGCCAGAGCTGAGGAAAAACAAAATCAAAGCTTCCACATTGAAAGTGGTCACCCAAGATCTGTTGATGTGTAACCTCACTCTATTAGGTGTTTGAACTTTACAGGATCTTTTGGCTTCACTGTGACCTCACCAGAAGACTATGGGAATGTTGTGATCTCTTGTGTGTGGCTAAACTGTCATGTCTCACTACCACACAGTGGAATTCCAGCAGATGGGCAGCTGCAGCCACATGCATGCCAGAGAGGTCATCAGGACCAATGTTAATAGAGGGTCTGATGGCTAATCAGCAGCTGGCAGCGTGGCTCAAAATCATTGAGTTCCTTGGTTTGAGGGAGTTCAAGTTTTTCATAGGACTGATAAAAATTGCTTTAGGTCTTTGATGTCTTGACTAACCTTCAACCTACCATTTCAGTGTGGGTTTCGTACTAGCAGACCTTGAGGAGACTGTCTTTCTGTTAAAGTCTTATGTAGGTGATGGGCTGAGTCAGAGCTAGGATCTGTAGTTGCCAGAAGAGGGCAAGGTAAGAACCTTTCAGAAGAGGTATTTGAGCTGTGAACAGCCTTTATCTGGATACCGGCTCTCTCCTCTTGAGTTTATTTCATCTTTCTCCTACCTAAGTTTTCTCTGTCTGCCTGGATGTGGTCATAGAGGGCAAGGTCACTGGGGGAAGCTCTGCTGGGCGTGAAGGAAGAAACTTGGCTGAGAGAAGTGTAGCTAGATGGGCAGAGGGATTCTGGATTTTAATGAGTAGAGACCAAAGTGGGGAAATAGTTGTTCACTACAGAGTATGAGGCCAGAGAAGAGAAAAGATGGAAGTCCTGTTCAAGTCGTGCTACGCAAGTCTTGTTACTCATGTGCTTTTATGATGCCTGCAGCTTTATTGTTATTTGTTCAAGTAGGTGAAACCTGCTCTGGACTCAACTTCATTATAGGACTTGCTTGGTAAATACTAAAAATGAGGTTTTTCTCTCTCAACCATTTTGTCCTTCTATCGAATTTATTAACTTGATTTCCTAATGAAAATATCATCACTACACATACTGCTTCCCTCTGCGGTTTGAACTTTGTCCTGCCAAAATGTTTATGGGCTTTTACTTAAGGCTATAAGGACCTATGATAGAACTAGAATTGAGATCTAGATCACCCACAGAATAAGGCACGGCACTTCAGTTGCGTTTCTCCCTAACCACACCATTCACTTTCAGAGTCCAATTCAGTGGTGTCTGATCCAATAAGTACCTCTTTATTTCTAATAACTAATTTCTCAGTTCTCCCTGCATATCTGTGTAAAGGTCATAAGTGAATTCCTTAAACTGTACTAGAAATTAAAATACTGTTGATGTTAGTCATTTAGCACTATGTACTGCCAATTTTAATGTGTATGGCTGTATCCTGTAGCTCCACAAAAATTCAGAATCTCTTGTTGCCATGTTCTAAATATGGAGTGGCCACATTCCTGACAATTTTGCATGCCTCGTTCCTTATTTTCCCTACAAATTTCTTATTCTAGGTGGGAAAATACTACGATCGCTATAAATACTCCTAGGCTTTAATACTGTGAGGCCATGTAATTTCTTTTGAGGAGGGTGGTTGAGGTGATTGTGATGAGAAAACTTCAGGTATTTACTGAGCTATATGGATGTCTGTGCATTTTTCTGCTGATCATAACAGCTCGGCAAATACAAGTAAGGCGCCCTGTACAGGCAGCCCGGTACTGAGAATGCAGTGTTGTAAACAAAAAGAAGTAACAGTTGATACTACAGCTCATCAGTTTCTCTCTGCTTTTGTAGATGTCTATTCCTTTGATGAAGAGGAGCCAGTTTTAGATCCGCATATAGCAAAACATTTGGCACACTTTGGAATTGATATGCTGCAGATGCAAGTGGTAGGAAATCCGTCTTTTATTTAGTTTGATGTTTGTTTAGTCGGGGTGGGAGAGAAACAGGAGAAGACTGATACTTGTAGCTTATATTTACGTGCTTCTTTCAGACTGTTCTGATAGCATTGAGTTCTGTAAAGTTCAGCCAGCCAGTTTGTGGCTTATTTTATGAGGTCCGAGATGAACGAATCATTACTCTCAAACCCAAAAGTGGCTATCTGAAAGTTGCTTTCTGAAAGAGTTCCTTTGTAATCTTTAGTTTTCATGTTTCACTTCTCATTTTCAAAATGAAGAACCTCACTCAGAGAAGTCTATCTAGAATCTTTAATTACAGTGAGTGAAGGAAAGCCTACTGCATGTGTAAACCTACAGATCTTAAGTATAAACAAGCTAAGCAATGGATAAGTAAAAAAGTGGTTGAAAAGTTCTTTATGTAGAGTTAAAAATTTCAGTTTAGTTCTTGTTAATAAATATATTACAAAATGGAATATTCTTAAGTCTAGACAACGTGGTCTATATTGTGGTACACTAGAAAACAACCGGGGCAAAAAGGGTCCTGTTTCTGAATACGCTGTGAGTCTCTGTTGTTAGAGAAGTCCATTTTATAATTTGTATTATAGTGGATATTGTTTCCAGTTGTGTTTAAATGATCTAAGAAGTCTGAATGGGGAGTGATTATAAAGGCAGGTGAGGGATTTTTTTGTTTTGTTAGGGGTTTTTTTGTTTTGTTAGGGGTTTTTTTGTTTTGTTAGGGGTTTTTTTGTTTTGTTAGGGTTTTTTTTGTTTTGTTAGGGGTTTGTTTGTTTTGTTTTTTCTAACTCAAGCACATAGCCTAGTATCACTACCTGAGAACCTGAACATGAAGACTGTTAAAAGTTAGCAAATCTGCTACTGGTTTAGTGTATTTTATTGTCCAGATGGGGAGAAAACTAATAATAATGCTAAAATGATAAAGAATGGTTAAACTGCGGTTTCAAAAGCCTTTATGGTACTAGTAATATTCTTAGTACACTGATTCCCTTGCCACTATTGTAAATAAAAAGTCTCTTCTATCCAGTGGTCTTTCTGGAAAATGTTTTACTCAGCAACGTGGCAAAGGTTTTGCCTCTGGCCTTCACACCAGTTTGAAAAATTCTTAGTGAAGTGATGGAGCAATGCTAGCAGTAAATGACACTGTAGTGACCTGTACCTACAAGCTGTAAACAGTGGAACTACCTAGAAGCTGAAAGCTGAGCTATAAAGGAGAGAAACTTCAGCATCACAGATTCTGTCTTTTCCCATTTGTAAGAAGGGAAGAGTTTTTGGATCTCCAGTTTTTCTTGTGGTTTGTTTGCTAGGACCAACTTCTACAGCAGCAGCTATTCCTGGCCATTAGAAATGGAATGTGAAACCTGAAAAAAATGCCGTGTTTTGATGCTGAGGCTTGAGGTCAGAGCCCTGAAAGAAGTGAGGCTCCCAGCTGGGATTGAGATCACAGCTAGGAACACTCAAAGAGCCAGTGGTCTCTGTTAAAGAGCTAAGAGGTATATTGGAAGACCAAGCTGCTAGGCTCCTAACTCTGAACTTCTCCCTTATGTGCAGGATTTACCTCCCTTTGCCCATTGGTTTGCCACTTCTTTTTGAGAGTATAGATCTCAAAGTTGGTGATTATGGTTGCAGCATAATTGCTGCAGAAGTTAGACTTAAAAAAAAAAATATCTCTTTGCTTTCAGGCAGAGAATGGGCTAAGAGATAATGATATAAAACCAAGAGTCTCTGAATGGGAAGTGATTCAGGAAGCTGGAGTGAAACTCAAGCCAATGTATGGCCCAGGATACACTGGCATGAAGAACCTGGGAAATAGCTGCTACCTCAATACTGTCATGCAAGCCATTTTCAGCATCCCAGAGTTCCAGCGAGCGTAAGTAGCTTCACGCTAGTTCTTGTTACTAGCTGCTGCATTCCTCAGTCACTTGCTTTTCTAAGAAAAATAGTATTTTAATTTTTGTTTCACCTGCAGACAGGTCTCTCTCAGTTCAGTGGCTGCTTGGAGGATTTAGCGATTGTATTGTTCTGTTTGGAAGAAGGTTGGAACACAAAACCCAATCTGCCTTTGAAATCTGGACTTGCTCACTTAGCTTCAGTGGTGGGAAGTCATATGCCACATTGTAAACTTGATTGCTCTGTCTCTGCTTTTTATATCTATGTACATATTTCTATTGATCTCAGTATCATCATTTATCACACTAGGGTTTTCTGTACTGGCCCATGCATTACTTCAGCTGCTGGAATCATTCTGTTCCTTCAGGGTCATTTGTGCAAAAAGCTGTACTGGCACAAACATGTTAATATTGATTCATGCTAGTGAAAAAGAAGTGTGCCTTAAAAGATCTGACATGCAGGTCTGGCTAAGAGGAGGAAAACTATCAGAGGTATTTTTAAATTAAAATTTTTATTAAAAAAACTAATTTTATGAAAAGAGAAGTGCGAGCTTGTTCTTCCACTGAATAAGTAAGAGTAAAATGACAAAAGCACAACAGAAGAATATGAAATATTTCTGTCTGATCAAAACTGAACGCATTGCTCCAAGGGTAAAAGCCTTCTTGTAAAGAACAGTCTATAATTTGTAGTAAAATGCAATGTTCTCTTTCATTCCACATCAGCAGTAGCATGTGTGCTGAAAGTAAGGCTTTTAGATTTTGGAAAGCCACACGGGTCTTCATGAAGCCATTGCCTTCCGGAGAAGAAGGGGGAAAAAAACCTCGTGTTTGTTTACTTTGTTTGCCATATTGAGTACAGTCTGTAGATTCATTAAGTGCCAACTTTTCTACTTCTATTTTCAAAAACATATCAATATGGACTTTACTAAGGGAGGTTGTTTTCCACAACATGGTTGTTGGAGTTACCTGGAGCACTTATCTCCACTATGTTGATACTCTTTGATGCAAGAGGGACCAAGCAGAAATTAGATATGTTCTTTTAACATGGCCATGCCTACCTAGCCTGTTTTTTTTTTTACACTCAAGAGAGTGCTTCACTTTCCAACAAACTGACTAGAACAATGTCTACATCATTGTTTACTGTCAGGAGTTAGCTGTTGTTTCTCTGAAGAAACTCAATAGAAACATTGGTTTTCCTTACTTTAGTCCTTACGCAAATTTGAAATTTATTTGGCAATGTCAGTTAGCAGTAGAAAGTACATTGGTTACCCGCTCAGCTCTGTGGTTTTGAGCAACACCATTCTGCAGCTATTTCATGAAAAGGAGTAGAATTTAAATTCCAGATTAACAAAGCTGCTATGTCCTTTATAGCTAGAAGTTTCTAAGTAAAACTTAAAATGTCCATTTCCTAATTTCTCTATTATTATTTTTCCGTGATAGAGATACTCACCGGGGTTATATTAAGTCGTTGCTGGGATGCAAAATTTGACTTGTTAGCACAGAGGGAACCTGCTGATGTATCACAGCTGAGGAGCTCTTAGGATAACCTTAAGTTAATCTGGCTACAACGTTTGAATGTTTCTGCTTTGTTCTTGCTGCCCAGGTATGTGGGAAATCTTCCACGAATATTTGACTACTCTCCTCTTGATCCAACACAAGATTTCAACACTCAGATGTAAGTGTCACTTCTCAATGATTTACTTGGTCAAGTTATATAGAATCTAAATAATTTAATGGCAGGGCAAAAGAACACCCCTGGAAGGTCTTGAAAACGAGGTATCGCACAAGGTAGACTGGGAAGATTTGCCCATTTGGTCGCAGGTAATGATGTGTCGTCAGGGTTTAAAAGACAATAAACTTTTTAGCTTGGAATATAAATCTTCTCTTTTCTGTTTTTCTCACATATTTGTTTCCACCCCATGACTTTCTTCCCTGCAGGGCTAAATTGGGACACGGCCTCCTTTCAGGCCAGTACTCTAAGCCACCCATGAAATCGGAGCTTATTGAGCAGGTGATGAAAGAAGAACTCAAGGTATTTGACTGAGTTTGTACAGCCTGGTAGCTAGGTAAAAGTGATATCCTGAGAAAAGGGAACAGGTGCTGGGCATTGAAGAACATGTGTGGATCTAGCATGGGATGCTTAGCAAGGTGGAATGTGCAGGGTTCTAGTCAGGAATATATTAGTCAGGGGCTATTTGTGCAAAGCATTAAAGGAACCACTGATCCTGCTAATAAAGTATTCCGCTGTTCCAGTGATGAGTGCAAAAGTTCATAGAACTTGCAGCTTATGTTTCTTTTCTTTGAGGAACAAAAAAAATTATCTAGAGAGTCTGGAGCATTTGAAAGCAATCTTCTAAATCCTCTTTAAATTTCAAAAAGAAGCATAAAGAGGTAAAGAGTTGTTTCCAGGAAGTGTCTGTCAATATTCCACCTGATTTCAGGAAAAGCTCTAGATAACGTAAAGTTAAGGTGGTGCTGGAGGCTTTCACGTAGATGAAGAAGGAGCCATGCAGAGTCGTGTCCACTGAGGCTTTATTCAAATATTTCATGGTACAACAATTGTGTAGAAGCACGCTTGTGCCAGTGGGAGCTATCCTGGAAACGCTGCAGTATATCCGGTTTTGGATATACATTGAAACTCTAATTGCTGGAAAACCTGGGGAGAACAATCGATGTATATCCTGATTTAGAATAATTCACAATAGAAAAAAAAACTTGGGATCGGCTTTCTCAGAAGAGGCAACTTCATAACAAAGATATACTGAGGGGCAACTACTGTATGGCTAACATGCTAGACAAAAGGAGAGAAGAATTGGAGGATGAAATATCCTTTTTTCCCATGTTTATATAACATAGAATTTTCTCTGTCATAGTGTTACCAGTGGGAGAATGTAGTGGGGTTTTTTTTATTATTATTACTGTAATTTTACAGCAAAACAATTACTTGGCTCACAATATCTAGCTAGTATCTAGCTTCAGGAACTCAATATTGTTCCTGTACAGAACAGTGGAAAAGTCTATAATCTTCATATTGCCTTGGTGTTGTTCTTCTGCAACATGAAAGTTTCTTGTTTCTCTTATACTGCAAAAATCATGAAGGCACCTGTTGGCAGTGTAACATCCATAGACCTCAGTCTTCATCTGTCTGCTCATTCAGGGTTCACTCCCACAGTCACCAGAAAGCCTCTTCATATTCTTTGTCCAACAGTCTTTTGATTTAAGCAGTAAGGATGATTTTTGTCAAAGACTGATCTGTTTGTGTTAACGAGGTTAATGGGCACTGCCTGATTCAGTGGTTTATCTTTTTACTTGCTTTTGCTTGATTTTGTGAAAAGAAAAGCTGTCAGTAGCTTAGTGGTGAGATGGAAAAGTTTCTTCTCTGTTTGTGAGTTGGTTTAAGTTTCCCTTAGCCTTTGGAGAGTCAGAAGGTTAGTTCAGAATTTGCCTTTCTGCTCAAACTCTGCTGCTTTTAGAATTGCCTTTGTTTTCCCAGGAGTCATCCAATTAACAGTTGTCTTAAGCAATATGTTATTTATAGGGACAACATTATCTACCCAAGCAAATCTCTTATTCGAGATTTGGTTTTGTATTCAAACCATCTACCTTGAAACATCTTGTTTAGAGTGATGCTGGGGAAACTGGAATTAAAATGTATTTGTGTCCCTGCCAGCATCTGTTATTGTGACCCTAAACAGCATATGGAGTCAAACCACAGACTCCACAGGTGGAATATTTAGAAATGAAAGATCAACTAATAATCAATACTGAAAATACTACCTGTAGAGAAGAGCTATGGAGGAAGAATCTCTGATACTACATAGTAGAAGTCACGCGTGCTTCTGTCACAGAAGCATGGTGGTAATTTCTGTGGAAATAGATGTTTTTCTCTACCTTCATCTATCAGCTATTGATACGGGAATTTCTCTTTCTGAAATCAGAATGCCAAGGAGATTTTGGACAAAGTTAGAGCATCTGGTACAGAGTAGTGTGCATAATCTGGAAGTCCCGTGTCTCCAGAGTAGTTTTGTTGTGCAGTAGCTGTTCACTGTTTTGGAACAACGAATGAATCTTTCTTGCTTCCTTTACATAAAGTTTAAAATTTATCAATGTATCACTGACTGAAGAATAGTGGAAGACACTTCAACAGACTTCTCACTTTAAATGATGTGTACTGACTGACCTGCTTTCTTGAACACTTACAGGACATGAGGAATAACGTGCTGAAAGTTCAGGGACTTGAACCCTTTGGATAAAGCTACACCCCCATGCTTAGCCCAGCAGCCACTACTACCAATGAGATATTGAAAACTTTTTAATGACAGATGGTAGTAGTGGCTATCTACTGGCATTTGACAATACTTGTTTGTAGGTTCGATTTAATAAAGTTATAGTTACATCAGATAACTTCCTTATCAAGCAATTCATAGCGTGTATTAGGACTTGAAACAGCTTTTACTGCTTTTGTTCTTTGTTTTATTAAAGATTTATTTAGAAAAAAAAAAAATCAGGTATAAACATTTTCTCCATTCCCTCACTCTGGATATAAAAAAATCTATGTTTTGCCAGGTTGGGGGTGCTTTTTTGGTTTGGTGTCTAGTATACATAAAGATAATTTGTTATCTGGAGTTTTGTGCTGACCTTTATAGTAAGTATAACTGCATAGGATCTTAGATCTTCAGTGTTTTCAAGTGCATCTGCTTTGTGTCTATAAAATCAATTATTCATTTTATTTTTATTCTTTTTTTTTTCGCCACTCATACATGCAAAGAAATTCTTTAGCTTTCTGGGTCTTTGGAATTCATCCAAAGTTTTGGGGAGTCTTTGCCTGTAAAAGCATTCATATGAGATCTGCAGTGGTCCAGAACAGTCTATATTTAGCTAAACTGTTTTGCAACTGATGGTGGGGAAAGTATGCTAGGTATTCCATAAATATTCATCTTACTATGGTGCTAAAATTTTTCACCACAGTTTAGTCTGGAAATGGCAGCAGTTTTCTGAGACCCACTTTAACGTGAAAACCAGGCTGAAAGCCTAAAAGGTCATCAGCTAGGGCTTGATTTTTCGGTTTAGAGCTTTGCCGTTTCTTCTCTTATTTTTCTTGTCCATGAGATGCAAAGGTTTTAAAGGGCAAGATACTATGCTCTTCTGTAGGCTGTCAGACATGGCGTGTTTCTTTTCTGCCTGCTCAAAGAGCTGAGTAAAAAGGATATAGGAGAAAACAAGGCTTGATAACAAAATCATTGCTTTATACATCAGGGCAAATGTGCCACCTTGCTGTAGTCTTCCTTCTGACATAGAAGCCTGGTATGTAGTAATTTGAGCTGGTTTATAGATTTCTCTCCACAGTCCTAGCTTTGAAAGGTAACTGGGGACACTAGAAGTGATATATAACCCAAGATTCAGAAATCCCTAGAACATCTCTTTTTTTCAAGCAATACCGACTCGCTATTTCTTTACAAGAGCCTTTAAAGAACATCTTAGCCTAATGTGGTTGCTGGTGTACTGCCAGAAATTGAAAAAGCATCAAAACTGAGAATTTGCTTTTGAGTTCAGTGGGTCTAGGAATACCTTACCCTGGTGAAACTAAAAATAAAATTTTGCCCTTTTAGTGCATGTTTTATGTGCCTTCTGTTTCATGCTGCTTTTTCTATTTTTATATTGATATGATAATGCAACTATAGCAAAGAATGAGACTGACTGAGTTTTTAATGGCCTCTGACATTTCCTAAAGGCTACTCTTGCTTGAATTGTCTTGAAAATTATTTGGTCTCATGAAGGATGAGAGCAAATCTGAGTAAAAGATTCTGACCCTTTCAGAAGTGTTATTTAAAAGGCGTAATAGCCAGTATTGTCTTGAGAATGCAATTTGGGGCCGTTGGAGAAGCTTCTTAAAGTGGTCTAGAGGGTGAGAAAGTCAAAACTAGGATTGTCTTGGAAGCCAGAGATTTTATTTAGTTGAGTAGTTTCCTCCTGATGTAACTGAACGGCTAAAGGCACTATGGTCCTTCAACATGAGCACCTGCAAATTGCAAATTCATGTCTGTTCTTAAACACCCAGCTGGGAATGCGTGCTGCACACATTAGTTCTCTCTGCCTGATTCTGTGGAGATCTCTGGAAAGGTTTTGTCCTGCCGAAAACTGTTAGCTGATGTACCCAAGTGATTCAATGCCCACATACTTTGAAGTGGAACAGGATTCTGAAAGGAATTTCAAGTGTTAGAAAACAGTGTAGGCTTTTAGCTTTTCTGTAAAACTACTGACCTCTAGCAAACCTTCAGTAATCTTTTAACTTGCAAGTGCCATAGAAAAATCAGATAGAGCGAACACTGTAGGAACTATGTCATAAAACACATCCTAAAACTCCCAAATCCTGTTTCAGGACCCTTTCTGGTTTTCTTAAAGTGATAAACTACATGAAACTGAAACTATCATTTCTTCAGTGGCAGGAATGGGCCATATGTAGATCTAGTGGAGTGTCTTTGGGATATTTGGTCCAGGAATGAAGAAAAATCCTTCTTTAAAATGTTTGTTTTGTTTTTTGGTTTTTTTTAGCCTCAACACAATGGAATATCTCCCCGAATGTTTAAGGCTTTTATAAGTAAAGGACACCCAGAATTTTCCTCTAATAGACAGCAAGACGCACAGGAATTTTTCCTACATCTCATAAATCTAGTAGAGGTGAGAAAATTGGAATTACTGCTTCTTTTCCCTGGTTATATTGGACAGTGATGGCAGAGCTGTTAGATGAGTGACTTGCTTTTTTTTTTGTTATACTCTTTTTAGACTTGGATATGTAGAAAATGGCACTAATTAAAATATATTTTAATGAAACATTTGTTTCTTTAATCTTCCCTTCAGACTCTTACATGACCCCACACAGGACCAATGCAGCTCATAACAACTCCAAGAGATATAGAGAGGTCAAGCATCACTGTACAGGATATAAAATTTCTAGCTATATGTAACTGTCCTTTTAAATTGCTATTTGTTTTATGATTACATGCTATCCATTTGTTTACCATATTGAAGTCTGTCTTGGAATATTAATAACCATAATACTCAATTCACTATTCCAGATTTATATCATCGTTGGGAGCAATCTAATTACCATGTCCAGTTCATTTACAAATCCCAGCTGTACATCATTGCACCATTATGGGAGAAAGGACTCCTCTGCTGAAAAGCAAAGTCACTATTTATCAATTGAACATTTCTGTAGAAAATGTTCGTTCCACTGAGCTCCAACTTGGTGCTGTGCGTAAAAGAGCCAGGGCTGTGAATTTTACTGCTACCTTTCTAAAAAGAAAATGTACAAATACATGCAGCTTTGATTTAAAGCATTTTCTTTCTTGTCTGTCTTTCCTCCCTCTTTTTCCCATTTCCTCTAAGAACTGAGGGTTTTTTTTTCATGTGTTACAGTCTAGAAGTTATCTGCATTTGCACACGTGATGTTCCACATCCCAAAACACATGTACTGTTTCTAGGGTGGTTAGAAGACATTTCTCTGGCTTTTGCCTGATAACAGATATTAACATGAACAACAAAGAGGTTTATTATTTGTATGACATTCCCATCTGGATAATGAACTACAAGTTGCCTGTTCTGTTCCAGTGCAGATTTGGAGTAGTAGGAACAATTCTATTTGCTGAAAAGATGCTTCACGTTATTTACCTGAGCTTTCTGTCTTTATTGTAAACTACCACCTCCCTACCTTCTTCTGTTCAATCTGACTCAGATTCATTATGTACATGCTCTGCAAGTTACAGTGGGTAGAAAGATACTTCTGTGTATGCAGACGTTGTGGACTTGCGTGGGTGCAAGAGTTCTACAAGCAGTGAAATGCACGCTCTGCTGCCACATTGACTGCAAGATTGATGTCTGTGTTTGCCGTACAATAACCAGCAGTCTTTGGGTTCTCTGGTCAGTTTCATGGTTATCGCTTGAATGATTGGATCTAATATTCCTTTCAGAGGAACCCTGTAGGTTCAGAAAACCCTAGTGATGTTTTCCGGTTCCTGGTGGAAGAACGCACACAATGTTGCCAGTCCAGAAAAGTCCGCTACACAGAGAGGGTGGACTATATCATGCAGTTACCTGTTGCCATGGAGGCAGCAACAAACAAAGGTAAAGAAAGAAACTGGTCTATTGACTCAATTGGTGACTCTCTCAACCATAAGGGAATGAAGTTCTCCCCCCCCATGTGGTCTCTTTATATGGATAGAATTGTTCAAGGCCAAGTGGCAAATAAAAGCACTGGGAACTTATCAGGGGAAAGTTACTTGGTTTCACTTCCTTTAGATGTTTTAAACACACATCAGTTTGTGGCTTTACCATTCCTGCTTATATTTTTAGGGAAGAAGGGTTCTGCATGGGTACTCTTGGTGAATGTTCAGACAGATTTCGTCTTAAAGTGTGGGACCCCCATTAAGCATCACCGCTCAGCAGTATATCACCAAGAATGGTAGCAATTTGTATGATAAAGATGTCAGAGATTTGTGATTTAAAACCTTAACCTGGATTTGACCCAGGGATGTGCCACACTATTTGCAGTACAATGTACTTACCCTTGTTTTTTGTGCATGTGTGTACCCAAAGATCCCCATTAGGGTTGCATTTCCTTTGTCCTGGGCAGTGAACCAGTATACAAAAAATTCTTGGATCTAAAAATGGAACTGAACATACTAGCTAGTCAATGTCTTATAAAAACAAACACAAAAATAGAAATAATAAAAACACCCAACAAGCTACCAAAAAATCAAATCAGCTTTGTGTTATTTACCAGCCAGATGATGAGATCTACTGTGATAATGGGAATAGAGGTATAAGTTTGTTGTCTGTAAAACCAAAATACACAATTTGGGCTTTAGGAGAGGAGGGAGGGAGGATGAAGTGGTGGACACTGAGTTAAGATACAGGAGTGGTTTTTTTCATGCCTGTGAGTTACCTGAGAAAGCGTACTTGTTTTTTAACAAGCAAATGGCTGAGGGGGAGGCCAGAAGACTTGAAGGCAGGAAAGAGATGCTGACCAATCTTGGTAGCCCCTGCAGCCAGTGGTGAAGAGTCTTGCGGACTAATGTAATAAATGTCTGCTGGACGGGGAAGTGAAGAGGACATCACAGGAACACTAGAAAGGGGATGTGCCTCTGGTTTCCTACATAATCTCAACATTTAAAATATTTTAAAGCCAAGAAGAGCTATTCTGATTATATGACAGATCATTTGAAATAGTGTAAGACAGATTTCTACCTCCTGTTTTTCACCTAGCCTGCAACTCCTTGAACTGGACAATATATTTTAAAAAGATCATTTTGACTTGAAAATTTGTTTCGGAGAATTTCACATTCTTTATTCATCAGTTTCAGTGATGATTCTGTTGCTTTATAAAAGAGCATGCTATTTCCAGGTAACGGCTCGGGAGGTTTATTAGTTTATGAATTTACCATATGGTGCTGCTCAGCTTGCCAGTGTCAGGACTCTGTCTATATCATACACTATCCTGTCCTGTCTAGAAAGTCAGATGACATGGATAGACAGCAATAATTTTTCAAGTCAAATTGAGCTGATAAAGTGGGTAGTTGGTGTAACTATTAACACAGGATTCTGGCTGTCATGGGAAGGTTTTAATTGCCTGTTGCCTAGTATTTCTAGTTCTGTGTTTTCGTCATGATCAGAGACTTTCAAGAAAGAGATGTGATTCTAAATGTAGCTCCTGACCCTAGCGCAGACAAAAAGATTTGATATCTAGTTAAAGCCATGTAGAAGTGTTAATGATAAGTATTTACATTTCTAAAACTTATAAAAATAAGACCAGTGAGGGACATAACCATGACAATATTCATTTAGCTTTTAGTGCCATGTGTATTTTTCAGATGAATTAATTGCCTATGAATTGAAGAGGCGAGAAGCAGAAGCTGCAAGGAGACCTCCACCAGAGCTTGTCCGTGCCAAGATCCCATTTAGTGCGTGTCTGCAAGCCTTTTCTGAACCAAACAATGTAGAAGATTTCTGGAGCAGTGCCCTTCAAGCAAAATCTGCAGGAGTTAAGTAAGTGTGTGTCTGGCTGCTTCTCAAAAACCCACGTGGTAGTGCTCTGTGCTTGTCTTGCTGTCTGGACATGATGCAGAGTGAAACAGGCAAAGCCATAGTGGGCTTTGGGGGTCTGTTGGTGTTGGGGCTCATAAACGGAATGTGCAGATCAAGCCTGATGAGAGTTGTAATGATTAATTGAGCAGGAGATAAATGGTTCTTAACTGCCAGACTCCTAGAGGTGATGCAGTCTGGTTGTTAAGAGCTTGAACTTTAAATGCTTGTAGCTTAATTGTCTGACTCCCTTTTAAAATCAGATCCTATGTATCAGCTGGTGATAGAGCTCTTTGTTGTGTGGTAGGAGATGTGGTCTGGATCCCTGTGCTTAGTCTCTTGATGTCTTCATTTGACTGAAAGCACAAAGGGCATTGTGTGACATTAAAATAGAGTGAAGAAAACAAAGATTGTGTTTCTCTTGAGAAAGTTCTTTAGGCGGATGAAAATTTTTGCATTTCTGAAGTGCTATGCTGAAAACTTTGTTGTTATTATGTTTTATGTTATTTGTTGTTTGTGCTTCAATTTCAACCCATCACCTTTGTATGCTACAGTGTTTGGTTGCACCTGGTAACTTTGCTGTCATTTACATGGGGCTATGGTACAAAGTGGATGTATAAAAGAAGGAACCTGTCTTGTGTGTTTATAATCAAAGATAAAAGAACCAAGAATGTCTTGGGTTTAAAAAAACCAAAACAGTAAGAAGGGATAGGAGGTAGGGATGGCAGGCTGGGATTGGTGCAGTTTCCAGGGGCAGTATGTCTTGCTGAGAGCAAGTCTCTTATCTGATTCTATTTTATGTCAGCAGCAAGGAGTGGTTGAAAACTGTGCTCTTCAACTGATTTGCTGTGGTTTGGTACCTTCTATTTTTAGGTCACTTAACATATCAATGACTCACTAGTGTCTTAGCACAGACTTTCATTGATATTGTACTGAAAATTGGGAGACAACGGCACATGGTGGAAAAAAATGCAGCAGAAATGTAAAGGGTTTTTGTATTAACTGTGAACATGTTGGAAGATCATTTTAGTCTTTAAATAGATCCAGGGTTAACTTGTAGTTTAGCTGTTCTTCATCTGCTAGATGAAGAATTTGTTGTTTAAAATTCAAAAGTTTTGTGCCGCAAATGATAAAGTTACTAAAATTGCAAAGTGATGCTAACAAATTTAGAAAGTAATGTATAGTGTGGTAGGAAGGCCTTGTATTTGTGATGCATTTACTGTATTTTACTCAGAGTTAAATGAATTAGAAGAAAGGATGATAGATGTAAATCGAAAATAAAGGGAAGGATGCAGGAGATTAAGTGTGAGAAAAATAGGAGGGTAGAGAAGATGAATGGTGGTATGTACAATGTTACAGTGCGTTCAAGATGAAACTTTTTCTTTTCACTAAGTGGGCAAATATCCGGGATCCTCTTATATCAAGGATCATCCTCTATTTTGATAGCTATAGTAGCTCAATAAGCATACCCTGTAGATTTCTTTATAGCACTTTCATGTGGAAAAACTACAAATGATAGCTTTTTTAAAATCTGTGCTTAATGAAATGCTTTATAGGTGAACTGTTATCTCATGGCCGATGCTACTGTTACTAGAAAGAGAGTGAATAAAATACAGATGTAATTGTTACTCCATTCTGTCCAAGATGTGTTTTAAGCCAGTGCCCTGAAGTTCTAGCCAATATGTCATTCAAAATTTACTTCCTGACACCTAACTTCAGAATATCTTGAGTAAGCACATTTAATATTACTTGCAGTTGTTTTCTATAACCTTCCTACAAGCTGAATTCTCTGCAAGGGTTTGCACTGGTGTTCAGGATATGAATGTATAGAAACCTCCTACCATACATCTCCACTGCACTTGGAAATGGGTTTTTTGGGTGAAATTTATTTATAAAATCTGTCACTCTTGATCTCAGTCAGCATTAAAGTTACTCATCTTGTTCTGCATGAGGTATTGAAATCTGTGCTACTTGTTGTTTTGTTGCCATGTTTCAATGAATTGTATTTCTTGTGCTTCCCAGGACTTCTCGTTTTGCTTCGTTTCCTGAATACTTAGTGGTGCAAATAAAGAAATTCACATTTGGCCTTGACTGGATACCCAAAAAGCTTGGTATGTGCCTTTTTACCTTTCTCCCGTTCTATCCAAGATAACGTATAAGGTGTACACACTTTGGTGTATAAGGAAGACCTGACTTGAGTCTCAAGTTCATACTGTGAAGATCCTAACTGATCTTTCATTTTATGACAAATTAAACCAATCCATCCGGTTTGTGGTGTTAAAGCACAGTTTCATGTAGTCTGATCTCCTAGTTAAATTGTGCTTTAGTGTTCCATATTTCTCAAATAGGTATTCTCAGGAGGAGAAACCTGGCTGTGTTTAACTTGAGTACCAGTGTTCCCTCTCTGAAGGAGTAGTTTGCATCATGAGGTCATTTTGCTGGATGTATAAGCTTACCGTATTTCTCTTTTTGTAGATGTTTCTATAGACATGCCAGATTTCCTGGATATCAGCCACCTTCGGGCCAGGGGTCTCCAGCCAGGAGAAGAGGAGCTTCCAGACATTGCTCCTCCCATTGTCATTCCTGAGGATCCAAAAGGTATTTACAGACTTCTCTCCTGATTCTCTCCTGTATTCCCCTTTCCCACTAGCACATCATGATTCACATTTTGGAGCTATGAACAAAAAATCATCGTTGTGCTTCTGTTATTGAAGGCTGTTAAAACACCCCAAAGGCCTTTATTTTTCTCCCTACTAGACAACACTACTTCTTCCACCTTTTTTGCTTTTATGGTTTCAGGATTTATGATTGATGCTGTTGCTCTGGACTCTCACCAAATAAGTGATACTTTTCTGAAATCGCTGTGCCCAAAGATAGGCATCATGTTTGGTGTAATAGATCATTTCTCTTGCTTTTCTGTCTATAGTATTGTACTTACCCTGCTGTGCAGTGGTTTCCTTTTTCGCTCAGTGGAGCAGCTTGTGCTGCATTATTTCTTCATCCTTTCCAACAGAATTGTTCCATGTGCATGGATGATTGTTCTTACTTGAGGATGAAGCTGTTGTGCCTTTTATTAAAGGTTGATTGGTATCTAGGACTTAACTGGATAGAGAAGTGTGTGAAGACCTCTACATTTATGAAAACCAGCTACATGTAGAGAGCATTTTCTGTCTGTTCGTTGACTTTCAGTGCATGTTCCTGACTCCCTTTCAGTAAAGTCCCTGTGCATTCCCAGGGCCTGGTGCAAAGGATTTGGTCTCTGATCCCTGCACTGAGTCTCATGACTGGTGTCAGAAGTGGGGTGGAGCATTAATCCACTCATTTCTTACATTTGCACAGAAGATGCTACTAAACTGCTGTTATCTTTTGAGAACCTTTGTACTTTTGTATTTATTTTGTCCAAAACCTTCTCATAAAGTAGTCGGTTGTCCCTTATCTGCAGGTTCCTTACAAAGACCTATTGTTTTTATGCTTTTGCTCAAAGGACTGACCTAGTTTTAGTGTAAATGTGTGGGTGATGGTACCTTATTTATGACAAAACAGATTCTTACTTAAGCTGATCTAGGTCAGCCATCAACTATATTTCCTAAGTACCAGTGACACTTTGCTCTGAGTTGAGTTAGGGAAGTTACTGGGCAGAAACATCCCTGGTCTAATTCATGGCAAAAACATCAGGGATATAAGGATGAACATGCTCTGTCTGTATAAGGTCAAATATTTCTATGACTTGAAAAATATGGCATTGTTTTACCCATATGAATCTACTTAATTTTCATATAAGTCCTTTTCCCTCTTTATTTCTTTTCTTAATTTTCAGATCGTATGACGAACCATTTCATGGAGTGTACGTATCTCATTTTTCTGAGGCTGGTATTTCAGCTGTTTAGGAAACTGGCATGCTTTTGCTCAGCTAATGGCTTCTCTGGCTTCATACAGATGTAGGAAGTATTTCCCTGCATGCTTCTCAATAACAGCTGATTTTTTAAAACTTGTTCAGCATTTACTTCCATGTGTGTAGCACTGTTTAAGAGTCTGTAGTAGCATCAGCATAGTCAGAATATGAGCCGCTCCTCTATCTGCTGCTCAGCAGCAGGAACTTGCAGTTCTGGGGGTCACAGCTGCTCGATCCTAGCTTCTTCTGGAGTGATCATATCAGCTGAAGGGCCCTGTCATCCAGAGATGAAAATCAACTGGAGACTTGTAGATCCAGCATCTGTTGTTTCTCTCACCTGCAAGATTCTGACTTTTAAGAGGGGTGATTGCTTTTGATTGCTATCTCTAAGCTTTTGACTGCCATCTCTAGCTAAGCTCAGCACCTAACTTCTTCATCCCTTGAAATCCAGTTGTGAGATTTTCTTTTTGATAAAGTCCTGTAGGAGTTCATCAAGATTCTAGGATCTGTCCAGATTACTGAGACAAAAGATCACCAGTAAGTCCATAACAAATACTACAATGCTTTGTACAAGGCTGTTTTCTAATGAATGTGGGTTTATTGTGGTACTAAAACAAATCCAAGCAATATATATTGTGGCACTATGAATAAGAGCAAGAAATTATATGCAACAGATGAAATTAGGCTTTTAAATTTTAGAAGGTCCTTTCTTGTAGCTCTAGATATTGATGAGTCTTCAGTTATGCAACTGGCAGAGATGGGTTTTCCTTTGGAGGCGTGTCGGAAAGCTGTCTACTATACAGGCAACCTGGGTGCTGAAGTTGCTTTCAACTGGATCATTGCACACATGGAAGAACCAGGTCAGTGACCAGAAGGTGTAAGTTAAACTCAACTCCTGGTTATGCAGTTTGGCAGCTAGTAGAAAGTTTATCATGTGTGACAGAGAAACAATGGCCCCCCTTCCCCACCCCAGGAAACTTGGAGGTGTGAGTTTCTTAAGCTACTCCTGGGATATGCAGATCTTGGCCATTATATGACATCCTCTGCCTCAAAGAAGACAACAAACCTAAGCTACACCAGAAGTACACTCTCCTGTCCTCACTGATGGTGTAGACCAGCTCTCTGTTTTCCACCCTTTGGCTAGGTCTGTGCTGCTAAGGGGGAAGCAGGGACTTACGATCCAAGTGTAAGTACAAAGAATCCTGTGGTCTGGATGCTTTTCTTCCATATCTGCCGTCTGTAGCTCAGGCTGGAGCATTCATGCTGTACTTAGAAACTGGGCTGTCTACTGATGGACGGGGCTGTCAGATGTTCTCCACTTCCTGTATTTCATCCATGCCAAGTTTGGATTCATGATTTGGCACTGAATATATCTGAGCTTTCCCTTGCCAGGAAACTCCAGATTTGGTTGAGTTCACACTTCACTGGAGGCTTTTGTGTTGCTTGTGTAAATGGGGAATAAGTTTCACTGGGGCTTAACTGGCACATTTCAACTATGGAATCAGTTCATTTTACACCTCTCTATGTATCAGCTGGGTTGCCTACTATTCTGGTGTCATCGTTGCTTCCATACCAATCTTCGCTACTTTCCTGCGGTTGTTTCACTTCTGTGATGTGCCAAGTTTTTCCAGCCTTCTCAGTATGAGTTTGTTCACCTAGATATTTTGTAATGTGCATGTTCATTTTGTTGTTTTTAAGGCTTTCCATGCATCTAAGTCCCAGCTGGGCCAGTAAAGTGAACATAGACTGATTTCAGGACTGCTCTTGAGGTCCTGCTTGTTTTTTTTGTTTCATTGCTGACTTTCCAGTTCAGTGGGGCAAAAGGAGGAACTGATGAATGTCTGTTTGTTCCAGACTTTGCTGAGCCATTGGTCATACCTGCATTTGGAGAAGTTGCTTCCAGTGGTGCAGCTGCATTTGGAGCTATTGGATTAGATAACCAACCTCCCGAAGAGGTGGTTGCAATTATTATTTCCATGGGCTTCCAAAGGAATCTAGCAATTCAAGCACTGAAGGCAACAGTGAGTTCCATGAGTTATTGGTAGCACCTTCATGTTATTTCATACCATATTATGTGCTTTGTGCATGTGCACACTCAGATGCCTTTGAAACGTGCGTATAAAAATCCAGTTGGTGGCTGATGCACATAGAACTATCCAGACAGAGTGTGGGATGCCTGACTTTTCTGGGTTAGAACGGAGAAGGTGGTTTGTGTGTTTCACATGAATGTTGAAGTGTGGAGGAAAGTGAGAAAAAATAACTTCTTTTACCATCCGTTGAGAAATGCTTTGGGTGCCTAAAGATGATGCCTCATCAAGACGAGAACCCGGGGGCTACAGGGATTAGTTGTGGGAGGATTTCTTTTCCATCTGTCAAGTTTCTGCTGAGTGCTTACCAAATACTCTTTTCCATGAAGGTAGAGTATGTATCTTACAAGTTTTAAGTGCATTCGTAGATGATTCTTTGAAGACCAGTAAGTGATAGTACAATGCTAGAGAATGTATTAAAGGCTGCTCTTTTCCTTGTTTGACTCACAGAACAATAATTTGGAGCGTGCGCTGGAATGGATCTTCAGCCACCCTGAACTAGAGGAGGAAAGTGAGCCTGCTTTGGATGTGATGAGTATGGAGAACAATGCTAATGCCAATATCCTTGCAGAGGCTGGTTCGCAGGGACCCAGGATCAAAGATGGGTCTGGAAGTAAGTTCTCCCTCATCTTAGACCTAGTTATCATGTTGCTGCATCACACCTGCAACATTCATATTGCTCCTTCTGTTTTGAAAGTAGTTATTGTGGTTTTTTGAACATGATCCAGACAATTTACTTACAGTCCAGCACTGTGAAGCTCCTAAGTTCTGTGGGCTGTGTTTGCTCAGAAAACTCTTTCCCTGAACTCACTGAATAGCCTGAGTCCAACTTTCTTATTACAACAGCATATGAGTCTCTCCTGGCCTAGCTTTACTTTTTATTTTGTTGCTGTAAGATAAAAAGACAAAAATCTAGAATGTTTAAAACTACAGAAGCTGAGCATTCTAAAGATAACACTGCTCTTACAGACCACCCGAGTTTCTGTCCTCCCGTGGTCTGATGGTAGAGTTGATAATCCCTTCAGCCAAGTTCCTTAATCTAAATATGGCAGGTATAGTTGGTATCCTGCACGAACTGCTCTGCTATTTTCATTTTTTGTTTTTTTTATCTCTGAGAGCTTCAGTCTTACTACTGCCAAATAAACCACAAGATGGAGCTAATGTGCAGCAGTCAAAGTTGTGAGGTGGGCAAAGAGTCTAAAACCACTGGAGTACAAAAGCTCAGCGGTCGTTCTAACATAAGGATATCACATGGCATTTTTTAAAGGGTCTTTAGTGACCAGTTCTAATAATTGTAGTATGTTCAAAATTTGCACCTCTGATCTTGACTGTAATGGTCTTATAAAAAAAATAATTAACGGCCAATTTGAATTTTGTTTCTGTGATTGCTACTATTATATAAGAACATTCATTTCTTTGTTTCTAACATTATAAAGACCAATCTTAAGTCTTTTGGAGACATGGGAAACATTGATTATCATTAAGTTAAAAAAAAAAAAATTGGGAATAATTATTTTTTGTGGTACTTAGCCTTTATAGACTGAGACCATTTACTGAGTGCCTGAAATCCTGATAACCATCATGATACTGTAAAATGGCTCCAGAAAGCCCTCTCCACCAAAATCCAGGCCCCTGTCTTTATGCAATATCCTGAAAGAAGGTACCCTTTTATTTTTGGTGGTAATTTGGGTGAATGGCATGAATGGGTGGGGAGCAAGAACCAATGCTGACTTCTCCAGAAATATTAAGCACAAAAACTGTCCATGTGTTAAAGGAAGAGGTTTCTTTCCTATCTTCTCTTTTATGGGCTGCTGAAGTATAAGCTTCTGGTTTTGATTTGATTTATAGGGGATCTGTGATCACACTTACAACATAGCTAATTTGTGTGCAGAATGAACTCCATACCTGGCACTTCCTGTGGTGCTCTCTTGAAATGGGAATGAATCTCCTGTTTCCCTTTTCCTAGCAGGGCCTGTGATCACAACTCTGCTGTATGTGCACGGATCTATGTGGGTTTAATTTGGATTGGTTGGATGTTTGACAGTGAATCTGACCACTAGTTAAAGGGAGAATATTCTGCAGTCTTAACAGAAACTGTGTTTGGGGATGCAGAGTCCGAGTTAGTGCTTAGCTGCTTCTCCTGTATTTAGAAAAAAAAAGTTTCCTCTGGAGTCATAGTGCAATGCTAGCAATAAAAGACTTATGGTCCCATTTGTATTTCTTAAACAGGATACGAGCTGTTTGGGTTCATCAGCCACATGGGAACATCCACAATGAGTGGCCACTATGTTTGTCATCTCAAAAAAGAAGGAAGGTGAGTGGAGACACACATAAACATAAGCGAATGTTTTCTTTGAAGTATCTCTATTTCATTTGGGGAATCAGATCTGTATCTGGCTTTGTTTATCACAGCTTCTCCCGAATTCCTTTTATTACCCATGAATAGAAACCCATCAAACTATGGGCTATTGCTAGTACTGTGAAGCTGATCTGGGCTGTGACACTGCTATGCTTCTATTATTTGGCATTGAGAATCCCCAATTTTCCTTCATTTGAACTGTAACTACTGCTCTGCATGTCCCTCTTCCTTTTCAGTTCCTGAACGTGCATGTGAACCCACTTTGGCTGTTTCTCTGATCTTTTGTTCTTGTTGCGATGCCTCATTTTAGATTTTAACCTTCTTGAAGTTTGAGTCTGAGAAGTCCCTGATAAACCTGGGATGATTTTTATACACACAGAATGTAATCAATCTTGTTTTCGTTTCAGATGGGTGATCTACAATGACCTTAGAGTCTGTGCCTCAGAACGACCTCCCAAAGACCTGGGCTACATTTATTTTTACCACAGGATACCAAGTTAGGCCTCAAATCTATTACCTGGCCTTAAGAAGCCATAAGCCTTTTTAACCTACCCCAAAAAAAAGTATACAACGAAAGAGAAAAACTAAAGCCAACAAAATACCCTTAACCCTTGGACTGCCAAAAAGCAAAGGAAAACATGGGATATTTACAGTTCATTTAAAAAACAGTCATTTGATGCCGCCTTGAGTGTTAGAGGGAAAATTTCTATTAGGCGATATCGGTACAGCATGTTGTTTTAAATTTGTACACCTTAAACGATACCTTAATACCATACCATGCGGATTACTGGTGGAGTTTGCAGCCAGTGTTTGGGGAAAACAGAAGCTTGAGTTGAAACAAAAATAGCCCAGTTCAGCCCAGCTCCTGCCTGTCCTGTTCATCCATCCATTGAAGAGCACAAAGAAATATTTGCATTTTTGGTAATTGAGAGCCAATGATTTCACACAGAGTCCAAACCACTTAGAGAGATCACATCACATGTAAATCTGGAGGGAGAAAGTGTGTGAGTGTTCTTCAAAGCAGAATATCTGATTTGAGAGATTATTTTCAGTACAGTGAGAAAAGTCAGCTGAAGTTGTATCTGTTGGGATTTGGTTTTATAGTATTTTAGTTTGCCTTTTTGATGCATAAACTTCAGAAACTAGTGGAGATGGAAACAAGAAACAATCTTCTATCAGTGCCTTGTACATTTTCTGCCAAAGAGAAATATTAGATTTTATTTTTGCAGGCATCGTTTTTTCATCTTCTCATGAATGTTTCTTTCACAAGTTCTTCCAACAGATTCAGGATTACGGATGGCTAAAAGAAGCAGATTTTCTGACTATAAAATTAAACGCATACTCTCAGGAAAGGCAAGGCTATTATGTAAATTTTTTTTTCTTATGGAGGAGGTAAAGAAGGGGTTAATGTCCTATTATATTTATTTGGGGGAAATTTGCATCTAGACCACCCACATTTCATCTGATGTCAACTCCCTGACAAATTACTCAGAGTGCAATTCTGATTTCTGCCAAAGATTGCTTAAATGTTTAGTACTGTCCATGAGTGGGGAAAATTGCTTAGTAAATTTGCTGATTTATTGATTTTTTTTTTCCCCTCTTCTTCCTCCCTTTACAAAAAACAAATCAACCAAAACCAAACAAAAAAACCACCACAACACCCACCACCACCAAAAATCAAACCGTAACAAAAAACCCTCCTTGAAATGATGTTTCAGCTGTCTTAAAACTTGCAAACACACCAATAATCTGATCTCTTCAACAGATACCTTCTAAAAGGTGCTTTATATCTCTGGCAGGGATGAAGGGGTGTGGGGTAGGTAGGGGCTGGCCTTTCCTGTCCTTGGTTGGTTGGTTTTTTTTGAGTTTTATTTCAGTTTGTATCACAAGCAAGAATATATATGTGCATTTTTTAATTGTGTTTGAAAACACTAATTCTAGGAAAATAAAATGGTGAGTGTGAAACCTTTTGTAGTTCCAAAAAAACCCCAAAGGTTCAATGTTGGCCACGTCTTAGAGACTGTTGCTGGAGTTGCCTTGTATAATCTTACTCAGCCCTCAAAAATAAAAAAAAATCCTCCTTACAGAGTGCAAGAGAGGCAGGGAGATGTAATTACATTTTCTCATTACTCACAGTCAGTGCCTGTAAATTTAATAGCAACATTCAGACAGCTACATACTGCAGAAGAGAACCCAAATTAAAAACCTAGTCATGACTAGGGCTTATTATTTTTTTTAAATTTGGGGGGAAAAATAATTCTCCCTCTGGACATATGATCTCATGCAGAGTTGAAGAAAAAACTGTTGATTTTTTTTAATCAGTTTCTGATCTTAAAAGATTGTGAGAGAAATTTTAGTGCAATAATTATGTAGAATATAAACAGTGCCGAATTGCTGGGAAAGCTTCCTGTACTTAGTGCTCTTACTGACGCTACAGAACGGTGTCCTACCACATTAGTGAGTGGCTCCAGTGAGATTCAACTGCCTTGTAATTATGAGCCACCCGTTCTGGACAAAATAAAAGCTGACAGTATTTTTTTCCATCTCCTAGGTTTTGAGTATTTGTGTATTTCATCAGAAAATGCCAGATTTGAAAGTGGGATCAGCAAATTATGTACTGATACGTCTTCTATTTAAAGTGAAAGAACAAAACATCCATACAGCTGTTTGTGCTTTTTCATTCTGGCAGTAGAAAAAGGACAAAATGCCCCTCTTTTTTTTTTCTTTATAATTTTTTTTCGAATGCCCAGTTATATTCAAGAAAGTTCAGCACAACAGATTCCCTCTTGCCTTGTGAGCTTAAGGGCTATTTATAAACTAATGAAATCTACTGACCACTAGCTTTTTATTTAGAAAGCTTGGGTAAATAAAATCGAACAGGGTAGTTCCCATGTTCAGTATCAAACTGGAAACACAACTGATCTTGTAGGATTAAGGATGGAGCTTGGACTCTTGCAGACTGTTTGTGTGGTACATCCCAGATGTACTGGAGAGGCTGTGGGACCGATTGATTGTGGTTAGTAGGAGGCGCGCTTAGAAAGCTGACTGATGATAAACTGGAAATGATGAATGAAAAGGGAGAACCATTCGCTGATTGTGATAACTAGAGCAGCTTGGCTTCTGAAATTCTTCCCAGGTTATCACTCTGGAGTACTGCCTGCCTCAACTATCAAGTGGGTCAGAAGTGCATGGAGCAGGTTAGGGGAAAGGCTTTTGGATCTTCTAAAATTTAGTACTTAATATGTTAGAAGTTCTTCAGCTGTTATTTTATTACTTCCCAAAGTAGTGTCTTCCCTGCTTTTCAAATGTCCATTTAAGTCATCTCACTTCTGTAATGGGAAATGTGTGAAGAACATCATGAATCTGGAGCAGCTTGATGTAAACTCCTGACTCTTCAGCCTAATGTGGGGGAGAGGAGTTTGTTTTGCGGTTTTGGGTTTGTTTCTTTAAATTTCAGCTTGTGGAAGCCACACTCAAACAGACTGTACTGATTTATCAGGTCTTGCCTGCTAAAATTTCTATGCACTTAATTGTGGTGGGCTGGGCCTCAGTGCACAAACTGGGCAGTGGCTGGTGGGGAATACTCCTTGTAGCTGGATACTGTGATAGCTGCTAGGGCATTAGGTGTGCTGAGAGCTCCTTCACAAAAAAGGGTAGAGGAACTAAAATCACTGTGAGCTGTCTCAGACAATCTAACCTGAGAATTACAGCAGGCCAGGACTTGGCAGCAAATAATGCTCTTATTTCTCGGATTGATTTTTACTTCTTCATATGATACATTTAGGTTAGGAGAGTGGAAGGAATTAAAACGCAACTTTTCCTTGTTTTCCTGTTCCCCTCTCATTTCTAGCAGTGCACTGGATCCAGTAGCCTCTTCATTCCAAGTCACAATCTCCAGTCTCCAAAACACATGTAGACAGAAACTCCTGTTTAATCTTCCTAGCTAAAATATAATTAGGATAAAAATTAGATTTATTCCAAGTCATGGTTTAAAAAAGACGTCTAGCTGTTTCAGGTCTACTTTCACTTGTAATTCTCCTGGTTTCAGTGGCATTACTTCTGACATACTTTGGTGTAACTGGAACCAGCATCAGTCCAGTTTCTTTAGGCAGGCTCCACTGGGCCAGAGTGCACACTCTGGATACGGATACAACCAGAACTCATTAGATTGTTTTAAAAGCATCTCCAATTCATTCCTTTTGTTCTCCATCCTGGCAGCAGCCGTTCTTATCTTTGCTGTTTTCATGCAGTGAAAGACTATGCAAAATACGTAACTGGACATAACATTTTATTTTTCCCATTGAACTTCCTATCTTCATGGCTGAGATTTCTATTCACTCTTCAGGGGTTTTACTGTTGTATCCTGGAAGTGTCTGTATGGGTTTACTGTGCACCATTCAGAGTTGTTTGCTTGAAGCACTGTTAACATTTTGGAGAGTATTTGTCTGAGATGAGAAAGGTTGTGAATGACATTGTTGCAACTATTTTAAATTAAAAAGAAATATTCTCACATCTTGTGACTCTGATGATTCTTGTTTCTTTTTTTGTTTCTTGTCTGAACCAAAGAGGAATAGACTGAATATGTTTTGATGCTTCCTTTTTTTCTTACTTCTTCTGGTCATGTTTGGTGTTCTACTTAAAAGCCTGCATAGGGGACAAAAGCTTGAGAGACTTGTTTTCTTGTGACTTATAGCACTTTTATGGGTTGAGAAAAAAATAAATAAAAATCTCCAAGCCTTGTGTGGCTATAAAACGTGAAAAATGGAAAATACAATTTAAATTAAGATTTATTTTTTTTTTCAACTCTTAAGCCAATTCATGTTCTTTGAACACAAGAGTTGACAATGTTCATCTGGAAGAGTGTTGTCATTTCAGCCTCAAATTGTTGCTTTATCTTGCTTTATAATTCTTTACATACACTTAGAAATTTCACCTGCTGTTTAGTAAAGGAAAAGTCATTTTCCGTCTATGTAAGGGCTTTACATAGCAATGTGACCACCAGGACTCTTTGGTAGATGCAAGTATAGGCCAAAAAAAGATGACTGAGGGATGGCAACCCTTTCATCTTTATAGGATCATGGGACTGGGGAGTGGAGGAGAGGTAAGAGGTGAACCTGCTGGGCTGTAAGTGACGCCGCCTGACATGGAAGTAGAAGACCATGTGAAGTGTTGAATGATAAAAAGAAATTAAAGATGGTTCAGCTCCTGAAGTCCAAATTTAATGATCTGTTTTGGTTTCTTTTCTATCACAGATGTCCTTTGTGACCCTGGCAAGTCATGCCGCACAGTGTTCACACTACTGGAAGAGGTGGGAGAACATGGCTTCTTGTGCAAGTTCAAAAGCTCTGTTCAGACTTCATGCAAGAACTTTCTGTCTAGGATTTGTACCCAATAACTTCTGTAGGCAGTGTGTGTAAGGCAGTATTAGACAATTGACAACAGCACCTGGGCTCTGCTGCCTCTCACTCAAACGGACACCTCTCTGTCCTTCAGGTGTTTTACAAGCATCACATGAATAAGGGATGCACTGACAGCTATGGTGAGAGAAGAATAGCATAAAAATATTGAAGACGTGCATGACTGACAGCTGGTGTGGAATAGGTGATAGTGTTTTCAGACTTCTTCACCAGTGTCCTTCCCAGTGATTTCTTTGGGCAGTTCTTGTGCGTAATATTTGGCACTAATGCTTTTCCCCCAAGCGCTGTGTTTGGCTTCAGGACTGCAGCACTGTCTGTGTTCCTGCTCTGTTTGCTATCAGAGCACGTAACTCACAGGCATTCCTGCTACTAATTTGTTGATGAGTTTGAGCAGCAAGAACTAAACTAACCTCAACATCTCCTGGCAAAACACACCAGTGTCAAGAGCACACATTACTTGCATCCTAAGCATTAGTGTGTTTTTAGTGCCTGTTCCCTTTTCTTCTTTAGTGGAAGGTTCTGGTTAAAGCCATAGGTGGACAATTGCTTTTGCTGACAGACCTTACATTCTATGGAAAAACTGCGGCTGTGTCTTCTGGTTTGTTCTTGTTTTGTTTGGTTGTTTTGGGTCTTTTTTTGTTTGTAGGGGTTTCTTTTGTTTGATTGGGTTTTTTGTTGTTTTTTTCTGGAGTGATCCATGTGTCAGTTGAGCATGTCAGCCTTCAGATCCATGCCAATGTTGTCCTGCTTTGTCAGTAGCCCTCTGCTATAACTGGCACTGCCTCCTTGCTGAGTGTCATTTTTTTTCTGTCCACAGGGGTGTACAGGAATTGCATGTCCCTCATGTCTGTGCTTTTGTTAGTGTATCATAGCAGAAGCATAAAGATGATGTCATTTCTACTCTGTCAGGTCTTTTGCCTCATTGCATGAAAGCCAAAACTGAGAAATGCCAATAGCCAGCTCCCACTATGTTTTCTGGGAAGTTGCTTGAGTAACTATTCCATTCACTGAAAGTTGGCTTTGTTTTTTCAGAAAGATTGTGTTGTAATATCATTGCTTCTGTTTTTAATTTTGAGGTGTACAGTTGCATGATCTTCAGGAAAAATTCTGATATTCTGATCTACCCTTCCCCTTTTTCCTCATATGGAATATGTGTGCAAAATCCTTTGGGCTAGACATCAGCTAAGATAAATTCCAGTTGTAAATATAATTGATTAACATATTGAAATAAATTATAAAAATGACTTTATCTCAGAGTAACAATGAATTTATGAAAAAATGGTAATCAAAAAAGCATCCTCTGGGCTTAATTTATAAGTGGAGAAGTATGTTCACATTGTAAACAGTAGGATAAGAGACGTCATTAAAAAAAATCCTTTATTTCGGTTGGAGAAGTAGGTACCTCCTTTCAGTTCAAGTAATTATAGTCAACACCATTTTCAAATTGAAAAGAGATTTTGAAATATTTGAAGCCACAGACAAAGTTTATTTTTAAAACATATTTAAAAATTGCACAGTTATAAATACAGGTAAATAAATACAATTTAATATGTGGAAAAGAACCCAAGGAAGGCATGCTTCCAGTACAGTACAAAAATACTACATTAAATGTGGTGCTCTGCAAATAGTCATCTATGACCTTTACTAAATTTAACACATCCAGTATGCACATCGTTCCTTTCTGAGGAAACAGATTATTTTAAACAGCAGTGCAAGGAAACATCAAATGAAAGCATCAGTAAACTACAAGTCTGTGTTGAATGTCGTACACAGCCAATAATGCACTAAGCATACAGAGGCAAAGTTACCTGTAGTAAGAAACTAGTCTTTTGCTCTGTATGTACTCAGTTCTCCATCTGGGTCAATACGAACCTTTGGAACAGAATGTAAACATTCAGGTGTAGGGTTGAGCTGCCACCGCTGCTGCATCCCCCGCCCACCGTGCTGCCCAGCCTTGCACCTGCACTTAACTAGCCACACAAAAAGTCAAGTGGGTAACCTAAGTCTTTGCAGCAGCAGGGGTCTTCAGATGGCACGGGCAAAAGTGCCTGCCAACCCTGTAGTCTCTCCTGTATGTTGGCTTAAAAATAAAGCCAAAAAAACTGATGCAAGGTTGCAAAGGTTTTCAAACAGTTTACAGCATATAGAAGAAGCCACACAGAATGCCTCTCAAAACTATATAGTTTTATTTTATTCTAGATATGTTATACTCTGATATATAAAATATATTTATAAATGTTTTGATTTTTTTTCTGAATTTACAATAGATTACTGATATTAAAAAGGCTATTTAAATTAAAGGTTTAGCCAATGTCGATGGCATTCTGTAAAGGTGGAAAGGGAAAAAAGATCAAAGCACATTAAGTCTTGACCATGCAAGCTTGCTCAACGGGCTGTCACATGTGCAAGCATTTGTAAAGTTACAGCTTGTTTCAGGAAAATTTAGATTCCTTCTCTCTCTTTCCCATGCCTAATGCCTATTACTTTGTGAGCTGAGGGTCTGAAACTTTCTGTAGATTCTGTGACATGCTTGTTTTTCATTTTGCTTAGGTTCATTCAAAGTGTCAGTGATCTCTTCATGCACGGCACTCCTTTTCTCTGATTTATTTTACTAGTCCTAAACCAGTAGAACTAAAATAAAGGAATCTGATTTCTAGCCTAGATGATGTTTGAATAGTAGATAATACTGCATTGCATACCCACCATTTTTTTTTTTCACAACGTGCAGTACATATGTCTATCACGTTTATCTGTGGATACTCAGTATTGGTACTTTATAAACATTTATTATGGAAATTCACTGTACAGATTGCTAAGCTGACAACACTGGTGACCAGAAACCTCAGTATTTCAGCTGTGCAGGTTATTCATGCGAAGCAACTAACGCGTCTCATTTGCAGATGCACATTTGGGCAAAAGAGATCTACAACCAATTTCTCTTTCACTAATTCTCACTGGATGCAACAATGATTTAGGCCTCGGGCTTTGCCTCTGTGGCTGCCAGTAATTGTATCAGTTGTTATTTCTGTCATGGTGACTTCTGTGTCACTGAGGCCCGTGCTCTAGTTGTTTCACTGGTTCTGGGAATCTTTCTGTCTGGTTTGATGCTATCTGGTTTAGAGTAGAGAAGAAAATGTGAAAATCCAAGCCCCCAGCTTCACTGTGGAAGCTGCGCACATTTAGCTTTTTTTAGTTTGTAAGAGGCTACTAAAACTTGTCTGTAAAAGCTGTTTCTACACATGTCTGGCATTAATTAGACACTTGAAGCAAACATGAAATCCACAACATAAGTGATTTCTGAGGATGGGGTTTAAAAAGGGCTCTGCGTTTGATCTAACCTGTTCCAAATAACGTGAACAACTTACGCTTGAGTCTGGCAGATGCAAAGGACTTTTAAAATATCCTTAGAAGATACCAATCAATAGTTTAAAGATACCCTATGTGTGGGCCTTTTGCATGCATTCTGTGAGCATATACTCCAGTAGCGTTATCGCATGCTGTGTGTTGCATTTCAGTGTGGTTATTTGTTAATGTAGTCGCATGCAATATTGCCATGTGAGGTTCTGTGTCACTTGAACCTCCTCCTAAACATTTTTACAAGTGCTATGATTTATCAGATCGTAAGAAAAGACCATTAGATACAGATATGCATATGAGTTTGCCTAAAGAACAAGTGGATTGTTCAAACAGACGTAAATGAGTCTTGCAACACGGTTTCTCAAGTCATTACAGTTTCGAGGGATTAGCAAGAAGTGAGCCTATTGCTTTCACTGCAAAGCTTCACTCCCTAAACAGTCTGTTTGGTTTCAGTGCCTGTTCAGAATGTGCAGTGGCATTAGAAGCCAGCCCTTGTCCAGTAGCTCTGTACATGCATATGAGCTGATCATGCAAAGTGCTCAGCTCTGCTGTGAAGACTACAGACTTTCAGTGTTCTGCAGCTTGATGGATCAGACTTACAGGCCATAAATATTGATAAAGCTTTGCAGAGGAGAGGGACAGTCAAAAGCTGGGGTTAGGAAAACGTTTTTTAATTGCATGAAATACAAAATAGAAAAAAGACTCAAACTTGGAATCAATTACTTGGCAGTGATAAATCACCTCTGGAGAAAGAGGGGAGTCACAAGAAGGGGAAACTGGTGGGAGATGGTGGTCAACCATAGCAGCACTCTAATTTGGCATCACCCCAGAGATGCTGTACAGCTGTTATCCTGAAATGTCTCTGAGGCTTCTCTGCTGAAGTTGCTAGTCTGTGTGAAACTGCTTCCTTACCTAGAGCTGAGCCAGCCTGTGTTTGTGTGTTATCTTTCAGGTTACACGGGTGGTGACCTTGCCCATGCAGTCCCTTGAGGCAGCGGCACTCCCCTGCTCTCAGGTGCTGCCACCACATGCAATGGCTGTTATTTGTCCATCTGCCTTCCTTGCACCTCTGGGCAGATCAGGAATGGCAGGAAGTTTTGACTTGGTCTAGCTCACCGGGAGCACTGAGAACAGGACCCAGATTTCCTGTCTCTCACTCTCAGGCTCAATCTGCTTCTGCTCAGCAGCCACCTTATTTATCCTACCTCATGCTTAGTTAGAAGTATGAGTAGATGAATTTCCTCTCCAAGGTGTTAATATGCTGCAGCCTCCTCACATGTTTCTTCTTGCTGTTTCAGGCAAATATACAATTCTTGCCACTGAATATTTAAGACCTATCATGAGGAGGTCAGATCAAGGCTATATCTAATCCTGTCTCCTGCACTGACAGTGCTTGGCAGTGGGGGCTAAAGGAGTATAAAGGCCAGGATATTGAAGAAGTCCCCAGAAATTCAAGGAGCTGCTGAGCCTGACTTGTTAGATTGAGGTGAGTTCAGTCACTGGCCACTCTTCCAGACAGACCAGGTCAGAACTGATGTCTAGCATGAGGAGATGTTCCATTTCCTCTGTCAATCTGTCCGCTTTGGTGTTTCGCTCACGTTGTGTCTTGGTGTAGGCTGTCTAAACTAGGAGAGCACCATTGGGCTAATGTCCAAGAGTGTGCACAGTCTCTTTGGCTAGGCCTTCTACAGCAGAACTGCAGTGCTTGTGGTGAGCTGGGGATCTGCGTATCCCCTTGCAAGGCAGAGTTCAGCCCCAGTGGTTTGTCTGGCTTTACACAGACAACTGTCCTCGTACCAGTGACATGGGTGTGGGCACCCATGCGGGTGGATGTGGTTTTGAGCAGTGCATCCCAAGATAAATAAAAAGCTACCTACTAAGTCTGTTCCTTTTGGGAGGCTCAGAGCTGCATTGGGTTTTTATAACAGGATTGCTGTGTTATCCATGCTAGAGGAGAAGAGATTTAGTGAATTGTCATCAGTATCGAATGTCCCTTGTCATTCTGACTCCGAGAAGTCAAGCAGTTAAGTTGTTGAGGGTTTTTTTTTTTTAATTATTTGAAAGGTATAAAAATAAAGCTTCTGAACAGCTCATTCCTGTGCATAAGCACTGATTATCCTACACCCTCACACAGAGTATGTTCTAGAAGAACTTGTGTGATGGCAGGGCATCAAGCAAGCACATATGCCTTTGCTTTACAGCCTCTTCTCAAAGCTGCCTCCCTTCCCTCTTATCACTTCCCAGATTCAATTGCACTGCACCTTCTGCTCTGCCTTATCAATAAAGAGCTGTCATCACACATCGCTGTCAAAGCAAAAGAGCAAACTGTTGTCAGCAGATATGCACACACAGCAGCCCCTTTAGCTAACATGACATTCCCAGGCAGTCCTTGAGAGCCAATCCTTAGACAAAGTTACGAAACACTTGATAAACAGGAATACGTATGTAAACATTTAATTCATAAAGCACTGTTAAAAAAAATTTCTGTAACTGTTTTAGCATCTCTGTTCTGTGGGAGAGTGAGGTGTAAGCCTTTTATTTTTCAATGGGAGTTTATTATTTTAACAAAGTATAGTTAGTGATTTGATGCAGTGATTATTGTCTTACATGGAATTTTCCTTTAAGTGGTTGCTCAAAATAAGACAGTTGCAAGAAACTTTGTACTGGTGAAACTGTCCAGTTCCCACAGAGCTTTCTCTGATCTGTGCAATTATTGCTTTATTTTTTTTAAATCCAGGGAATTGTTTATAGGAAATGTGCTATTTGTCCCACTTCAGCACATTCCAATAGCTACCCTGCACATTGACGTCCTGCCTACAGATCTACACAGTAGCTATCTAATTACACTTCTTGTCTTTCACTATTTTGGAAAAATATTAAAAATATCAGCAACTGAGAATTACCTGCTTAAAAATGTCCATTCCTGTCTTTGATTGACACATTCACCTTGAGCTAAATGTATTTGACTGTAGCCAAATCATTTCGCTCGTCATGTGGCCGTGTACTGCCTCCAGTACTATTCCCCATTCATCCAATCAGGGAAAATTGATGGTGTGTATATATATTAAAACATTTTTAAGCAGCTATAAATACTAATGTTATCTAAGGATTTAATTTGCTATGATGGAGGTCACAGACTTCTGCTACTGCTTGCTGTAATGGTGGGATCAAATCTTAGTCTTAATCCTACAAGCATTGTATAGACCAATTTTTTTCAGGGGAAATTTTCCCTTGAGCATGGTCTGTAGGCGTTAACTCCTATGAAGACTGTTCTTTATTTGCAATAAATATCTGTGGCTTATTATGTTCTGAAATGACATAATTCACATACAACATGTATGTGCATGCACATGCATGTATGTATATAGTACCTGATGGATGCATAATAGAATAATCTTTCTAATAGATATTGAAGTTTATACTGTATTTGCATTTTTTTTAAAAAAACATAAGAATACTGAAAACCCTCTCATCACATTTCAGGAAACAATATTTGGTCCTTTATGCCAACAAGGCTATCCTGTACATTCTGTTGTTAGTAACTGAAATAAAAACATAGCACTATTCTACGAAAAGAAAGATTAAAGTGCATAAGTACATAGCTGGGTGCAGATCCTGCTCTGAGCTCCTGTGAAGCAGACATACTTCGTCCAAGATCAGAGGGAGCTGGTTTAAATAGTAACAAGTCTAGTGCAAATTACCCTTCTGCTGACAACACTTGGCCTTCCCATGTGTATGTGGCTGAATCCCATAGACCTCCATGTACAATGTTCCTCTTGACATTGCACATGGTTTACAACTTTGAGCCTGCAGAATTGGCCCCAAATTAATCAAGGTAACTTTGGAAGTAAAGCTTTTCTTGACTGCCAACTAATAAATATATTCAACCCAGAATACATCCATTTTACATGCATCTATTTTTAGAGCTATGTTAAAAATGGACCTTGAGAAAACTTTTCAACGAAGAAACCAAAGGGCAGAGATTCCACGTTGTAGGGCAAAGAGAAAGGAGGCTCAGGAGAGGAGCTACTAAGCAGGTTCCCTGGGTGCGTTGCTTGCCATTCTAATATGCAATAACATTTATCTACATTTGTTCTCAATATATTTTTCTTTGTATAGCTGTGTATATAGAGAGCAGTAGCTTGCATGGAATGAAGATTCTTCAGAAATGGTTATTTCATCTAGTTCAGGGCTTTGTCAGATTAGCCGCAGCTCATTTCAATCTGTCGAGTTTGAATTTATTTACAATATTTTGTGCTTTTGAACTTTTCCTTTTCGAATAATGTCCGAGAGAATTCCCCCACTGATCTACAGCTGTGATCTTTTGGAAAATGTGGTCACTTTGAGATGAGTAATAAAAGAGTTCTCTGTTTCCTAATACAATTTAATCAATTTGTGAATACTTTTTATTACGGCTCTAGATTAAAAGCTCTTAAGAGAATGTCTAGATCACCCACGTTGGCAGCTTGAAATAGTTCTGGCTGGTCCATCATAGACAGAGCAATTCGAAGTGCTGCCCAAATATTGCCTGATAGAGCGGGATGGGGAACCTGTTGTTGATTCCTGCTCTTTCTTTGCAAACTGAGAGCAGTGAGAAAATTGCTGACAGCCTCTCTGTAGGGGAGAAGAAAAAAGAAACAAGCAATATAATTTGCTTAACAACTAGAGTAAAACTTTCTGAAGTGCTATTCTGGTTTCAAGTATATTATTTTACAATGTAGTTCATCAGTCTCACTGTGTCATTCTTGCTTGATTTTCTTTAAACCAGTGGATGTGACCTGTAGTGATGCAGAGCTCGGTTTATTCATACATCTAGGGACATTGTCTTCATTGCTGTGTAGCTCCCCTTTGTCTTAACTGTCTTAAACTGACAGGTGGGACCCTGGAATATCACCCTTGCTTCCTGAAGGTTGTACCAAAAGTGGTTTTGGTGGTATTAGCTACTAGAAGCAGTTTAGCTGAAGTTTCCCTTCTAAAGACAAGTTCTTCTATTTTTCTTTTATAAAAACCTCTTAAGTACAGGACTAAGTTTAAATGTTAGAACAATCCCACTGATTATAAGAAGAGCACTTGCACTTAGAGCTGAAAAAATACTTAAGCATCTTGCTGAATGAGAGATTTATATTCTTTAGATAGACATTCAGTAGTTGTGTTGCATTTGTGGAATAAGAAGTATCATTGATTTGTTAGTACTTTGTACATAATAATAAAAAAAAAATTGTAACAGCTGAGATTATGTAGCTGTATTCTGGTTTTTTTTTCTTAGATAATTATAGCTATAAAATGGATTTTCACTTGGTAGTTATGATCCCTGACCTTTTTGTTTACACATTTTTGTAACTTACCTGTATGCCCCTAGGTTGATGCAGCTTATCCCTAAGTTGTATCTGGACCTAATGAAGCCAGGTTGTATTTCTAGAGCACGTGTGTAGGCCTCAACAGCTTCTTCGCTTCGATCCCCATTTGCCAAGGTTGCTCCGAGACGGTTCCATAATGTATAATCCTGGTGAAAAAATGAGTTTTCTACTGTAAGTGCCAAAGAGGAACATAATAGCTCATTTTTGCTTGTAAAGCAAGGAGGGCTGCAGAAAATAACCGTAGTGTGTCTTCTCTTAATTGACACGGAATGTGAGGTTCTGACTCATGATTAGAGGCATCTTTCTATAACTACTACGATTAATCAGCACACAGCTAGAAACTGGACATGTATAAATCTGCTTCTAAATGGGACTGTCTTGTAATTAACTTTTCTATTTCAGGTATTAAAATTTTAATGGCTAGAGTGACATCTCATTAGTACTAGCCTGATCTAGAGGGGAGAAAGAAAATAGCCTGTAAAGTTAAATTCTTAAAAATGTAACAGCATAAAATGTACCTCTGGCCGAACAGTTAAAGCAGCACTAAATGCATCTATTGCTCTGTTAAATTCTCCGTTCAGGTGAAAAAGAACTCCAAGTCCCGTCTGCAAGTCAGGGTCTATCATATCGCCATTCTGGTGAGCAGCTTCCAGGTACAAATCCTTTACTTCTTCAAGTAATGAGCTAGACAAGAGTGAAAAATTACTATAAGTTCTATCTCACAGTTTTTTACAAATACTACAATATCAATTACATAGCTTGAAATTAAAATCCTTGTAGTGGATGTATCATAAGTGATATGCTCGTAAAATTTGAAAATAAGCTTCTTCAACTTCATCATGGCAAAGATTTACTTCCAGATGCTGTTGTAAATGCACGTCTGGAATAAAGAAACGTTCATCTATATAATGAAGTTTACCTATATAATGAAGAGAACAGATTCTGTTAGGAGTAGCTGAGGGAATTGGAGTTGTTCAGCCTGGAGAAAGGAGGCTCAGGAGAGACCTTCTTGCTCTCTACAGCTCCCTGAAAGGAGGCTGCAGAGAGACGGGTATTGGTCTCTTCTCCCTAGTAACAAGTGACAGGGCAAAAACAAATGGCCTCAAGTTGCTCCAGGGAAGGTTTAGTATGGGCATTAGGAAAGATTTCTTTACCAAAAGGGTTGTCAAGCATCAGAACAGGGTGCCCAGAGAAATGGTGGAGTCCCCATCCCTGGAACGATTTAAAAGACATGTAGATGTGGTGTTGGGGGACATGGTTTAGTCATGGACTTGGCTGCACTGGCTTTACAGTTGGACTCGATCTTAAAGGTCTTTTCCAAGCTAAATGATTCTATGTTTCTATGAAGTCCAAGTGCAGCTATGAATCCAAGTGAGATAACATCAAAAGTAAAACATGTAAAAGTTTTGTTTATTGGCAAAATTAGTAGTCTTTCTTAAGAGGAATAGATAAGTGATTAGCCAAGATCCCTGAGGAAAGATGCCATAATTTAAGACTTTTGTACCTGTTGCAGGCTTCATAAAACCTTTGCACTGACACCACCAGATGTCAGTGGGATGAGGCCAAAGTAGAATAACACAGTTATCAATTAAACAGAACTTGCATATTTTATTTTTACTTATACTAAATTTTCTTGTCGGCCCTGGGCTTGTTAGTGATATGGGTAAAACGTAAGGCCTCTCTTCAAAATGGCAAGCAGTGACATAGCCTGGGCATTTTAGTTCTATAAGTCATGTTCATGCCTTTAATGACTTGCTCATGCGTCTCAATTCAGAGATACTTATTTATTGACCTTATGAAATCAGGACAAAGGGCTGCCAACTCATGGATTTTTTAGTTATTTGAAATGGCTGCAGCTCCCATTATATTGTGTGCTAGGCTAAGTCGGATAAAATGACTACACTGTCTCTGGATAGAACCAGAATGGCTTTTAAACAAGCAGATGCTCTTCTCAATAGTTTCAGTGAACTGAAGCCACGTCCCACTGCAAAATGACTACCATTCCTGAAGGCAAGTAGCTTAGTTGGAATATAGGAAATAAAATGAATAGTAGGAAGAAGACACACATGTAGAACAGGATACAGGACTGGTGTGGATTTGGAAGCAGCTGAAGAGTGAGAATGCAGGATGTGGGAATACAGAGGCAGCAGATAGGATGAGAGGAAACATCCCTTTTCAGCTGTTTTATTTACTTTAACTTCCAGGGATGACATAAGATACAGCCTTTGGTCACTAGACCAAAAGTTTTGTGTTGGCTTCCCACTCCTGCCGCCAGAGACCTTGAGCCTTCCATCTTAGTGAACAGGCTGGACTTCTACAGAGTTGGGGGGCACTGCTTGCACCATCATTTCTAATGATGTCATTAAATTTTGCACCATGAGGATTTACACTGCATTTACCTTTCTTCCGATGTCTTAGACATTCTCCTGGTAAGTGCTGGGGACCCTTTTTTGCTTTTCACTATATACTTGTATTTTGGATTTTGCTTTATCCAGTTTCTTAGAGCTTGATAGGCTTCTTGTTGATGGCCAGTGTTAGTATAACTTACAGCCAGGGCCATCAGAGCTTTTAGGTTGTTTGGCTGTAGTTCCAAGCACCTAGGCACAAAGTAAAAAATATATTGAGGTATTTTTGAATACTTCCAAAATAATCTATGTAAAAAAATCACTCACACAAGTCAGATCTACCCAATAATGCTTTTAAAGAGGGGATTTTGTTTTATCCGTTGATGATCAGTGCATTTTGCAAATGCATGCACACAGTTGAGAATACACACTGTACATAACTGTATGCATACAAGTTCTGTTTTCATCCTTAGGGTTATGAGTAAAGGTTAGTAGGTCCATTTTTTATAGTATCTTTCTAGTAAACAAAGAGATGCTTTATGTAAATTCAAGTGGATGATTTAATATGGTTTGCAGCTATACCAAAAAGTATCTTAAAACCAAAATTCTCCCATCCCTATGAATCTTAGCCATCCTGAATTATTTTATTTTTTTCTTTGATAAAATTAAAGCCACTCAAAGTTGAGTAGTCTTTCTACAGTTATATACCTTTAAGTGAAAACAGTATCTAGTCTATTTAGTGAACATCACTGCTGTTTCTTTCAGAACTGCAGGGATGAGCAAGCCCTTAGCCAGACAACCCCTTGGATTTGTATCCAGGAAAATAATTACATAGAAAGAAGTTAGAGCATCCTTAAGGTGAAAAGACCTGATAGTGAACATTGCTAATGCAACTGACTGTGGCTAGAGGACTTGCTTCAAATGGAATTGTGAAAACTCGCTACAGAAAGGTAATTATAATGCTGATAGTTTGGAACTGACGTTTTACATACAAGCTTTACATACAAGCATACTGGCAGTCTCCACATCTCTATCAACCTGAAAATGTTGTCTGTTTAGTATTCAGCAGCTGAAAGGAGCTCATTGCAATTAAGAAAACCTCTTCATTAAAAGACAGACTACAGAAAGTATGCCAAGTAGCTAGAATATCAAAAAGGCACTTTATTTGCATTATGCCTAATTCATGTTTGCCAGGCCATGTAACTTTTCTTTTGTGCAAGTACTCTAAATTACTAGATTAAATATTGCACTTATTTAACAAAACAGAAATAGTCATCACTAGTCATCCCTTTGAAATCAATGGGGAGATTTCTATGTCTTTGTCAATGCTTTACTTAGTTAAATAAATGCTTCATGTTACAAGGTAAGTATGACGTTAATTGTACCTAGGGCACCATTACCCAATTCTCATCAGACCCTTTATTTAGCAATTCTCTTCATCTACCTTTGGAGGGCGACAATGGCTGCCTGCTCATTTTCATTCTCTGCTTGTGTTATGCCCAGGAACTGCCAGGCCTGCAAAAATAATCATCATTGTGTTATTTCGTTATTTATACCTAACCGCAAGCAGAGTTACAACTGATACCACTGTTAAGCAGCAAGGTGAATAAAATAGGACATCTGTCCAGCAATAACTCCTGATTTTTCTACGGCGTGCATGCCAGCAGTACAATGCAATGCAGTTTGGAATATCTGAATTCTTAAATTTGAGTCGCTGTACAATTTAAATGTTGCTAGAATTTAATGGAAAACAGTGAAGGACAATTATTAAGTTGTATGGGTTTAAGGGATTCTAAAGAACCTGGGGATTCTCTCTGCTTTTTGAAATACTGCTGCATAATTTAATGTAGCAATAGATTCAAAGAGACCGAGATACTTACAGTGTAAATATTTCTTATGTTTGACAGAAAACAGACTTTAAGTATATACTTATTGAAAGCATCAATATTGCAGAAATTGATACAACTTTTAAAGCTTTGTCAACATTCTTGTTCAATCAAAAACGTTTATCTTTTCAATAGCAGAATTTAAAAGTTAGTTTGAAAACATCAGGAAAAGAAGGAAAGGTTTGAAATATTGTCTCTCTTGAATGCTTTTAGATGATAGCTTGGAAATGCTGTATTTCCAAAAATAGATTCTCTTCTTATGAAGAGTTCGTCTTTATCTATTTCAAAGGATGCACTATTCTAAAACCACCATTAGTGTTCAATTTGTTTTGGTCAGTCCTTACTAACAAAGGTTTGGGCTCTGAAATCATTCCATTGTTGCATGCTAAAGGGAGTCCCCTTTTCCTTTATTGGTGAAAGGTGCATGAGCGAATACCTCTGCATCATTGGGTTCTTGTAGAATAGCAGCCTCCAGGTATAAGATTGTAACTGGCAGGTCACCTTCTTTCATTTTTTTCAGTCCTTCCTCAAAAGCACCAGGCCAGTCTTTGAAGGGATTCTCAGTATGGAAATAATAACCCTGGAGAAGAGAGATAATGGGCCCATGATGAAGCACTGTAGCAAGGGATGGCAACTCTTTAAAATTAAATGACTCACTGTTTTCTGACTGGATGTAAACATCCTTTGTTTCGTGAAAACAGTATGAGCTCCCACATGAAATTTCGTTGACAAGAAGTGTAAACCAAATCGGCGTCATTTATGTTTCTGCTCTCTTTATTTTCACTTTAGCTCTGAAGTTATGCTTATTGGTACTGATACTGGGCCCTCCAGCTCCCATCAAAGATAATGACAACAACTCACACTGCCTGCAATAGCAGCAGAACTGAGCCTAGCGTGAGCCCAGCACATCCAATTTGGTGGTAAAGAGTACATGTCGAGCAGTTGACTCCCTGAAGTGCTCTTAACCTGATGTCTGTTCAGTTAATACTCTGAAATCTTCAATTAACCTTCAAGATTCAGGACAGTGTTACAAGGACCTGAGTTTAGTTTAGAATTTCTTTAAATTTGGAGGTTTTTCTCTTCCTGACACTGCAGTATAAAGGATGCATGCTAATATCAGCTGCATAATATAAACCAAATTAAAACATACAGTGGAGGGAATGAAGAAGAGAGAATTTCTACAAGTGTTTGAATGTACCAGCCCAGATTTTTTTATTTGGTGCTTTTCCTTAAGTGCCCATCTCCAAAAGTGCCCATAAACTAGCACTTTACTTTGCGATCCTTTAGGCTGAATTCAGGCAGTGTGCAAGTCTAAATGTATTCTCACAATGGGAAGGTCTTTTAAATCTACCCCACTCACAGACACTTAAAGAGGATGAAATCTTTGGGGTAAAATTTACTTCCCTTCCCAAAGAGTTTTCTTGGGTTCCCTTGAACAGCTGAAGCTAATAGCAAAGTTTGACAGGAAGGATGTACTATGTTAAACTTTATGTTACCTTCTCAATGGTTGAGATGGTGACTTGCCCTGGTGCTTCCTGGTTGTCTGAAATCCAGTTTCTGCGAGCCATTTCTTCCCATTCTGCTTGCATTTTATCCCAAAACTCGGTGTCTGACTAGAAGAGAATGAGTAAAAAGAGGAAGAAAATTAACAACAAAACTTTAAAATAAAATGGTAACCTTTTAATTTCTTTCTGCCAGTAGTCTGAGTCTGGCAATTTTGCTGAGCAGTATTAATTCTATTAATAATCATACTGAAATACTACAGCTCATATTTGGAATTCCATATAATTAAATTTCATCTCTTGTACTGGAATGTATTTTGTCAACAGAAAATTTTATCGCAGAGGCAGCGTATGTCCTATTTGAAGCAGGATTTGCAGCAGCTTACATTGCATCTTATTGATGCTAAAAGGAAATTTTTACATAAAATTTGAAGGAAATTAATGCTTTTAGTCCCTGGCAAAAAAAAAAAAAAAAAAAAAAAAAAAAAAAAAAAAGCAGCTAAGGAAACATGCTGAAGAGCAACAATAGTTTAAAAGAGAACAAGTATCCCTCTTTGGTATATTCAGCATCATTTTAAACTCTGTGAAAGAGTAATCGCAAAGCTTAGAGGGTGTTTGCACAAGAGAATGAATACAAATGAGGCTTTTTGACATGGTGGAGAAATCTTAATATTGCATCATATACCATGTTGGTGAGAGGAATCTGTAAGAGATTATGCAATTGTACAGTAAGATTAACATTCAGCTCAAAGACAGAAGGGAAAAATGCATATACAAGCCAAACAGAAATGATGAAACAAGAATGAGATTTAGGATACGTAACAGTCACAATGAGGGAACCACTGTGGCTACTAGAAAATGATGCAAGAAACAGAAATAGGATGAAAAAAAAAAAAGGGGAGAATCCAAGTTGAGGTGCTATTTTTTCAGCCTCCACACATTAGTGATAAGCCTTGAAAAATGGTTCCATATATGCCCAGCACTACGAGCCATTGCAAAGTTCTCTACTTCCTACAAGGTCGCGGCCAGAACTTTAGTGAACCGGCACTACTGAGGGCACCATTTCTCATTTTATTTATATCAAAGCCAACAGCACAAATAATTCTATTGGGTTTGGACAGAACTATTTGAGTAAACTGCTAATCAAAATTAATTGAAGGTATTATAAACTGGTCCAGATAGTTTTGTCTGAATCTTCATGCCAAGACTGACCACTTTGCTACAGCTCCACAGCCGGGCATGATTTGCAAAAACAGAGCCTAGTCTGTGATTGCCTGACTTGCAACAACCCTCCTTAGGTACTGGGAAAAGGGAAGCACAGACTGTTACCATATCTAGTGTGAGTAAGAACATTTCAGACGAGGTGAGAAGGATTAGGATGTTGCCTACCTGTGGGTGTGGTTTCTGTAAATCATAAGGCTCTCTGCAAAGGGTCAGGTTCATCCCCTCTCTAGAAACCTAACGGGCATTTCCCTTGGACTCTTACTGTAGCATGTGTCTCCTGAGAGGCAGCACTTTCTTCCAGGAGATTCAGAATTGTCTGAATTATGCAAATATGGGATCTGTGCAGGTACCTGCTACATTCCTCCAGGGACTAGGAAATGAATGTGAATCATTCAGTCCTGGAGAAGAGGTTTCCCTCTTTGTAGTAGAAGGGAACAGAACTTGACAACTCTGTTGCACACCAACTTTCACAGTTTCAAAATTTGCTTTCATTTCAAATTTGAAGGAAATAGTCTTTTAAATAGTTGTGAGATTGTGCTGAAATGTCCATTTAGGGTTTGAAGAGGTTAGAATAATAAACCAGATCACTCCCTCTTTTACTTTTATCAGCCATGACCAGAGGCACTTGAATCCCTTAAACTATCTTGTTCAACAGATGTCTCCATCAACTATTTTGCATTCACTGCAAATCTGCACTGCCTTGAACTAAAAATCACTTGACCATGTTTTTACCAGCAGTAATTTTGAGATTCAGGATGAGGTAAAGAAGTGGAAATTTCCTTTTCCTACAGATTAATATTAATAACACTACTGAAAAGTAATTAGTAATGCTTTTAAAACAGATTAATTTATAGAACTAATTATATATAGGTACATATATATATGATTTTCTATTAGAATTTTTGCTTGTATTCTTCCCACAGAAATCCCATATGAATTCAATGGTTTGGAAACATATCAAAACACATTCTGCAAATCGTAAGCAAGCATATAAATAATTTTAGGTCTTAAGTTCAAATTCTACTGCATAATTATATATTTATAATTCACACAGAAGCTCACTGCATGCATACACCACTTAAAAAGCTAGTGAATTACTAGGCATTCAAGTAGCCACGCTTAATGTCTATCTATAGTGAGTCAAAGGTGAAGGAAAAATGTAATGGGGAGAAGACCTGCTTCTCTATGAAGTCTCACAACTCATCATGTGCTACTTGGACACGAGCCAGGACTCAACTGTTATTTTGCAACGATAAGCAAGGATTTGCTAGTTTGAGCCAAATGGACTTAAATCCCAGCTACAGCTTTCGAAGTAAATCCAGCACGTGGAGTTTCTGAAACTGGTATGACAAAGCTGTGCAGAGCAACTGGATCATGCACAATTATGGCACCTGATAAAATGCTGTAATACTGGCTTGACAAACAAGAATGTCAACAGCAGAGCAGTTTAATGTCTTTGAGGAAGAGGACAGTAAGTATTACACAGTCTTTGCTAAAGACCTAAGTCTAGTTCAGCTGTCATTAGCAGCAATTTTTTCATTGACTTCAGTGGCAGGAGGGTTAAATTAATATTGAGTGTTTCTGAAAATCTGATTGAGACTTCTAGACCTAATTTTAACTCTATTTGCTATGTGAATGGTGCCAATTACCTCATTTCAATGTTTTTGCTGTCTTAATGCTGACAAATTACTTTGGACGTATGAAAAGTTTTCAGACCAGTTGAACACATCTAACACGTTCTCAGATCATCTGCAGCAGTTCAGTGGAATGACAACCAGGAAGAATGTTCCTACCATCTGACTACTCCCAAGCAGAATATTCTGCATTTTGTCAAAGAGGCTATTTTTACTCTTAGTATTTAAAAATATGCTGATGCAGTTAAACAAATGGGAGGCAAAATATTTCTAGGCTCTTTACTTCCTATGATAGAGTGCAATGGGATGTGTGGGGGGGTGTACTTTCTGAATATTGCTGGCTAATTTCTAAACTTACCTATTTTCATAACTTTTAGAATAGAATTTTGCCTGTTCTGTAGTACCCAAAATTAATTTGCAACACTGCTTCTTCACCAATGCATGAGAAAGAAAGATTCTGTGGTTGTTCTTTCTTTGAATTACTGCTCAACATATTCTTCAATGTGAAAGACACAGTAAGTTAAACTTCTTTGCTAACTATATGAGATCTCCTTAGCTGGTATCTTCTCAAAACAAAATTTGAAATACGCCTTTTTTAGGAAAGATTAGAGATAAAAAATATCTATCAATGCAAATATTCCCATTGTGATTCAAGTAAATACCGAACAAAAAGCACCTGAATGACTCAAGCTCCTAGATCCCAATTTAAAATGTGATTTAGGCACATACAAAAGAGATGTTGAAACAGTGAAACAGGAATAGTTTAGGTACAGAAAGGATTTTAACTGTTGTTCAGGGGAACCACAAAGTGGATGATTCTAGGCTATATTTTCCTAGGCTAGAATAAACTAAACCAAACCCATCTTCTTCCAGTTGTTGTCACATAATTTAGCTGTAATATGTTCTGATGCTTCAAAACAGTATATTATACTGCAGATGGCTCGTATGACATGGTGGTGTAAATAAAACTATGCTGAGAAGGACAGCTCAAAATTCCTTTTGTGTAAGCTCAAAAACCGGTATAGCATCTTCAGTTTAATCTCTATATCAGGGAAATGTGGAATGAAAAAATACCAAAACTGCTTTTTTTCCCACCTCTGAGATTTCTCAGCTAGAAGGTTTTGTGCTTTCTTGGTTTCATTTTGGTTTTTTTCTGACTTATTACCAATTGGATGGTGAATGATAAAACAGTTGTTTTAACAGAATATAGGTGCAGGATGGATCTGCATCTCCTTGCTGGAATTAAAAAACATAAATTCAAAGGTACCGATACTTGATACAATATAGCTTATTATCAGAAAGATTACACTAAAGCATATTGGGTACAGCACTTGGACGTCATGAAGACTTTAGGCTATTTGTGTTTCCCTCACATGTATAGCAAAGGGATGAGGCAAAAATCAAATCCAGTTTCCAGGATGACAGAAAAGGTAATGAAGTCTGCAAGCACCCGGTCACTGGAAGTGAATCTGGACCCCCTGTAGTAAAAAAGCTAATTTACTTACCTCTGTATTCTTAAAAGGTTCCCAATGGCACAGATGTCTTTAAACCTTCTTAAGAAAGAATTACCTCACAGATCTTCATTAATCTCAAAGTCTGACGTCTTAAAACCATTCCCAAAGCTCTAAAGTGAGTATTGGGTGGAGGATAAAGTTTGGTGTCTTCATTTACTGAATTGTTAATTAATTCCTTTTGAACTAGGCCACAAAGAACCTGAGATTTCCTTCCTTTTCTTGATGAGTTTTCTGGCTAATCTTACCAGTTGGAGCTTTCCCAGTTGAAGAATATTACAGAAATATGCAAAGCTTAAAAAATGAATTTTTGAACTGTATCTACTCTCCACTTAAGAAAACACTAATCTTTCTGAGATGGGTTGCAATTTATTTCAATCACTCTAGATTTCTTACCACTTCATTCTAGCTAGGATGAAAATTCAACTCTTTTCATATGCAAATGGGAATAACTGCTGTATAAGGTCTTGAATAATCTTTTCTATTTTAACTACCTGGTCCAAGTTTCTGTTTTAAGCAGAAAGAATAACTTAAGACTGCCAGCTACACAGTTAGGGAAACATTTAAATAGATTCTTTTCAATACTTGAGACTACATTAAAGCATCTTAACTTGTCCTTGTTGCTTCACAGAATCACCTCTTAGTGTGCAGGGTTTTTTCTACAATATATACTCCTCTTTACTCTGTAAAGTTATTCAGTGATGTTGTGTAATCTGTTGTTGGCCTCAACTCATTTAGATTTCTGCTGAATGTCTGGAAACTCCCCATCGCGTGTGGTTTCTGGCAGTTGCAAGAGTACCGACGTAATTTGCTCAGCCACTAACTGTAACACAGACATATTCATCATCAGTTTCCCTTTCACAATCCCAGATTACAGCACATGTCCCACCTTAACCATCAGTCTGCAGTGCAATTAGGAACATCTAGAGCATTTTAAGCAGTGGCAATTTGAAAGCAAGTCTCTCCTCTATTGCCAGGCACAAGTGTGTATGGTGTGTGACATTGAAAAATCTATTGTGAATCGCCAGCAGTTGCTTATAAAGAATCTATTTGATGAGGAAAAAATGATGCACTCAGAAAATAAATGAAAAATGCATTCAGTATATAAAATAGCTGGTTTACTAGTTGTGTCCATTTAGCCTTGTGTGCTGAGACAAGAAATTTTTTGTGTGCAATAAGATCCAAAGAAACCATAGTAGAAACCATGCAGCCTTACCTTAGCATATTATGAAAAAACCCTACAAATCAAATTAATCTCTTAAATAAGAAATTCTATTTCTAGCTAGAAGCCAGCATATGATTTTTCTTGACCTACTTGCTGTAGCAATAAAACTGAAGCTTGAAAAGTTGATTCTGTCTAATCTTCATTTTTAGAGAGAAACTGGTATTTGAAATCAGTAAATCCAGGAATGTGTCTTTTCTCTGCTTCAGATAATCCATTTCTAACTTCCTCCTATACTTGTGCTGTAAGATGAGTAAGGAATGTGTACAACACTAGCTGAAAATGAAAACAATAAATGAAATAATACCTCAACAGCTGCCTTTGCTCTTTCAAATTCCTCCTCCAAGGAGTGATTTCTGGAGAGAAGAGGCCCTCCCCAACGCTGCTCCTTAGTTGATCGTGCCTAAAAAAAATGAAAGAATAAATCAGAAAGGGATGATATACTCTCTGCCACATTTCTGAGTTATTTTCTTGCCCAGGCCTTTCTCCTGGACAAGATGAGTTGTGTCTCTGCATGAATTCCTCCAAAATATTTAATACCATCACAGAGATCATTCCTCATGGGAAGCAGAATAATTTTTTTTTTCCAGACTTTTCTTTTCACTCAAATGTGTGAAAGACAGGGATATCCAAGAAAAGCCAATGCAAGTGTTAGGCTACAAAGGGAAGAGCCAACTATTTCGTAGAAGACTTTGACCTTAATTTTTCTTTCTCCTATATTATGACTGTGACAATGCATTCTGCTCACTATGCCCCAGGAAGAAAACATCTCATTTTCCCTGTACATTTTGTGCTTTTCTTTCAGATTCCACTTTGGGATCACATTGAAAACCACTTTTGCTATGGTTTTCACTGGAAGGAAAAATCCTTTTTACAGTCAGCAGATCTCTCTTCTGTGCTTTACCATCAGCCGATCCCAATGGAAGTACATAACAAGTTTCTCCCTGTTCTTTTATTAAAAATATTTTGTTTGTTTATTATTTTTTGCACAAAAGGCACAGCACAAAACCAAACCGCATTCAATGGTGGCATAGAAAAGCACAGAGTGGCCTAATCTTGCTAAACAGAGCTCTGACTGCTAATCCCTTCCCTCATGTTAGTCAGAGGTTAAACTCATTAGCCATTTGCCTGATCATAGTCCCAATTGCATTAACTTACGTGTTTATATTTCTGATGACTGTACTTGTAATATTCAATTTCAATGAGCCGCATTGCTAAAAGACTTATTTTGCTCACTTCACGCTCATTGGGCTGTATCTGCAAGTGTTGGAATGTGCACTGCTGGGATGAAACATCCAATACATTCCTTGGTTTTCGTGTAAGCGGTGTGCAGCGGGTGGCCAAACACGCATGTCTGCATGTCACACGGTTTTTTTACCTAGAAAGATGACATTCATTTGTCAATCTAGCCCTAAAGTTTCTGTTCTGGTCCTGAGTCTTTGCTCTCTCAGGTAGAGACTGATGAGTGTTGAGTTGGTGAAATGTGTATGGTTAGAAAAGATTGATGTAGCACCATTTCTGTACAAAGCACGTGGTGGTGCAGGGCCTTGTGTGCATTCTGCTCTGTCACCTTCTGGGCTTTGCTGCAGGTGATGGGAAGCACAGAACGTAAGGGAAGGTCTACACTGAGGATCTGTTGTTTCTGCTTTCACATCTACTGCCTCTGGTCTGTGTTGTTTGGAAAATATTTTTTTTCCTTTGGTGAGGCCAGAAAGAGATTTCAGGTTGTCATCGAAAACATACCAAAACCCAGTCCGATACACAAAACAGTTACTACTACTACTACAGGCTGTTTAGTAGAATTTAAAGCAGAAGAGATAACTGGTTCAAATCATCCATTTCTCTATGTATCAGATGATGGTGTTAGTCGCTCAACATCCCCAGGAAGAAACTGACATTCCACAGAGAATAAATAGACATTGTCTGGAATATAAATCTTCTGGTTTATGATCTTACAAATTGTTTGCAAATTTGTTTAATTGCCCTCCTTGTTCCTCTTATTAGTTTAAATTTCAATTTCCAACTATCACTTCTTACTCTTTTTCCAGTAGTTTAAATCACTTTTTAGTACTCCTTTTGTTTTCTCTGTAGAACGATAGTGATGACTTTAATCAGGTTTTAATTGTCTTCTAAATGATATAAGGAGATTGAGATCTTAAATTACCTTATTATGAGGCATTTTATTCAGATTTCAACCTTTTCTTCTGTCTCTTTTACCTTTTTATTTCTTTATAACTTTGGTTTTATTATAGCCATACGGACAACCAAAGTGAACCCTATATTCCAGTACCTGTCTTGCCTTTTCTCTATGCAGAAATCAGGAGATCTCCTGTCTCACACTAGTTATGTCTGCTTCTACACGCTCTTCTTGCCACAGCACTGCACAGGGAGCACTCTTGATGACATCCTTGCACTTTGAGCCATAGATTCTTTTCAAATTGCCATCCAGTGTACGGTTGTTAGTACACCTGCATTCTTGTTCTGAAATGTACGATTTTTCAAGTGCCTGCATTGGAATATGTATTTATATAGATGTCTTGGTCACCAGCTCCTTTTTATGATTCCCTTATTTACATTTTTTTCATTCCACTGTTGCATCATATGCAAATTTTATCAGGAGTGGCTTGCATGTTTATTTAATTTTGAAGATCATGGTTCCTCTTTGGAATCACAGAAGATCTCTGGTGTGATTACAATTCCTAGGAAATAACTACTGTTCTTGAGATCCTGTGTTAGCCAGTTTAAATCTTTTTAACAGCTGCTTTATTCATATTGTGTGGTGCTAATTTTAAAATCAAAATATGGTGTGTTAATTCAAACATCTTGAGGAATATCACACAGCAACATTTATCATCCCAACCTGTAATCTGATCGAAGAATTAAATTTGGTTTTCTTGACACAGAACTCTGTTGATAGACATTAATTATGTTCCTAGCCTTTTCATTATCTACGAGTTGGCTCTTGCAAACTGTTTGATTACTTCTGTTTTTTAATCTTTTATTTCCAGTGACTGCAATTTCCTTAGGTCAAGGACAATACTGTAAATCATAACATTGAGACTGAGTAGTGCTGCAGGAGGGGAAGAGTGAGCTTGTTGGGACGGTAGAGAGGTGAGGAGAAAGAGGACAAGAAGGGCAGAAGTTCCCTACTTTGCCACATGTCAGAGATGTAGACATTGTCTCCACATAATTCCCACAGAATAGACTTTCTCCTCCATTAAATGCAGAGCCAGAGAGGGCGGAAAAAAAAAAAAAAAAAGAAGAAAGAATTAACAAAACCCACGTAAGCTGCATTTGCATATAGACAATGCAGAGTCATATTCTGAGTTGTGATACCCAGAAATGAAAGACCCGAGGTGTTACAGACACGCTGCCTTTCGCTAGTGCAGGAGGAGAGGGAATGGGAATGGAGTGCCAGCACGGGAGAACTTCACCTCTCCAGCTGGGGAGGGGGTGGGACTCTGCAGCTGCCCCACCTTGAGGGGAGCCCAAGGTGTGGTGTGGGTTAGGGTGGAATGGATATGTCTGAGGCACAGGCACTCTGCGTACGCTGTGGTTAGATATGCTCACCCCTCTACAATGGAGCTGCTGTAGCTGATCACTGGCTGCTGTCTTCGGGGACAAAATCTTCCATTCCAATGCATTTGCACACACTTCCCTGTGCTTGGAGTCTGCTTATGTGCTGTTGGACCTTAACTGTTGGTGAGAGGCTTAAATTATAGTCTTAACTTTTGAGCAGGTTTTCAAATAACGAGCTAAATCTGTCCCCTGTGACTCATTAGAGTAGCTGGCCCATCCAAGGAGAGCTAGGGCCATCGGTCTTACTGGAGCTATTTGGAAGAAGTGGGGAATAAGTTTTGCATTCTAAATATTGTTGCCACAAACTGCAGATTTCTGAGGTTTACAGGCCTTATGCAATATCTTTGTCTAAAAGTGACATATTAGGAGTAGATACAGGATTTTAATATGTCAGGGGTTTTGTGTGTGCATTCTGGGTAAGCAATAAAGTATCTAAAATGTCCACAAAGGCATTTAGAGACATAAACATGAACACACTTTATGTATATATATAATTGAACATATCATCTTCCTCTACAGTTTGTAATTACGAGAGAAAAAAAGTAAACCTTCAAAAAACTCCAAACACTGTAGGATATTCAGTAGTAATAAAAATGTAACAAGGAATTGTCCAGAATGGCAGATAAAAGAAAGATCAAAGATCTTGTGGGCCAACGCAGACTGAGAGTTAATAGTAGGTAACGTATGATGTGAGTAGAAGAGCTAGAAACAGGATGGTCGGTAACAGCCACCATGCCCATTCCAGCCTTCAAATGCATTTTCTCCTTATTAATTCAAAGCTTGCACCTTTGTGATTTTGTACTGGTGTAAGTGCTAGTAAGCACAGGATTCTGTTAAGAAGATTGCATCTATTTAATGAAAGTATGACCTAGTTACTTAGTATTTCACTTTGAGGAACTAAATCTAGCATGTCAAAGATGAGTGATGAAGGTGATTGTCAGAGAAACTGCTGATGGAAAACTGCAGCAAGTTTGACAAGATGAAATCTTTAGGGCATGGCAGAATCTGTTGCATATGCAAAGGTTACCCTTAAATGAGATAGACAGGATCTATAGAGGACAAAGTATGGAAAACATATGCTTTGATAAAAGCTCTAACGTGATTTCTTTTACAAGTAGGTTAAGAACTTGATCAGGACTGATGAGCCTGTTTGTTGGGAAGTGACAACTTTGACAGACCGATTATAAGGAGGATGAAGCAGGCAGTGGATAAAAATACTAAATTTCTATGTAAACTACCTAGAATAAGAACACAACCTCACTTCAGGTCATTTCTCTGCACTAGTAATTACCAATTTAACAACATTTCATAAATTGATCACAAGTTTGAAAAAAAAAAGCAAAAAGCAGCTTATGATAGAACAAAACAAAACATGAAATATACCAGAATAGTAGATAAGAATTTTATAGTCTTCTTCCTTTTCAAGTTGGCTGATTCAACTTAGCTTTTTTAAAATTTATTTTGAAATACTAGTCATTTTACAATATAGTTTGGATCCTCAACTGATTGATCTTATATTGAATTAAAAATGTGGATCTTTGCTTCTGCAGTTATTCTGGTGGAAGATAAATGGGAAATAGACCATATAAAATAGAGGTTATGTACTAAATTTGTAAATACCTTTACATAAAGCCACAGAACTTAAATTCTATGACTTGATTTACACACAGATTGGTTGAGCACAAACTTCCTGGCATTTGGATCTATTAGGCTGAGGAACAGACTCCCAAAAAAGAGTTGAAGGTGCTTAAAGATAAGCTGGGCAAGGCATGTGAAAACACGCTGTCCAGCTCAAGTGATGGTATTGTGCAATAGATCTTTTCCATTATGAAGATGGATAAACCTATTGCACAGAAAGGAAAGATATCTTGCATTACAACTACTGTTAGGCTTCCCAAAGGGAAAAAAATTAATCCCTTTGTGATCTAGAGCTGGCAGGGAACTAAAAGAGACTTTTTCTCCTAACCAAAACATAGGAATGGATCCTGATAACTGGGTTCTATTTCTATTTTTTGGAAAAAAAAAAAAAAAAGAAGGGGTGCATAATCTCAGGAAAGACATTTGGCATTGTAGTGTCTCATTTTTCCATTTTCAAATGAGGCTATTACTTTCCATTGATTTCCAGATTTTTCATCTGACAAAAGGTTTTGAAGTCCAGGACTAAAAATAGCTGTGTAAGAGGAGAAAATTGTTTTTGACTAAAAGTTAATCCACCAAACAACTCTCTCTTCCCCCTGGCCAGTGGCATTGGCTAAGCTTGAAATCTTCCAGTTAAAAAAATAAGCAGCAGTAAAGAAGGTGTATAAGCAACCTATTCTACATGAATGCATATATAAATATGTGTTTGTACATATGTATGCATACATACATACCTAAAACAATACAACTCTAATCATTTCCACCCAGTCCTGTCCAACATAGAATATGACAGTGGAAGTGGGCCAATCTACAAAGCTTCAGCCCAGAGCCCCACATATTAGAATTCTTTTCCAGCAGAAAAACTGCTCTTCCATCTATGGAGATAAACCGCTAATGAACATTGGTCTAATGATTCCTTCCTGTATTCCTTTGCCATTTCCCAATTCTGGGGACTCCTAGTTGATCAAGAGACCTTGTCAAAAGGCATCTTATAGGGAGAGAGAACCATTAGAAATTTGAATTTCAGAACTGGAGGAAAGGGAAAAAAAGATGATGGTGTAAATTGTAGTTTGAAATCTTTATCTCTGTACAGGAAGGTCACAGTTCGCTGTGCTATTAAACTCTGAATGTTTGAGATGCTGGCATAGTTATTTCCATGAAATATTAATTTGGAAGCTGTGTGAAGATTCAGCTACATGAATCTTTTAACCAATGATCCTGAAAATATCCTTTAAATTGCTCTTCCATAATGTGATCGGCTAGCCAGTGGGACAACTGCTTGCTTTTTTTATTTTTAATGAATCTACCAAATCCTCTTACCTGCATTGGAGGTGCAAGCTCTAATTCTGATGTTGAATCAGAGTCCAAGGCACGCTTGACGTTAGTCAGTTCAGACTGTGATCTGTTTTCTGTGGACCTAGAAATAATGCATTTACATACTCAGCACTGCACATGAAGACATGCTGCCTTCTGTCTTTCAGGTTCATAAGCACATACTAATTATCTTATTTCTTTTAACTGAATGGTTTAACTTGCAGTTATCAAAAGTCCCTGGACCCTGTTCAGCATTCTCACTCTTACGCTTTTTAGTTTTATACAGACTACAGTTAATACAACAGAACAGAGTCAGGCCTGAGTCGCCAGTAGAACCCTGGGTATATGTTGTCATGAAACTGGTATAATGGAATGAAGACTTGGCCTCTACCAGTATGCTTCTATTTCATAGCCAGGCAGAATGAGATTAGACAATGACACAAGACTGTACCTGCAGTCAGTGTCTGAGAACCAACCACCAGACTATAGAACTTCACCTTGTCATATGTGCATGTTTGTGCCACGATATCTTAATATTCTTTCTTCCTAGAAAATGAAGCCCTGTAGACCAAAATCAAGTTAACTGAGCAAAACTTGTGTAAAGCTCTAAGTTAATGAAACACCCAGATAAAGGGCAGGTTAAGATACAGGATAAGCATCATTTAGTCAGAAAACTGCTTCTAGGGTATGAAAATGCTAATTATGGTCATGCATAATGTAGTGAATGAGTGTTGCTTACATATAAGGAAGGCAGCAGAATTAATCTACATGAAATATTCCTAAAGACAAAGTCCAAATTTTCCCTCATTTACATTTCTTTGCAATTTTAGTTCAATTGCGTGAAAGAGTTAGGACTTGGCTTGGGTATTTTATCTCACCTCTTCTAGTGACATTCTGCCCTCTTGGTAGCAAACCCAGTATACACTAGACATCCAGTGACTGTCAAGTCACTGCCAAATATCCTTCTTTACTCATTTTACTCAGATGTTTGTAGTTGGTTTTGGATCACTGTATGCCTCTGTAGAATTCTCACCACCATTTATTTAGTAGATGCACCTGCTACTTTTCACAACATTAAAAATTGCTGGCAAAATGTCCTTTTATAGTGTACTTGCTTATGATACATTGCCCAAAATGTCTGCTTAAAGACATTTAATGTGATCATAACAGATTTAACAATATGATTTGCCATCAAATGAGCATTTTTGTGAATTAAGAAAGCTGGACCAGAAATATTTTTGTAAGGAAAGCAAAACATTGTACCATAAAAGCTCTTTTGATGGAGCTCTAGATGATGATGATGTTCGCTCTGTAGAAGGGTGGACCTTGCTACTCCTGTCTCCATGAAAATTGACATCATCCCATTTCTCTATCTGTGTCTGAATATCAACTAAAAAATAAGAAAACAAAATATGAAACTTTTAAAGAACCTGCTACAGAAAATTTTATCTCCTCTATTAAATGTAGGTTATGGAGAAAACGGTGCCATTTTTATCTAAGGTCCGATATACAGAAATTTTGTGCTCCTTCCTAGTCGATATTCGGTGAAAATATTTGGGAATTCACAACATTTTTCTGTATCTATCAGCATTTGTGTCCAAATGTCAGTGGAACTCTTGATTTAAAATCAGTGATTTGTATGTAGTTTAGACATGTTGATAAACTTATACTATTTGATAGTTTTGGATATTTTTAATTTCCTAATTGTAGTCAAATTGTAAAAACAGAACTTCTTTTAGTGACTACCATTTAAAATGGCTGTGTAGGCAACTGATGTTATTCAATCATATGTGGAACTTGCTTTGAGAAAATCAGATGTTCAGTTCCTGTTTGAAGATAAAGTTCTCTGAAAGAATTTTTCTGTTGATGAATGGAAAATTTGCTGCCTTGGTATAAATTACATTTACCTTGCAAATTTCTCAGCTGCGGTGCAAGTAATTTAGTTTGGATGGAACTAAATTAAATTCACCTTTTCCAAAGCTCATCTATAGATCATGCTTGGCAGGATATTGAGTTGTGTTTGGGATTTTTTTTTTCTCCATCTGTATAAATATAGCTCTTTTGACAAGAACGGATCCCTTTTTTTCTCATAAGCATAGATAACGCAGTATTTCCAAATATAATGTGTATTTCTGACATCTGCAGTTCTGAAGAGGACATCCGATATTGGCTGCCTCTGATTTGTGTCCTTCACCAATTTCTGAGGATACCCCTACAGATTTCTCTACCATTCTGTTCACCCTGACTAAATTATTTTCTGAAAGAACCCTTTCAAAACTTTGTGCATGCACGGACAATTTAATAGGTATAATGCGAAAGGCAAAATGCATTCACAATGTTTCAAGTAGTATATAGTGTGGAATAAAGGTTACGCTCCCTGATAAAAGGTGTTGCAACAAAAATCTTGGTGTTGCTCCTTATTTTGTGGTAATAGCAAGGAGAAGCTTGTGCTAAGCAGGGCTATGTAGCACTGTTAAAATAGCTACACTCTTACCTAAATCTAGTGAAGACTTGTCTGAAACTCTGACAGCCTGGACTTTCTGCTCAGTATCCACACTGATAAGGTCAGAATTGTCTGTCTTCTTTCTGTGGGTTGAAGCTTTTAAGCCTTCACTTCTTGATGGATTCTCTGATTTCTTTGCTTTGTTTTGGGTTTGTAAGACAGGTTCACTAAGATCCAAGAGATCCAGACCTGTTGATAATACTTAGACACAAAATGTTAGAATTCATTGTTGTTTTAATTTGTATAGCTCACTTCTAAAAAATTGTCTTAATTGGAAGAAAAATGACTAATGTGTTTGCATTTGACTGGAGTAGATGTGTGTTTCCTGGCTAAAGATGGTGGCCAGGGTATTCAGATATGATTATGGATTTCAGGTGCTTAACTGGATGTAGTTTTTAAAACCTTGATTTACATAAAAGGCTTTTCCTTTGAAAATCTTAAAGACATCTTAGGTCTTAAGGCTGTGGCTTTCCGCCACATAAGATTTTCTTATGTTGTGAAGGCTTCCTGTACAATTGAGCTTTTAGATAAGATTTGATTTAATCTTACGATTTATTAAGCACTGACAACAGCTGCTTAGGGCACTCCTGTTAGGCCATGTGCCATTACAGAAAATGTTGAAGAGTAGAGAGCTTCTTGGGTGAACTTCCTGGGTCATAAAGGAATAATGGTATGTTTAGGAATGGTTTCTACTATTGTTACTATTTGACCTTTGAGGGATAAATATTTAATATAATTATAAATTCTACTGCTGTTTCTGTTAAAGACTGTATCAGTATAAAAGGCATGTTGAGTCTCTGTTCTTCATTTAAAAGTTGCTGAAAGGGTAACATTTAAAATTCTTTAGCACATAAAAGATAGAAAACCTCCCTCTATCATTGTGTCACAGGGCAAGTGTTTTTGACAGAACAATTTGTATTATCTCTTGCAATGCTTTATCTTTGTTCTTGGTAAATCACCGAATTTCATCAATCTCCGTAGAATAAGAAATTTTTATTTTGTTATTAAATAAATCTAATTTGACACTCCCTCTGGTCTGATAGATATTCAAAGCATATATAGAATCTCCAGATACTTACTTTTTTACAAAAAACACCACTCTTAAACAACCTGAAATATTTCTACTCATCACTGTAATACCTTTAGCCATATATAAAAGGAATAAATATTATTTACAATTGTTATTTAATGCAGTGTTCCAGTTTTTTGTTACTAGAACTTGTGTATTACTTTACACACATATTAATTTGATGTGAACTTAATCACTCATCTGTCAATTATTCATTTAATAATTTACATGAATATAGATTTTAATTAAACACCTTCTAACAAACTAAATGGCTTTATGAGACAGCAATAGAACGTAGTAGTGCTGTGCTGATTTTCTTGTATCTCAGCTGATCTGCTGAACCACTTTGATTACCTTTGCACAAATACTGGATAGGAGGAGGCCCATTTCTAAAAACACTTTGAAAGCACAATATGCTTCAAATAGAATTTGATATAATTCAAAAGGCTTTCAGGCTTCATTTTTACTTTTTATTATCTACTCTACCATCTCACTGTAACACAAAGGAGCTAAGAAATGCCTTAGATCCTTTCACTAATGTAGTGTCTGAACTCAGGCTGGATAAACTGTTTTGATATCTCTTCCCTTTTCTCTGACATCCCCGTTCAAGTTTTTATTAAAGAAAATCTTTCTAGAGTAAGGAGTGAGTTTGGTTAAAACCAGAATAAACGTGGCTTTTCCACAGGTGAAAATTTTGCAAAAACAAAGATTGAGAATTGGTCAAACACATTCTTACTTCCTGTTGAACTTGTTTAAGTTCTCTTTAATCCGTCCCCAGAGATCTACTAGAATATATGTGATTCAAATCACATCAGATTTACCTTCAAACATAATGAACGAAGTTTTTTCTACTAATAGATCAGGCAATTATAATTTAATACCAGCTTGTAATTTTGTGCAAATAGTAACAAAGCAAGAAATCACTTGACAAAAATGTACCATAATTAAGATAAAACTAAAATTATTTCTGTCTAGTGAGGGATAGTAAAGAATTTTGTTTACCTGCAGTATTTGATGTTACAGGCCTTGCAACAGCTTCTGGTTTAGTTTCACAGAGAAAGTCATCAATGGAGGGGCTCAGAAGGGGTCTGCTTTCCTGTTGCTCATTCACCAGCTAGCAACAAAAATACCCAGGATCACAGAGTGTTGTTGGGTTGCAGAATTTAAAGAAACAAAACATATTGCCACAATAACATGTGCTTTATTTTTGTTTGTGAGAAAGTAAGATATGGCAATTAGAAAGCGTACAAATAGCTCTGGGCTCAAAATAAAAAACTTTTGGGGCAAAATTATATTCCAGTTTTAGAAATTGCACAAAAATAAAGCAGCAAGGTGATTTTTTTTCCATAGCGGTTATTGCATACTAGTGCTTATAGGGCTAAAATACATAAGGCTTGGTTTAACTCCCTTCAAGTGAATGGGTGAAGTTGGCCTTCTCTATCACCAGGAGACTAAGCAGGGCTTTTTCAGTATTTGGAAGTGGTCTTTTTTTTTTTTCACAAGTAACATGCCTCCCCAGAGAACTTGCACAATACCGTTTCCTCTAAGCTAAGATGCATTAGCCCATTAAACAATAACCTGCTGAGACAGAAAACTCTTCTCTGCAATACAAAGACATATGAATGACGGTGGATGGAGCTCGGTGGATTTATGAACTTCTGGCATGAGTTTTGACCATGTGAAGACTCCTAACACAGTTTTAATTTATGTGCAGTTTTCCCTGTTTACCATAATTGCATGAATGCATTGGGTTTCTGCTACCTAAAAGAAATCTCTGTATTACTGGCTATTTTGTGTGTTAGGGATTAAAAAGATAAACCAGTAAAACAGTCTCAGAAATAAAAGTCTCCTCTCTGCATATTACCTCTGACTCGGAGATCGAGACCAATGCTGAGCTGGATGGATGTCTGTTAGTGTGGCCTGCATTTACTTTATCTTTAATAATGTAAGAACATGTTTTCCCTTTGTCTATTGTTTTTATCTGGAGCTATTTCAGATTTACTTTTACCCTCTCTGCTCTCCTTCTCACTCTTTATCCATTGTTCAATTATAAAAACTTTCAGATATATTTGAAATTTTAAACTTAGGATGCTAACAAGCATTAAAACTGTCAAAAAATGGTATTTACTCATCCTCATTTTATATGTCAACTAGGGGCATTTAGCTACTCCAATAGCGGGATTGCCTCTGAAGTCATTGCAGCAAACCAGCTTAGAGTCACTCTTGTTCTGTACTCGATTTCTGTATTATAAAATTACAAGAAATTAATGGAACTATTGAAGTAAAAAGCCCATTTTTATAATGGATCAATCATTGAAGATGGTACCTAATGCTGACTGACTATATGATATGTGCACTTATTCATTTGCCCGGGACCTTGCAGTTTTGCACTGAAACACCGATTTTCATGAGTAACGTGGAAGACACATTATTGATTGCCTGCCCAATGGTGTGCAGATGTGGGCACTTCATTCAGCAATCTGGCAAAGATACTGTCCCAAACTCCAATTCTGCATATGCTAAATGCCGACTGCAGATGCACCTTACGGGTGACCTAATCCTGTGGATGTTTAACTCTCTGAAATGACTGTCCAGATTGCTGTCTCATTCAATGCACAGAAATTAATTGCATAAGTTGGTAAATCTCAACACTTCATTGGAAATTGTATTTATACCAGCTGCACACCTTTGATTTCCATTAAAGGTGCCTCTACAGTACCCACATTATCTCCAGGTCTATACTTTTACCTAATACTAATATTTAAGACTCAAGAGGACCTTATTTTTCTGTTTATGATTTGGTGACAGTCCTTACTCATTTCTATTGGTGAAAAAAAATGAAGGTGGATGCCTAGTTAATTCTTCTCCAAATTACTTTTAATATTTTGAAAGTTTCTTTGTGATCAAAACCAGATAGCAGCAAAAATGGCTTTAATTTATTTTCCTTTTTTTTTACATGTACACATCCCATTCTCAGACCTAGCATTAGTACAGACTGCTGCACTTCTGCAGCAAGTTGCACATTTGGATGACTATGGTATCCAGCAGAAAGGCTGTTAAAGCCTCAGGATCAGCTGGATCTTCAACGATCTATTCTGTGATATACTAACAACATAAAGAAGAGTCCTGCATCATTTGGAGAGGGAGAGGAGGGAAGAAAGAAGAGGTTCTATAGGAATCACTGCAAATGTAAAATCCTCACAGGAAATAACTCTGTTTCTGTATCTGTAAAAGTGTATCAATAGGGTACATTATCACATACGATTTGGATGCTTGTCAAGTTTCCCATTATATTCCATGGAAATTTTCTTTAACAGGAAATAATTAGGGGAAGGAGGGAATGGAGGAGGATTATGAGATCCAAGATAGCCAAAAGCACTCACTGTGAGAGTTAAGAACAGAAAATCTGAAGACCAACTGGAAAGGCAATTTATTGGCCAAGCCTGTTGCAGAGGTAAGAGGATAAACTCTGGGAAGACCAGCAATAATGCTCAGAATCAGAGTTGTGGAGAGGAAGGAGACTAGAATCCACAACTGAAATGTCTGCGTCAAAGCAGATAGAAAATAGATGATCAAGTCTACTTCTCAACAAATACAAACTATGTATGTATAACAATAGAACATATTAGAAAAATATGTTTTTGACATGAAGCAGACATTTTATGATGAATCAAGCCTTAACGGGTTGAAGAGTGCCATGAGCTGATATTTTTTTCTGTAGGTAAGTGGGCAATGGGATAGGTTTCTGACACTACTGTGTACGCAGTGCCAGTTGGTAAGCCCTCGGTCTCATACTTTTGAATTTCTTTTTGCTGCCTCATACATTGTACCAAATTTATCACTAGTTTAAGTCTGCTCAAGTTATTAGAGTTACACCAGGCATGAATTTGGAGCAGTGCTATAAAACATGCATGAGATGAAAACTATTATCTATATTTAAGTAATAATTTATGGTTCTTAAGCACCTTTCAGGGTGCAAATCGCAGAATGCTTTAAAACATTCATGAATCAAACCTGGCACCACTGCAGAGCTGAGAAGTATTATCTATCTGTTGCAGATGAGAGAAGCAAAGTGAAATTAAGAAAGCCACCCAACACCACCCAGTGCTGGAGGAAGCAGCGCTGGGAGCAGGAGCCAGGCAGCTGGTGCTGCATCACCGCACAGGATTGATGCATGCAGTGTTTGTACACACGCCAAGCGGGGTAGATTCCACCTGTGAAACTGTTGATTTCTGAGTACCAATTTAGCCAGTGAGTGCCATAAATTCTCATAATGTCTCTAAGAACTTCATTTTTCTTTATAAAATTATTTTAATTAAAGAGAAAAGCCCACACACTCCTTTAAATGAAGGATATCTAAAAATCTATGGAGCGTGATATTCCCTACTACTAATACATCTGAAGAGACTCATCCATACTATAAAATTCTCCTAAATTGAAATGAATTTTCTGTGCCTGACTTCTACTGTTGCACAGCACAACAAAAGACTGCGCTTTTTCTCAACCCAGTATCGCTATTGGATTTTTTTGTTCCCAAAAAGCATATAACCTGGGATTTTTTTTGTGCTTTGCGAGAGATACTGGAAGAGTCAAAAGTATCATCTGATGGCTGATATCAGCCCCATGGCTTAAATATACTCAAAGCAGAAATTATTTAGCAGAGATCCAGAACAAGACAGAAAGGCCAAGCCTAGCTATGTCTCCCAGGTTTCCCTTCAGCACAGACTGGGCAGTCCTGCTGATGAGGGCACTGAGGTGAATCACCTGGCCTCCATTTTCTATACCCAATCACCCACCCTCTCCCCAGCTGTCTGCATTTATTCACCTGATGTAGTTTATAACCTGCAGCTGCCTTTACTGCTGATTTTGCTTTCTCTAGTGCTCTGGAGTGGCTAGCATGAGAGGAGAAAGCAGCAACAGCTCATGGTGGTTCCTTCTCTGGCTGATCCTCAGGCCTGAAGGGTAGGTGGGAGCTCAAAGAAGGGTGCTGGGTTGGGGTCAAAAATATCAAACTCTGGGTGTTCTGGGGCAGGAGGGGAGATGGTGCTATGGAAGAGGCATAGGGCTGGTCCCCTGAAAGGGAGCAGTGGCCATGATGGGGATTTTTTCTTTCTAGCCAGTATCCAGCCAGGCCTTAGCTACCCTTAGTCACCCACCCAGAACCTCTTCCTGTGTTCTGCAGTCACCCCTAAATCCTCCCAGGCCTTGTTTTCTCTTCTTGCCCACACAGAGGCTCACTATCTGGTAAAACAGGCAGGGGAGCCTGTATAGGGCATAGGCTGCTACCAGCTGCTACCATGGTGGCAGCTCTGACATCCTGTGGAAACTTGGTTTTGGCTCATCTTCGGGGCCTTATCTTATGGTTAGGGCTATCATAAGATGGTTTGGGTTGGAAAGAACCTTAACTACCATTTAGTTCCAACCTCCCTGCCCTGGGCAGGGACACCTATTATGCCAGAGACAATGTACGTATACACAGCAACTGATACGGCTTTAGTTTTGCTTTGCTCCCAGTCTGTATCTTATGTTGTAGCAAAAGAGTTATGGAATAGCCTGATTTAAAATAATGAAAAAAAAAAAAGGGTGAGGTGTTGATATGGTTCTGGTGTGAGAAGTTTCCAGAGAGCAGCTTAGTTTGGCCTTAATGGACAGGGACCTGGAGCTGGAGCACACCTGGTGCTTGGGGAACAGCTGAGAGAACCAACTTCTCCCCTAGTGTCACTTTTATAACTGGTAATGTTAATCTGCACAACCTCCTGCTCATGGCTACATGTGCTTTCTTGGATTTCTCTTCCTAGAGCACTGGGCTTGTGCTGTGGGAGTGCTGGAGTGCACTGAGCCTGTCAGTAAGGTATGGTCCTGACACCCTGTTTTACATACTCTCTTACTGCACTCCTGATCTGTTTGCAGCACACAATATGTGCTGTTTTGTTTCTTTTTTTAATGTTGTTAGGGCATAATGTAATGCTAGTCTTTTAAGATAAATTATTTGGGATCTAAATTGGGGGGGTTCCAGTCAGGCTCAGGCAGCTAATTAGCACCTATGTTTTGAGCACATAGTGAACTAGTTCTCTTAATTTAAGTGCCAAAATTCCCTCCATGTTCAGTAGGGAGAGATAAATGCCTAGAAAAGCAACTCCAGAGGGAGATCCTGCCTGCCTGATTTAGGCTGTCCCTCAAGAGGCTGTCAAAGGCACCTACCTTTACCACTGGCTATATATGGAATTTGTTTCAGAAGGACTGGTTCAAGAGGCACCTGAAATTTACATGTAATTAGCTACTCAAGTTAGTTGGATTGGATTCTACCAAATTTGTCACCTAAGGCTGGTTGAATTACACAAGGCACTAATTTTAGGAAGCCCCAAGCTATGAATGGATAATCGCCTGTACAGCTCAGCAGCAAAGCTGCTCTCGGATGCTTACACCTTCTGCTCTACTGCCCACTCAGTGTGTTGGTGAGTGTGGTTGGGCTGCTGGCTGCATCAGTGAAACGATCTGACCTAGAAAGCTCAGGTAATGAACACGTAGTGAGGAGAATGGGAAAGGGAAGAAACCTTTTTAACTCAGGTTTTCTGCTGAGGAAACTGTATTTTTTTTAACTTTACTCTGAGAAACTTGCCTGCTGCTTGGGTGCAACTGGACAAATAGGTGAATGAGTTTGATTAATCTGAGTTGCTTATAAGAGTTATATTATTAACTTAACCAGAGGCATTTACTAAGGCACCAACTAACTTGAATCATTAATTACTTATACCATACATAGCAATGGTCTATTGGTAGACAGGCTCTCTCTACACATTTAGCATGTTGTGATCTTTGGTGGCACTCACTAGGATAAGAGGAAACTAATTAATTTTCACTAACTAGCTATTTCTAAGAACTGATAAATGAGAACCACAATTAGAAACTTAGGTCATTTTTCTCTAGAGCAGAACTGGAAGTACTGGCCTGACAGTTATGTCTGTGGATGGTTATCTTGGCAGGATAAGAACTCGAAGACGACCTTTTCTACTTTCTGAGGGAGATTTGGAGAAGGAACTCTTGACAAAATCACCAGTCTTGTGCTAAAATTTCAAATTGCGTAAGTTAAGATTTTCTTCGCACACCCTTCTAGCACGTTTATAAGTATTTCACAATCAAAATGACCATCTCACAGACTTTATTTAAAATTGTATAGTAAGTGTGATCACTATTGGACTTTTTACGTCATCCTTACGCGAGGGCCATATGAATTTTTTCTCTGTCACTCTAGTGTGAATTTATGTCCAAACAAAACTGACATGCCTGCCAAATATTTGTTTTTCACAAGAGCAAAAAGCAATTCTTAGGGCATACAGTATAACTGGGCACACAGTATAACTTACTTTCATCTAATGTCAATGGAGAGAAGCTCTAAAGCTGAGACAAACTCAATTCACCTTCCCGCAAAGAGCACTTTGGTGTTGCTGCCTCTTAGAAGACTAATCTTGCTCAGCAGGTGATAACTGGTACTCTGTTGCTAAGTAGTGAGAAGTGTGCGGAGTGGCCTGTTTATCAGAGGTGACAATATCTTACCTGAAATCACACAGGTCAAGTGACCCCTTGGGAATTAATGCAAGCAACTGACAGAGGGCTTGAGTGAAATCAGAGAAGATGTGAGAAGGTTGCTATAAGCCCTGTATTGGATATTTAAGTTCACATACCAGTGCTGGTGTTTAAGACCTGTGTGATGTCTAAATCTACACATGATAACGTATTTATGCTGCCTCTTCTTAAACAGCAGTTGTATTGCTTTGGTGATGGTGCTCGCTGGGATCGCTGTGTCGCAGTAGCCTCCTACCTGTGTTATTAAGTGCTGACCTATACAAGTTATGGTGTATTGTTGCAAGGTAGAACTAAATATCTCACAGTTCGCCATTTCTTTCTTGCTGTTCCTCTTGGTTTGGCTAAAGGAAACTAAACATGGGAATTGTATTTGGGTCCTGCATTTTGGCCTTGCTCCAGAAAAACACTTAAATGTGCCCTACAAAACTCAAGGTTAAGCATGTGCTTGACTGTCTTGCTGGATCAGAGCCACGGAGGAAGGGGAGGAAAGTTCCTCTTGTCATATTTCTGCTGTGACTGATACTGGTCTTTACTACTCACATAAAGATGTGATTTAGTGTAAATCTGTCTGTTTCATTAATATCTGAGTGCACTTTCTGAGTAAAGGAAGCTGTTTACCAAAGCAGAGTGCCTCCCCTTCCTGCGGGTTAGAATGTTTTATTTATTATTTGTGGTTTAGCCTCTCCCCTTCTCCTTGTTACTATCTGAACTCATATACAACAGCGATCAAAATGAGAGTTGGCTCATCATAGACACTTAGAGATCCATAAAGTAATGTAGTCACTAAGAAGTTACAGAATGTTCCTTTAAGGAAACGATTTCTGTAATGTTTCTGGAAGTCTGTACTCCTAAATTGGCCTGCTCGTTAGAGGGATTAACAAATTTGACGTGTAAACTGAGTAAATGCAAGTTGGAAAAGTCTTGTAGAATGGGAAGGCTGCAGAATCCAAAGTTATCTGTTGCCAAAGCCCTGAAGAAAAATATTCTGTGAGAGGAGGCACGTGTCATGACAGTATCTACAGGGAACAAATGGTAACTCATGATGCTAGACTCTGGTTTCTGTATCATTCATTGAATTCCGGCCGAAGAGGAAGTCAGACTTTGAAAATCAGTTCTCAAATGCTTTTAAATAAGGCATAGAGGACAAACTAGAAGAGCCCAATTTCCTCACACTGCAGGGATTGCATTTGTACTCTTGCAGCATCTCTGGGGGCAACTATGATGATTGCTTACAAAATATTAGAAAATTGTTTAATGTTTTTCATTATCTGAAAGTAAAGAAGGCTATATGGAGCTAAGCTGCATGTGCAAACTTTGTGAACCACCAGTGATCCACAGATTAAGGTCAAGAGTTTTGGCAGTAGTGGACTGTATACAGCCTCATACGCTATTCTGAGTTTGGTACATAAAGTTCAATTCAGTTGAAAGATGCTTTTTTTTTTTTGAGGCCAAATCTTCATGCTGTAGAGGGCTGAAGGCTGTAAAGATGAAGATGAGAGTATTAACTGTATCAAATATATCATGGCTTATCACAGAATTTAATTTCTGCAAAGCTTATGCCATTCTTACTGAGTTTCAGCTGTTGAAAACGCTCTTTTTTTCTTAATGCAAATTCATCTTTTACTGTTCCCGTACTCTGTCTTTGCATATAGGCTGTAATTACTTTGAAATCATACAGATTTTTCTTGTTCTTTCTAGGGATTTTTTTTCTAAAACGCAATTCTGCAGCATATCTAGAATAAGACTGAGTTTGGATGCATTACTGTGGGCAGTCATAGGAAGCAAGTCATAATTTCTTGTGAAGTTATACTGCCTTTCTCTACAGGGGTCTGTCTTGGGGTGCGTGTTTGCTTTGAAATGCTTCTTTGCAGGTTGAAGAGGTTGAAACTCAAAAGCCATTTGAATTTTTTTTGGACCTACAATTTGATAGAACAGTGTCACTGTACCAGTAGCAATTTCATTGAATGTAGAACAACTGCAGTACTTGTCTACAACTCCTTTAACGGGATAGTATATTTTTACTCGAAGTGTATTCATGAATGAGGAGCCGGCTAATTTCTGCAAATTAATTCCTATTCATAAATAATTCATATTTTAAAAAGGGTTGAACTGGCATAACGTATTAGTTGCAAAATTTTTTTGTCAAATCTTTCTGTTCTTATGGAATGGTAAGGCATTTTAACATATATGAAACAGTATAGCTAATTTTTTGTTTTATGAAAAAAATTACACCATTAATTCCCATGGCAATTTCAAATTAAAACTGCTATTTCATGGAAAATGTATTTAAATTCTGTGACAGAGATCTGTATAACTTTAGGCAAGCAGCCAATTTATGACTTTTAAGTGTATTGTCAAGGCAACTTTATTATACTCATGAGAATATATCTGCTGAAATTATGCATACTGCCCTAAAAGCAATAATAATGTTGAGCAGTATTTAACTTAGAGGTAAAGAATCAATTGATATTTGTACTAAGCATACATTTATGCATTTTGTACATTTTACTCTTCTTCTGTTTACTCTGTTTTAATAATAGATGAGAAGTTATCAGTAGGGCTTAAACTGTCCCCTGCTAAACTACTCTAAACTTTTCTAATGCATCAAACTAGTCAGATTTGAGATATAGGGCAAATATTGCTAATGAATTTACTATGAATCCTTTAAAAACAATATAAAAATATGATCTCAGCTGTTGTCCTCCTAAGATCACTGAGGAAATTGCCTCTGTTCTCAGAGGGCATATTGGAATATACAGTGAATTATTGTAGTCCAAACTCAATTATTGTGATTATTGACAACTGTCATGATTCTTGTCTTTTTTACATTAATGTATATCAATAAGTTGAAGTTAATTCTGGTTTAGATTGGTATAGAAGGGAACAGAAGCTAATTACATTCACTTAAACTTTCTGCTATTCTGGTATGTTATTTAGGAAACATTTATGGAGTGGGCTGTAAGTCAGTGCAAGTCTAATGCTAAGAAGCTTAGAATGAACACGATTGATGGGACTTAACTTTTATATGGGAAAACCGATTATGCAATCAAATTCATGTAGTGAGTCCTTGAAACACACATCAAAATCTACTAATAACACTGGGAGATGAATATTAGCCATCTTTGTTCTGTTTCCTTTATAAAATTGAAAGATCTCCTGTGAGAATTTGAAAAATAAAACACTAAACCAACCAACCAATTCAAACAAACATAAAGAAATCAAAAAAAACCCCAAACTCCACAATAAAACAAAAAGACCAACCAATCAAGGAAAAAAATAATTAAAAAAATCAGTGGAATTTACGCAGTGGAAACGTTTTTGGTATTTTACTCATAAACCTTGAGCAACTATAAATGTGCTTGTATCAACAAAAGGCATACAAATGAAGTTCACTTTGGGGCGGGGGGGGAATATTCCTACTCTGAATACTGACTAATAACTCACAGCGAAAGTATTAAAATCTCTTAAGCATCTGGTGGAGTTAATTGGGGTGCAGTGATGAAATTGCTCTTTTTTTTTTTTTTTTGGACAACTTGTATGGCATAGCCCCCTTTTTTTTATGGGATAAGATGAATTTCAACATGTTTCTTATTTTGTAATTTCGATTTCTTCTTTCCAGTTCAAATTCTAAAGCCAGTGTTCTGTAGATTAACTTTTAAAATTATAAGCAGTTGATAACAGAATTGTGCTCTGAACAATGTCTGTGTAGTTCATCTAAATTCTCAGTAGGCAGCTCACATATTTTTCAGTTGCAAACAGAAGTGGAGACAACTTTCAATATATACTTTGTGTTTCTTTCTTTTTCCTGTTGGAGAATTTTTCATGAACTCCCATTTCTCTTCCTATAATACCAGAGTATATTTGCCATAGGACCATCTTGGATATAATTTACCTCCTGCAGGTTGTCTTTATTTCTTCTATCTTTATAGGAATCCTGCCACCACTAGCTTTCAAATCTATCCGATCTATATATTCTAATGAAGAGTGTAAATAGGTGGGATGAACCTGGGACAAATAACTCTTGTGACTCTGTGAGATTTGTTTGTTTAAAACTGGGCTAGCATGCGCATTTCCTACTGCTCAATAAAGCAGTTAATCATATTTTAAAGTATAAGTGTGGATCGAAGTGCTTTATTGAATCAAATCCTTTCAAGTTCACTGACCTGTGGTAAATTGGGAATTTCATAGCTGACTGTACAATTAAACTTTGACTCCAGGGGACATTTAGGTTTAAATTTCTCATTAGAAAGTAATTCTGAAGTGGAGCTGTTTTCTCCTGACAAATGCAAACAAGCTGTGAAGAGGTTAAGCAAAAAATTCACTTTGGAATTTAAATCAAACTTTTATGAATGACTTCTCATATTTCTCTGCTTCAATTAGAAGTGTATTGGTTCCTAGCTTAACTTCCAGTTAATCCTTAAACCTTCTACAAACTTTCAGTTTTTCTAGGTTCTGTTCATATAAAAAAATACCTTTCTATTTGTTTGAGTCTCTTCTGAGTTATCTTTAAAAAGGTAAAGGGAGACAGCAACATGGTATAGAGTTATGTTCTGCAAAATCTCATTAGTACTGAAAGCTCACTCTCAGATGCCTGAAGTATTAGATTAGGCAACTACTGAATGCTTTCTCACTCCAATAAAATGACTTCCACTGAAAGTAATTGAGATAGAATCGCAAAAAAGCCTCAGGTACTGAAAGGCCCCTGCAATTACCAAGAATATCCCTCTGCTTACTGTAGTATACTCATCACTGGAATGATGGTCAAGGGTTCCAATTGCCATATATTGGCATAACCCCACTGGAGTCTACAGTACTTGTTTTGGTTCATGTTATTTGAAGATTTGTCTCTAGATCTGATGGTATGAAATAATACCTGATGATAGAATCTGTGAATTGGAAATGTCATTAAAATTTAATTCATAGTATTTATGTCAACAGATAAGCGTCATATTTTACAAGCAGGGCTTTGTTAGGAGCATAACAATAAAATGTGAATATTTATCTGACTTGTTCTGTGTTGGAAATATTCTTAACATTTTCCAGAGGAAGAGAGCAGAGGCATCTCTTAAAATATAAATTCAAGTACCTGTGTATATTATCACTAGCTGTTTCTCTCAAAATAAGGATCTACAGTCTCTTCTTTGTGTATTAGATTCCACTTATGCTTCTTGTGCTTCCATAGTCAGACGTGATTAATCCTCTGTTCTTCAAGGAATTTGGAAATAGGAGATTTAGGGTTGGTTGGTTGGTTTTTTACTTATAGAGAAGTGAGTATTCCTCTGTTTGGGTTTGATCTTTGTGTTTTACTTGCAGATTTCTTGAGTTGTAGGGGTGGAGCATCATAGATATCTAAAGTGAATAATTAGTTCCAAAAATAAACATGTGCTTGTACTGGATTTGGTGGTGTTAACTTTGGAAAGTCAGTAATCTAGCTTGGGAAGTTTTCAGCCAATTTGGAACTTGTGTGTTCCACCCTGTAAGCAGCAGCCACATCCATCTGTTTTGTCATGTAAGGAACAGAGGCGAACACTGATGGTGATGGTTAAATGTATACCGCAATATAGCAGCGTGGTAGTGTGGATGAATGGTCTGAATGAGAAGTTTACATGGACACGCTAAAGAGACAGCATCTCAAAACAAAGTTACAGGCAGACAGGGTATGAGTGATGTATACAATATGGCCATATAACTGCACGTCACACGCACATGATGCAGAGATGGCTATGGAAAATACTCACTTTTTCACTTGATTCTGCTTCCTTTTGGCTTCTGCACCCCTTTGGTGCATAGCAGGGAAGTAGGTATTTTGTGTTTAGTGGAAGAAATTACACTAACACACACAAGCATTTTACTCAAACTTATCACAGACTATTGCTGAGTAGGCTGACAGACAACCACTACAAATGGTGCATTAAACATATAACGAACCCAGGCTGAACTCCTGGCCCTGTTGAAGTCAGTGGAAGTTTTGTGCTTTTTTGGATGGGTGGTTAAAGGGAGCAGCATTTTATTTTGGTTTGTAATTGTTGGTTAATCATTTAATGAAAAATTAGAAATGGTGCCTTAAATGAAGCATACTTTTTCTTTCTGTAATTAATTTGCAGAGATTATAGAGTTCAGCACAAGCAAAATATGGTGTTCAACAGAGGCTGAGGAGGAGATTGCCAGACCTGGTTTCCAAAGTAATGATGATATTTCTATAATGTATGCTAGTGCAGCATGTCTGTACTGCTCTGTAAAAGAGTGTGTGCTGGCGTTGTGGCCATCTAAAATACTTTCAAAAAGTATTGTAGCTGTTATTCTAAAACATGAAAGGAATGGAATAGGATTATGGGTTTTGAAGGCACTCTCACAACTATGCAGTGAGATTACTCCTGTTAAATCTCACAATGAGTAGGAACACCTTATGTGTGCTAAATATTGACAGTAAACTAAATGGACTTACTTGGGGAACAAATTCACATATGTGAGCAGCAGGAAGGAATAAAATGCCAACTCTTGTAGTGAGATGAGAGTGAAGTGTTTTAAAGTGGTGTTGAGTCAACTGTCTTCAAAAAACTAATGAAACCAGCCAAGGTTTGATGGCTGATCCAAGGTGTAAGATTTAGTGTGATGTCATGCCTTTCCTTCAACTGAAGTTCCAGTAATGAAGGCAATGAGGGGTGCAAAATAACATATTCTGACCTGGACCAGGAATAGAATCCCAGTGAGAGTTTAAGGATGGGATCTGAGATATTGAAAATGAAAATACTCTGAAGTGGTTGTTTCTACTTTTCTGTATCCATTGCAAATGAATATTTGTAGTGTGAATATTGATGGTGTGAATTAGAACTGAAATTTTAAATTGGTTTTAAATAAGATTCTGGTAACTGATATATACTGTCTTTCTGCAGATTCATTTATTTGAGGGGGAAATGCATTGTTGTTTAAACTTTCATGTTAAAACATCTAAAATCCCAGTGCACCATGTTATTTTTCCCCGTACCAGTGAGGATGTGTCAGGCCACTGGCGTGAGGTCCTCTAGCAGATGGGCTCAGCCAGCACTGCCAGAGCTGGAAGGGCACCGAGGGGAAGCTAAGGAGTGGGTGACGTTCCCCTGGGGCTGCGTGTGCCAGGGTTCATTGGGGGCTTTGGTATCTCCCGTGCGCTGTGTCCGCGGCCTCCTCAGAGCCTCGCGCTCCGCCCACCTGTGATGTCATAGTAAGGAGGGGCTTTTCTTCTGCCGACTCCTCCCTCGGAATCTCCTTCATCACCATGGCAACAGCCTTATCTGCCGCCCTAGAGCCTTTCCCCTACAACAGCGAAATCAACAATGGCTCGAGTCAGCAGCAGCCTGGCAACAACCCCTTCCCAAAAACACACCCCAGAACCATCCAGTCGTTAAACTGACGGCATTTATGGCTGGAAGCAAAGCTTGGTTGAAAGTAGAATATGCAAACATCGTTTAATAATAATAATAAATTATCTGTGAACCAGTTAGTTAACAGTGCAGTTGGGATCTAGCCATGGACGTGACTGGTTAGAGTTGCCCCAATGAAGTCAATGGGAATATGGCACCGCCTTGCTGGGGCAAGACTGGCTGGAAATCCTGCAGAGCAAACAGAAGGATTTTGGACCTTCTGCAGGATAGGATCTCCATAGGAGTGAGGTCGGGACGATCAGTCCCTTGATTTGAGTTATACCTGTAATATCTGGATTTTGCCTAAAAATAGCGTAAAGCTGGTTTGGCAAATAAAGCAAAGTTCCTTGTAGTTCACTGAGGCAAACTCTCCCTGAAATTTGAATGTATAATCTGCGAGGCTGGGCCCACAGCATTTATAGCTCTAGTAACATTTTAACAAGCAATTTACATCATATAAACAGTCTGGTTTTTGCTAACGGAATATACGGAGCCAAATTCTGCCATCGTAGGCATTGCTACAGTTCTCCCAAAAATAGTTGTTGTTGAACTTACTGTAAGGTTGTGGGGGTTTTTTTTGTAAAGCTTTACTTCTCTTAAAATTCACATAATATAATGTAAATATTCAATACAAGGCTGAAATAGTTTAACTTTATTTAATATTTTAGCCAAACAAAAAGTGCACTAACATTATGTGCCATAATCTTTGAAGTCATACTCTTTATTTAAAAAGGGTATATATCTTCTTGAATTCAGATGGATTTCTGTATTTTGATCTCTTATTCTCATGTAAGCAACAAAGAAAATCTGAGCGTACACATAAAGCACAGCAGCAGAACTGTTATGCAGGTGACCCTGAGCATATCTGTACTATTACGCTTTAAAAACTCCCATTGATTTCTCAGGAAGTTTTAGCTGTGCAAAGACTGCAGGATCTGGCTCCATAAAAGCAGTATTTTACACTAGAGTTAAATATATTTAAATACTTAAAAATCTATTACCAGAAGGGGTTCTTTACTACCACATCATATACTAGAATTACTTACGCTAGCACTGTATCCTGTGTCAAATAAAAAACCACTATTGCTTATACTACAGATTGGTGCAGAAACAGTTACTCAATTATAGGTAGAAACATTACATATCACTGTGGTTTTTTGAACAGATTTTATTAATCATCAGGTCAGTCTTAGGTTAGCTTGCTTGTGCAACACATCACAGTTACCCTACAGAGAGTTCTTTGCATGCTGCAAGAAATTCTCAGAGCAGAAGTGTCAAAATGATAAGCATGCTGGATTTGTGATGCCTTTGATATCCAAAGAACTGCAAAGTCATTGCAAAATTAAATTTATTTAATTCAATGAGAATTGCTTCTAATTGGTAAACATATCAAAGGTTCTTGACCAATTATGTATTTACTCTGTTCATGATTCATGACATATTCTAGGTCTATGAAGCTTGTTTCTAGTATGACGCATGAAGCGATCGTTAGCTGGCACTAATAACATGCTATTTGATCTTTATAAGATCTAGCCCTTTTGTGCTCCGTGCTAGAACAAAATAGTTTATTGGCTAGAAAGGATGCATTGGAAAGCATGCAGTGCTTTTTATTTCTTGCAGAGTAAAAACCCACCAAAGCAAAGGTCAGGTCACTTTTTTGAAGACAGAGCCACTTTTTCTTCAAGGTTTCACCTACTGCCTGAAAAGAGTCATGATACTCATATTAGTGCCTGCTGTTAACCTTTCATAAACATAATTCTGCAAAGCCGTGGGAGTGGTTGACACCATATATAAAATCTGTCTCATCAGTTTAAAGTGGCTATAGCATAATGTAGAATAGTAACCTACTGAATATCTCTGTGCAGTTTTTTTATGAGCAAACTTCATATATTTGCTAGTCAAAGCAAGTAGTTTGATACTGCTTTTGTTTATTAGAGCTTTCTTTTAACTTTTCTAAAAGACTATATGTAATTCAGGTTGATTTATTTCTGGTTGCTCGGCCTATGGTATGAATAATATTCTTCAGAAACTAGAAGCTGGTAGGGAATTTCCTGGGTACCAAAGAGAAAGGCACTGTATTAAACAGTTTAAATTCTCAGCTTCTGATAGAGAGATACATAGGTGACCAATTAACTGGAAAATCCAGGTTTATGTTCTGGTGACTAGAAATAGATTTTGTTGTTCAATGTAAGGTATGTAAGCTTGAAATTTGAGGCTCTGTATTCACTGTAGTGAACACGATGTATTCAGTCTTTGCTTACGAAGTGATGAAGCAGAACTGGAGAGGAACAAAAACAGTTTCTCTCTAACCAGAACAACCTTGTTACTGTTGTGAACTGCAGCTGAAATGGTGTTTTCTAGCACATTTATTACCATAACCATTGAGGGATTGTTTATAGTTGGGTTTTTTTTTTTAAAGGTGCTATTTACTTAGCCTCCTTCAATATTAAGCATTGTTTCTGTTTCCTAGCATTTTGGCTTGCTCTATGTATTTTTCTGGTGTGGTAGCTTACTGCTCAAGCTCTGTAATTCTGTAACAGTTAATTTTACACTTGCCAGGTCTTTAAAATGAACAGTTCGTTGATAGTGCAGATTTGCAACCTAAGTTATCTTCTCATGTAAACAGCAGTTTAATAATTTGGTAAATGAATTTCATCATTCCTTATTTGTCTGCAATATATGGATGGAAACAATTGTGATGCAGAGCATGACAACCTACGCACAAATGAAGACAAACACAAATAGATGAAAGAAAAGGATATTGTTTGTTTTTAGGGAATGTACTGCTTAAAAAAAAATGGAGAAACTTATCAGTATTTTATTATTTGATACACTTAAAATGAAATGGTTCCTTTAGGTGATGTCTCTAGAGCAAAATAAAGATTAGAGTTCAGAGTATTCCCATGATGCTAAATATTTATAATAGAATTAGATTCAAAACTTAGTAACAGTTTCCCTGGGTTTATCCTTTGGGATCAGATAATGGATAGTAATAGACATTTCCAAGGTAGTATGCTGATTTGGAGGGACTTTGTAACGAAATACTTAATTTTTAATTTTTTCTTAACGGCTGGTGTTTCCGAATAGTTTCAAATTAAATTTTGTACAAGTCACACTGTTTAGATGTGGTACTTAGCAGTGCGTATTTAATTAAGCCACTGTAAAAGCATGTTAATGTAAAAAAAACATAGTCTTGGGGATTTGTTTTAAATCGGTGCTGCATACAGTTTTGTAACTGTGCTCATGTATGAGGGCTTTTCTTCTTTCAATACATGAGGCCAATAGATCACCTTCGAGTCATGATAAGGAGATTGGTTAGAATAAACACATGGTCATACTTGAAACATTACTGTTTGGTGAAATACTGCTTCATTCTGCAATTCTTTTCTTCATTAGTTATTTGCAAATTTGTTCTTGTGTTTGAGAAGCCCATGGCCAGTGCCTTCTAAATATTTAACATCTTGACAACAGTATTTAAATGATAATGATTAATTACAGAAATTTTGTCTTCTATGCAATAAAAGGATTTTATCTAAACCCATAATATAGTTAGAAGTTTGCTTTTGACAAATATTTAAGGTACTTGAGTCCAAAATTCACTTTTTCAGGAGTATTTGTACCATTTATTCTTGTGAGAAAGTGAACAGAAAAAATTGAATTATCAGATTCTGGTGTTTTTTGTGTTTGGCCTTTTATTTTTTTAATGTGAATACATGGAGAAAGAAATTCTGCTTTTATATAGACCTGTGCTGTTCTTTTTATTTTCCAAGAATCCTATCAAACTGTCTTAGCTTTGCTTAACACATTAGAATGCATCTCTATCTGCTGAGCTCTTGGAAATCATCTCAACATGGGTATGTTTAAATTTAAAGTTCTGTAAAAAAAGGAGGTTTATCACAGCTTCCCTTGTAAAGAAATTTGATAGAAAAGTGTTATGCAGACAGTTCCAGTACATGTGCAATATCATTACTGATTTCATGTGACACTTCTCTGCTTGAGGAGAAACAGAACAACAACTTGCTTTATTTATGAATATAATGCCAAAAGAAAAGTGATCAACTATCCTGAACTATTCACATTGGGCTATTGAATTGAAGTGCGTTTAAAAACAAAACAGCAAAATAAAACCCCACCAAGTATTTTCCAGTCCAGTATATCCTGAAGTACTGATCTGATCTTTTAATAGCTTTAGTAGGTTGTGAAGGGGTTTTATAAAGCTAACTCTATGAAAGATTCACTAGTGGTAACTTTATGCTATAGTAACCAGAGTCCTTCTGTATTAGTAACCACTAGAGTTACTGTAGGTGTTGAACTTGGGATGCCGGGCTGCTGTCCAGATCCCCAGGCAGCTGATATAATTAGACTTACAGTACCAATTAAGCAGGCTATTCAAAATGGCTTTATGCACCACAAATCTTTGTTTTTTTTCAATTTAAAAATAACAATGAAGGGACACACTTGGTTTTACTGTTTAAAATTATGCAGTGCTAACATTTTCAGCTCTTAAAACAAGAACCCACATCTATGAAATGGTACCATGAGAGTTCTAGTGTCCACAATATGACCATGAGCTTTTGATTTCACATGAGATTTGTCTTACTACTTTGTATTTTTTCCTTCTCAGGATTTTCTGTACGTTTTTTCTCCATATGTCGGTATTTTCATCACCTATGCTTTTCTACTGTTTTCTAGTGGTATTATTTCTTACACCTTCTCTATCATTAAAAATAATGAGAAACCATATGGTGAGGCAGTTCTATGAACCAATACAAGATGGATATTTAAATAGAAAAATCTGTTTTGTCAGAGCTTGGTAGATTATTTTTTTATATATATGTATTATGAACTTAGTGAGGTATGTATCTAAGGAAAATGGGACCATAATTCCCTTAGGCAGCACTCAGCTCACTGTAATGTTGAGACATGTGAACAGGTTACATGCCCTGAACTGGAAGCAGTATTGTCAAGGTGGATCAGCTTTCAGGACCTGAGCTAATATTTCCTTTATTGTACTTAAATCCTTCGGAACCTCTTATCAAGTTTTCTGTTAGTGGTGGTCCCATCTCTCTTGACTTGGGACTTTTAGTAGTTCATTCTTATGAGCTTATGTTGAAATACAGGTAAGCGTTGGCTACAGAGAAGGAATCAGGTATAGGAAGTCTTGCATAAAAAGTAATTTACAAAAAAGCAACTAAGTCCATTACTGACCAAGATCAAAGTGCACTACTCGTCTTTCATTCCTTTCTTTTTTTTTTATTATGTGGATGGAAAAACAGATTTCAGTATTAATATGGGAAGACTTTACTGCATACAGGAAAACTGGCAAAGAGAGAGATAGTAGCTGATAAAAGGTAATCAGCACAAATGTTCACATTTACCTTAATTGGGTTGTCTTATGTCCATTTAAATGTCAATACTGTGGTTAAATTGCATTCCAGTTTGAGAAGCATTTACATTGAAGTGGCATTGTTAGGTTTTCTGTTTACTGGCCAGCAGTAACTGTTGCATTATACGTGCTCCCTTTAGAAGCTGTCTTATTCTGATGCCTGTAGACTCATTCCGAAAGCCAAATGGGACTGTTTCCAAAGCATCTCCAGTGAAAACTCAACACGAGCCATTTTGCTCTTGAGAACTTAAGCCAAGTCATTGTACTTAGCGCGTCGGAACACACTTTGAGTGGAAATTAATAAACAATTCTATCAAATCTAACTCATTCTACTATGAACTAGTATAATTTCGGCAGGCTAACAGGAGGAAGATGCAATGAAAGGAGGTTGGGGTTTTTTTCTTTTAAGTTGAAAAGTTTTGTTTAGACTATACATAGAAAGTGAATCTTTTGAGCAAGGTAACACTTTGTAATGTTGGAACGATAATGTTAATCTAACTGTAGATAGTAATTCCAGCCTGGAATATAGAGCAAGGTTGGTAAAAAGAGTGAGGTCTGGACAGAACTGACTGCTTAAAGGTTGTTTAAGGTTCTGGTCCTCTTACGAACAAGTTATATAATACAGCTGCTTGTGATGGCAGGCTTGAATGAGACATTTTGCAGTCCTTTCTTTCTATGTATGTGTCATCTTTTAATAAGGCCAATGTGAATATGTAGAAACTGTTTTTTAGCACTTATTTGATTGACTTCTTGATAGTTTGGAACTACATTATCAAAGGGGTGAGTCTTTTGACTGCACAATGGTATGTGACTTCAGAATTCTCAGGGAATAAGTGTAGAATTTCTATCATCTCTGCTTACTCTGTGTCAGTGAACTTTGTGCAGTCACTTCAATTAGCAACTGGTAATTTCAAATTTGTTTGGTAGTCTTCAGTAGAGCATTAATACTAAAGTACTCTCTCAACTGGGATTCATTTTATGTTGACTTCAGTATTGTGAGCCCCAATGATAACACAGACACAACAACAGCAGAATTAGTTTACAGAGAGCTCCTGGAGCAGATGTCTACCTGTCAGGATCTGCCGTGATATGCTAATGTCTAATGTAGAGCTTACTTTCATGGCATGGCAGTGAAGATAATATAATTCCAATGACATTTATTCACCTATATGAACAGGGTTTTTTTCTGTTATTTTCAAATAATTTAAATTCCACTTCCTAATAAAGAAACCACAATGTCTGAGTTATGTGCGTGTGCTGGTACTGTGGTAGTTTGTCCAAAATTCACGTTATTGAGAGAGCAGTGAAATCTGTGCCTTGAAACATTTGGTGCACATATATTCTGCTTCATAATTAGCAATGTTTCAGCATATAATTAACTGGGCAGGAGATAATTTTGAGTAATATACCATGTGTTTGCCTTCAGATGGGAGATGGGAACATGCTCTGCCACATTTCTCATGTTTCACAAACCCAGATGCTTCAGCTGACAGGGATTGGCCAGTGGACCATAAATACAAATAGAACAGTAGTTGATAAATCCATAAAAAGACTTATCACCATGTATACCCTTCTTAATATACCATAAGATGTATGTCAACGTGAAGCATTGACCTCTTGTTTACATTGCTTCCCCCCCTCCTCCACTGTTTAGGTAAGTTTAGTTCATTTTCTGAGTAATTTGAGGGCTAGAAATTTGATCATCAGTAAGAATTGTTAAGAATTTGACTTAAAATAGATGGTAAAGATTTCAGCATGTTTTTTAAAAGTGTGTCTAAGAATTATTTAATTATTAAAGTTTTCTGTTTAAAAATCTATTTGTTATTTTGGGGAGTAGAAGTAAAAAATTATATCTCAGTTCTTTTACACCCTCCCCCAGACACAGTGGATATTAATCCCAAATGATGAGTGAACTATTTAATACATATGAAATCAGTTTGGATTATAAGTAATCTGTGGACATGTAAAACTTTTGTATTAGTGCTAATGCTGTTCAAGATGTAATGCCACAACTGAACTACACACAGAATTAAAGGGAAGCTGAGTAAACAGGATAGTTAGAAAAATATGCAGATACCTTGAGACTTTTTTTTTAGAAAAGAATTATTCAGGAAAAACAATGAAATGTAGCAGAGCAGGAATACAGAGTGGTCTTCATAGGAAATTCAGAACATAGAACATTTTTCTGAGGTTATTGATGATTACAGGACAACTGTTTCTGAGCTTGTCTTATGTAAAATGTTTTATAGGTGTATTGGTAGGGTAACCCTCAGTGCAATTAATAGGTGTTCTTATTTAACCTCAGACAACAGCTTGAGCTAAAAAGCTTGAGGCAAGCATTTAAATTTTTGCATGCTTGTCACAAATGTTTATAAATGTTGGGAATCTTGATTTTGACAGTTTTGCTTGTATCTGCTTTTCCATTATCTCTGCCTTGAACTATGTTGCTGTTAGAGGTTTCTATACTCTCAGGAATGTTGGTCTGAGATTCAAAACATTAATTTATTGATACTAATATAGCAAGGGCATTATTGACCAAAACAAAGCGTGGAGCGAGTCATGGTGTAGTTTAAATATTCCTCTTCATTTAAAAAACAAAAACAAACAAACAAACAAAAAAACAAACAAACAAAAAAAACCAAAACTACACAAAAAAAAAACAACAAAAAAACCCACAAAGAAAATTAAGCACACAAAAAAAGACAGATTAGTTGTTCCCAGAAACTGTTGTTCCTTAATTGTTTTATCTTGATAACACTAATGTTTCTCAGGAAAAAAAAAGAATGCACTTCGATGTGACAGCATAAAAGTATTTAGGCATCAGACTTGGTCTCAGACTCCAGCTTTTGCAGAGAAAAGTAGCTGATCTCTGGTGAGAGATGAGTCTGTGGATTGATTCTCCCTTTTATTACTTATTCACTTGGGATCGATTAGACTCTAAAAAACTGTGTGACAATACTTTAGAGTATGCATAAAAGACAATGCGAACTATAACTGTGCCTGGAATATGATGCAAGTTCTTTTAAAAAAGGAAGTGATGCAGGTTTTGATGTACAATCTGTGCTCTCCCTGCCTGGAATACAAAAGAAATGTGCACTTCTTTCAGTGTTTGCAAGCTTAAGTACTTTGTTCTTCTTGTTCCAGATATTATCATAAAACCATTCACTTCACAGTTGTGTGCCTATGTAGCAAAAAAAAAAATAAATTTAAAAAATTGGAATTAGATTCCATTAGCCCAATCTTGTTTGTGGATGCTTTCTCTAGATTGGGCAGAGCCTCAGCAGATGTTTAGAATGAGAAAGAGAGGCAAAGAAACATAATTGCAAGGAAAACAAAATCTCTTACAGAGCTAAAAGGCTGCTTTGTATACATGCTAATCCGATCATACCCTGTGGTTACAATTCTGTATGAGTCTTAAAATCATTTCGGTTCTGAAACTGTGGTTTTCTGCCCAGAAAAGAACTGGTACACCTGTACAGAACAGAAATTTTTATTAAAACTGCTGGGTGGATTTAGCAGTTGTCTGTTGTTTCCTTTGGTTTTTACATTACCAGCTTAAAAGAGTCTATGTTGCTTCTTGTCACTGTAGGGATGGCTTTACTCTTGTTTTGAAAGCCCTGAAGGCAGGTAATATGATTTGGGAAAGGTGGGATTATGTTGAATAAGGGCAACTGTTCAGATGCCCTCTTACTTCAGGGTCAGATAAAACTCTGTATACTGTTTTGAATAATATACATAATCAAAGAAATGAATTGGTATATGTCTGTTGCTAGCTGCCTAATTTCAGAACCATTTAAAACTTGTATTAATTCTAAAATGACGGTTATTTTGATTGTTCTGATTTTGTTTGTGAAGGAAGACAGATACTAAAGACAATTTGTAATGAATTCTCATCAGTATTAACTCTTATTGAAGATTAGGATGAAAATCTCAGGATTTGAGTTCTATAAATCTGGGGTAAACATGTGATCAAAATCCATGCCTTCAGTTTAATTCTTTCATATAGACTTTATAGTGATTTGTGTATAATAATTACAGGAAAAGATTTAATTCTGTTCAGGGTTTTTGTTCTTTGGCCTTTTTTTACTATGTAAAAGAGTATAAATATGGTGAGGGAGAAAATGGAACAGAAAAGGTAAATAAATAAATGGAGGGCTGTGATCTGATTTTTGAAGCAGATTGTTATTACTTTCTCATCAGGTTTTGGATTAGACCTGTAAATCTTAAATAATAGGAACACATCACACTGGATGACAGGTTTGAAAACAACAGGTCAGGAGAGTGTATGATTGCAAAATATTTTTAGGACTTACTTTCTTTGACCTATTCGAGTTCTCTCCAGCCACCGTTCTGTACGCTGCCAGGATAGATCTAGCACTTGCCATAATACAAACATTTGATTCCCACCATAATATAAACATCTGATACCCTTGAATTTATTATATCTTTTTTTTTCCTGCTGTAACCTTAAGTTTTGAGTGCTTTCTACAGTGAATGGAGACTAAAGCACAACTGTAATAGTGCTTTGGTAATAAAGGGGCTTTATGCTGTATCCTTGACCCAAAATTCATTCTGTGCTTTTGTGCTGTGTGTTCTTGATAACAAAGGTTTCGGAATCGTAGCGTACGTACTTTCTAGACTAAAACTCTATTTTTAATACAGCATAGTAGAATGTTTACCCCCTTGTTCTTGTCTTATTCCTCAAAAAAAAGCAATTTGCTATTTCTCGGACAGTAGCAATAGTATATGAGGCAGTGGAATAAGTGTGACTGCAAAATGACTTCATGTCCCTGACCTGGAGATGGCCTCTGCACTCAGTTTTAGCTTTGGAATGATCTCATGTGAAGTACTGAAGTATGTTAATGCCGCAAAAGCAGCATTAACAGCATCGTATAAGCCCATTTAGAGAGGATTATGCTACTGTCCCTTCATTTAGCCCCTTGTTTATCACACAGTTTGGAAATATTCAGAAAGCAAGTTTTAAAATTGAGGTATTATGAGTGTGCTCTTAAAGGATATTCCTAATTCTTTGACGCGTACTATTAGTATATAGAATGGACTTTGCTATGTTAATACTGCAGAAATATTGAATTACGAAAATGAAACCATGTAGGTGCACTAGTAAATAATGACTTCTAGACCTAATCAGAAGTTCTGGTGTCTTGGACAATTAAAAGCGCATTCTTCTTTCTTTATCGTTTAAGATAATTGTTTTTTAGCATAATGGGCTGCATCAGTTACATTTCTATAAATTTTCTCTTTTGTATATATTTGCAGGTGTTCTGTATTTTTTTGCCTTCATTAGATTTAATTTCAGTTTGCATGAATGACAGTGATTAGCATTTATTCTGGTCTGCAAGGAGCTGAAAGCAGTATCTATTTCTAATACCTGGAATCAGCGAGGTGCTAGCTATGGTCTGTATTGTTCTGTTCAAACACATATTTGCCCTTTCCTTTAAAGTTACTGTAATGCGATCAAAAGCACTATTTTTCGTAAATTTATTGTTTACGTCCTTTACTCATTTTTGTATACTTTTAAAGTAGCAAGCATCTATTAAAAGAAATAAGGAAAATACAGACTTACTTATTGCATATACACATGCTTTTAAAATCTATGCTGTAACATTATTATATAATAATGTTTATAAAGTGCACTATGTTTTGTGGTCCACATGTGCTTAGGCTATCAGGTTCCACATTAGAGAATCGAGATCTCTTTTTTTTCCCTATAATTTAACAGTATTTCAATTTTCAGTTATTTACTATCGGTTTGGGATTTCTGCAAGTCTGCAGTATAACTGAAAACGTGATAAGTACACATTTTTTATAGCAACTGTTTAAACCAGCTTAGTTTGGCTGGTAGAGTAGTAATTTTGCATAATAAAAACTGAGTACAGCATAATCTGTGACCAGGTAGTAAAAAGAAGCTGTTGACAGTAAATGCCTCTTACAGAGAGGTTCTTGCTACTCAAAACATCCGAAGACATTATAGGCAAAGAATTGTTAAATAGCCAATTATGCTTACTGTGAAGCTTCTTTCACACTTTTCTTGGGATGTATATGATACTGCCTGTATTTCAAAACTGGCTTGTGGTACATGGAAAATCACTTAAATGTAGTGTTGTACTAATTAGTGGATTCTGCCTCTTCAACTGCGACGTCCAGTCTAGTGCCAATCTGTCCTATGTAGTTAGAGCTAAACTAAATTTTCCCTGTAGTTCAGGGCATAGTAACCTAATGCTATGGAGGTTAAGTTGCCTGGCAATAACATGACAGCTGTTTTCAGAATTTTTTTTTCCTCAGAGGTTCTTTAAAAAAACCCCACTGACTAATCTTGCAGTCCAGCCCTATATGCTACTTGTGTCCCCCTCCACAAGAACATATTCATTTAGTACAGATTGTTCTTGATCACCCAGATAAATCTTGATTAAGTGAAAGAGCAGGGGCGAGTTAACCACTTTCTAAACTGCTTGCAGACAGCCTCAGTAAATGTGCTTATTGTCAGAGAATTAACAGACTGGTATCTGAGGGAAAGGGGTGTGCAGCAGCTTGCTCGTGTTTGCCACTTGTATTGAGTAATAGATGGATTGTAGCTGACACCTGTACTCCCTTTCATGTGCTTATTTCTGGCACCCCAGCATGGATGAGAGAGGTGTTAGGCCTGGGTGTAGAGGATAAGCACTGGAGTTTCAAATCTATATCTTGCCTTTGCTTTCTGCTCATTGAGGAGAGCAACTCAGCCACCACAGGAAAAGAAATACTACTTTGTTGTCGGTATAATCCAGCAGTAATTTACCATACTGTCTCCTGGTGGGTTTAGTAGGAGAGCAAAGTGGCCTTAGAAATCTTTTCTAGTGACAATGGTCTGACTGTCTGAAATAGGTCCACCAGGCAGCACTCTGAATTTCGTATTCACAGAAACATGCAGCTGCTCTTCCATTTTACTCTGAAAAGCTTGTAAATAAGAAGTCATGATACAAACTTGACTCTTTCCCATTAGGCTTCCGACACTTCATGTTAATGAAACCCCAGTGAAATGTTGTGAAAGATGGCATTGTCAACTTGGATTGATAAAAATGACTTGAATAAATATGTAAGCATATGCTTATACTGGCAAGGACGGGAAGATTTTTTTTTTTTCAGCCCAGATAGCATGGGCATAATTGAGGAAAAAGAAGCTGTCGCAGATGGTTAATCGCAGTGAGAGGCCCAGTGACATGTGCTTCAACCCTGAGCTTGCTACAGGGGAGTTTCTGAGGTAGGATAATGTACCAGAGCAAATGCCAAAATCTCCAGCTCTAAGAAAAATGCTTATTAATTACTTAAACTTGCATATCTGTAAAGAGAGTGAGCCAAATCATTCCTTCCTTATGGAGAGATGTTCAGGAGCAGAAAAGTGAACTGAAAAATGTGTGTGTTGGTCCTAAGGGATAAGTGCTAGAGAGCATCCGGCAGAGATGGAGGAATGAGGATTTCCAGGAGGGAAGGCAACCTGTGGTATTGGCATGTTAAGGCTACTGCACAGTCAGGGTGAAGGAGAATTACAAGACGCCCAGTAGAATTGGAAAATACCGGTGCTTTCCTGTACGGGAGAGAGGGTGTTACCCGGGCCACACACAACCTGCCTCGTTTGAAATCCTGCCAAGCAAATGTTGATCCGTAAAGGCTGAGTTAAGAGTGTTCACAGCATGGCCAGAATTTCTTTCCTCTCCTCCTGTTCGCACCTTTACATAAAGTGCCCTTGGAGTCGCTAGCAGCAAATAAAAAACTTCAAGCAATGGATTCATGGTCAGTGAAGTGGAAAGAATAGCTTGGAGCTATTTTCATGCACTCCTCTCTAAACTATACTGTCCTTTCATCAGCTACATGAGTTTTTCACACGTTTTGTCTCATTTCATTAATAGGATATGTTTTTTTTGGTCAGTAACAGTGTCAAAGATGGAAGACAGTTTGGCTAAGGTAGACGGAGAACTTGTTCTTATTTCCTAGTACATGAAAGGCCATCTCCTTTCAAATATTACTGTGTTATCCAGAATGTCGGAAAAAACCCTATTTCTTTTATGCCTTTCTGATCTCACAAGTAGAGGAATAATTCCTTGTGTTGCTGCTGAGGCTGTTGCTATTTTCTCCAAAGATTTTTTTGGTTTTCAGTGTTGACATTTATGTCAAGTACTGACCTTTTATTTCTTTATTGCCTGTGACAATACAGTTTAAATTTTACTCTTCAACCATGAGAACTCAACAATATTATTAACTGCATGTTAAGTCTTCAGATGGGCTTTTCTACTTAGTTTTGTACTCTGTAAGCATCCTGACAATACCAGAGACTGTGTTATGAGAAACTCTCTTCAAGATCTGCTCCCAAATGTAAAAATATGCATGTTAGTTTCCATACACATAGATAACTGGAAATCAACTGTTAATGAAAACGAGACATTGTCTTCTGTGCAAAAGTGAGCTTTTGGAGAGTAAATGTAGATCAGAGGCACATGCGATGAATAAAAGCAAGTACTTGTATGTTGTGCTGCATGTTGAAATTTCAGTCTGAAGTTTCCTTATTTATTTGTGAATCAAAGGCTATGTGCAAAATTGCTTTACTGTGCACAAGAGAAGGATCAGGAACAAAATACAGGCTTTTGTTTGTCTTGTAGCTGGCTAATTTAGCGCTATTACCAAGAGTGAGTTGCTTCTGGCTATTTCAATTTAGCTATTTAAGTTTAATGAGAAGTATTAACAGTTATCACTAGAACAGCAAATTATATGTGATTTTCAATTGTTATAAATCCTACAGGAGCTAAGAAAGAGAGGACTTTTTTTGCAAAGTTTATCAGTGGTTTTGAACCATATGGAAGTAGCTTTGAATTCTGTGCTGTGAGACATGTCATGTAGTAGTAATTCCTAGTAATTCATAGCTTTTAAGGTTGTAATATTCCACATGCTCAACTTAGTTGACCTCATATGTAACTGATATCACAACATTTCTTTGTTTTGTATGTCACTTGTATCTCACAGGGAATATCCTCAAATATATTTATAATGAAAACAAATAAATTCATGGAGTTTGTAATATTTGTGAAGCTCTCTGGTGCTGCTCATAACAGAGCAGTGTGTTGTGACTACCTGAGCTTTCAGTTCTGAGAAAAAGCAAACTCAGATTGAGACCGACTTGCCCCCTACTCTTGCCTCAAAAAACATTTTGCTGCTCTCTTTGTTGTGGCTGTGCCTGACTTCTCCAGTGGGAGTGGATGGTGCAGAGCGCTCCCACAGGCAGTGGCTTCAGCAGCCTGTTCAAGTGATGGTACTTGGTCTGGAGGGGAATGTGTTTTTTTTGGAAAGCTGCTGCTTCTCCTGGGTCCACACTACATGTTAGGTGTCCTATTGTGCAGAGAGGATTTCATGAATTCTCAGTTCTGTTCTTCATCTCCCTTCAACAGCCACAGGATTCTCTGCTGACCTTCCTCTTTCTTTTTTTTTTGCTGCTGCTTTATAATACAGCCCAAAAGGTAGCAAAGAGCTGCGATCACAGTAGTGTTCCATTGTACATAGGGTTGAATTTCAGATAGCAAGTGACTATCTGTTTCAAGTTATGATTTCTGTAAACCCTCCTAGGAAATAATCTATAAAATAGTAATGAAGGCTTTGATTTGACCTTTAATTTTACTTTACGATAAATATATCAACACTTGAAATTCATCCTCTGAGAATGGCGTGTTCAGTGAGCCAGAATCACTGTTACAGAACTACGCTTAGTCAAAAAGTGAAACAGAAATAACTAACGGGAGGTTGGTTGTGATATATGTTCACTATTCTGTTTGTCATACTGAATATCATACCTAGAAACAATAGGAAGTGTTCATAAAGAAGGATATGAAATATTCCTCAATGAAACCGCCGAGTTAGAATTACACTGTGGACCAATAAAGCACAACTGTGGTTTCTTCAGAACACAAATTATATTGCAGTAGCTATTGTACAGTGTTGACATTTCTCCTAACTTGTTTATATATTGATTTAATATCATTATTTAGAAAAAGATAAGTGAATGGTCTGGAATACTGAGCACCTTACAAGACAATCTGAATAAAGCAATGTTCAAAAATAGATTTAGCAGGAGAACTGCTGGGACCTCTGCTCAGTAAGCATCAGCAGCAGTGCACATGCTATGGGAATACCCTTTTAAACGTTCTATTCACATTCAGATTGCAACTGCCTCTTCTGGTATGCGAGTAGTTGTCTTCAGTTCATTGACCGACTGGAAAAATCACAGTGAAAAAATTCTTGTTGTTTGAACCATGACTAAGTGACTGTAAACGTGACAAAAATTATTAATCAAATTTGCATCAAATTGAGTGTTTTATAAAGTCCAAGGCTTCTATGTAGCTACTGAAATGACACAAAAAATGCGGGTCAGAGGGAGATCAGCAGCTGAAAATCTGTGACTGATATCTCCAAGTATTTCTGAGGGCTGCCACCAAAAGCTGGGGATGTTAATAAACCTCCAGATGATACAAACCTTGAAGGCATCATTAATGCAGAGGCTTATCAGAATAACAGAACTAAGATGAAAGGTCCTTCTAATAACAAGGAACTTCTGAGAGTCTATGATTTGGAAATAACTAGTAAGAAAAAAAGCCAGTCACAGAATTACTGCAAACCAGTCATATTATGCAGCTGTGAACTGATCATATGTATTTCAGTTCACAAACGCTTCTAGGACCTCATCTAAACACCATAGTAGTCTGATGTGAGAGTAGTGCATCTTTTACTGTCAATCAACCAAAGGGCCAATTGGGCAGACAAATGTTTTTATTTTTAGAAAATAGTAATTTAAAAGGTTGTCTTTTTAGCAGAATAAAAGATGAATGATAAGTAGAGTTAGGCTGGAGGTTTAAAGTTTCTGAAGCTGTCTAAAAAGTGAAGGGATAAAAATTGTTTTTAAGATGAATCTCTGTGTACAGAAAGGACAGGGACCAATAAAAGGTCCCTATATTAAGGGACTGGACATTTATGTGCATCCATGTCCCTGGCTTTCGAGCTTTATTTTTATCATAAGTGCATGTCATTTTGGAACAGAATGCCATTTCAAAATGAAGATTCAAAATTCTTAAAAAAATTTCAAACGAAGAAGCTTATTTCTTACTTATTGGGTAAATATACTGCACTGACTTGTCTTTTTTTTTTAGTGAATGATGTGTCGACTAAGAAATTCTGTCCCAACTTTGGTTCAGCATTTTTGTTCTCTCTCAGCAAGATACTTGCGTGTTGTAAAAACCAGCAGGCTTCCTGCATTAAGGTATCTATAAAAAGATTCTCATACTGATTCATCTTCTAAATGTTTCCATGACACAATTTTGATACAAAAACAAGTACAGAAATGTGTTTTATGGCACATATGCATCATGACAAAACTTTTTTGACAAACTAGCACAACAGCTGTCATGGGGTAATAAATTTGTGTCTTGGTGAAGCTTACCAGGGCAAGTAAATGCACCCTGAGAGATTACCAACTCCTTGAAGGCAGTGCTGATGTTTCTAATGCTCTATTTCTTTTATTTTATTTTTTTATAAAACCTAAGCAAAGGAGTAGTGAAGCTAAGCTAGTTTGAAAGAAGATTTTTTAATTTTTTTTATTCAGAAAGCAAATGTTATTCCTCAGGCCTCAGCCTGTGATTCAGTTATGCAAGTTATGAAACTCAGTCTTTTCTGCTGAGGCATAACTGAATTCATAGTGTTAATGACAAGAGTCTCTGAAAACAAAGTGGCTGGAGGCTTGACTCTATTCAAACTTTTCCCTTTATTGCGCATGCAGTTGATGCGTACAGCAGAGATTGCCAGCCAGTGTGTGTGCTATATTTTCCTGAAAAACCTATGTTTATTAAATGTTTATAAAAAGTGCATGCAACTCTGTCACATTGGTCAGTCCAGACATACAAACTCAACTTATATATATTCAATCTCTAGGACTTTTTTGGTTTTATTTTGTTTTGCAGTGCTATTTCAGAGCTTGCTGCGTTAGACATATTTTTTTTTCTTTGTTAGTCTTGTTTCCATGGATGAATTCCAAAGGAAAAAAAGCCCCCAAACATTATCTCCTTTCTCAGTTGCTCATTTTGTAAGAACTACCTAATGTTAGCAGCAAGTGGAATAAAACCAGCAGGGATAGAGGGATGTGAAGGAATTTCTGAATTTTATGGCAAGGCTCAGGGCTCGACAGGAAATTATTGCCAATGTAGTTGTCATCTCTATAGTACAACAGAACAGCTTCTGAGAGTCTGATGCTTTTCTCCCTGGGGTCCTGGTGGGTGGGTGGATGTGAGGAAACACTTCTGTAAAGGAATATTGACTTCTTAAAAGTTGTTCGGAGTTGTGAAACAAGGCTAGAGGCCATATAGCAACATATACTGGCTGAGAGTATACCACTGTGAAAGACAAATCAAAAGAAATAAGGGAATGTGTCACAAAGGGGTCATGAATAAGCACAGCTGTTCCTCACCAAGTTAGAGAAAATATTCCTTAGTCCCATTTTTTAAAATAGTTTCAGGTGTTAATGTGAAATCAAAAGTGAGACTGTACTTGAACCTCTTGCAATAATAATGTCTGTAGCCTTTTTACTTCACTGTTATTTCAATAGTTTTTTATAAGAAAGAAGAGCGACAAAAATCATACAGGTGCTTTGTCCCATCTGGATTGCTGGGAATTTATGCTGTAAAATATACATATTGAAAAATAATACCATTTTTGGTGAAAGAAATCCGGAACAGTTATTAACTTTTGTATTGTAAAACTAAAAATTATCAGACTAGCTGGAAGCCAGTTTAACATAATACAAGTACTTCTGTTGCAAGGGTTTGATTTTTTTTTTTTTTTTACTGCTTCCCATCCATGTTGGTATTACTCTATTACAAGCCCATGAGAATGTGACTACAGTGTGTTCTGTAAGTATTTCCTAAAGCCAAACTGTTGGTAGCTCACAGCAGGAATAGGTAATTTTGCATATCCTCTCCACTTTTATTAAGGTCTGAGTAATGCTATTATAAAACCAGAAGCTATATCCTGGATTTTAGTTGTAGTCAGATGTGGTGCTTTATTAAGATAAAAGATTGTCTAAGATCTAAAAATAACAATCTAATTTTACTTGTATAAAGATTAAATCTCACACATTGAGATACTAAATATAATGCCCTGTCTGTAGTTAGGGATGTGACACAGGCGAGCATTTGTTATCCGCCCCTAGTGCATCAACCTGGTGGAATTTAGACAGCGATTATGGTCTGACCCTGTAAGATGTTAAATGCTCACAATCCCATTGCCTTCTCCAGCTCTAAGGGCTATTCAGTAAATCTCATAAGTAGGAATCACATTTAGCAAAATAAGTCCTCCTTCTCCTGTTGTAATCAGTTCCTGAATCAGCGGAAGCATTCAGAATCCTTTAAAAATAAATACTGGAAATCAGCCTGGAGTTTATAATCAGTCTGCAGAAAACCATGTCTGATTTGAAATTTCTGACTTTAGCCTAAGCTTGGTTCCAAGTGGCAAATGAAGCTTGTAATTGTATTCTAAGAACAGTAGGGAAATAAGATCATGAAACACTTCAAATATTTAGAAAAGGGAGAGTCTGGGGGTAGCCCCAGACAGTGGACACAGTTGCAGGCAGGCCACAGAACCCCTGGATAGTAAATACTCCTTAGAAGTTATTCTTTGCACAGGCTTATAAAAAAAATAAAATTGTTAACAGAATTGTCGATTTTGTCAACAATTTTATTTTTTTTATCAGTTTCACCACATCTCCCTGTTCCAACTACCATCAGGGATTAAGTATATTTAGAGAAATACTGATTTCAGGAGAATAGAGACAGCTGTTGAGGTGAAAAGTGCTGAGGTCAGACAGAAGGAGAGGGAACACAGATAATAAAAAATATCAGAAGTAAAGAGAAGGAAGAGACTGATGAGATCATCAGCCCCCATGAAGTATGCCATGGCATGACCTCAGCCAAGTATTTTTAAGAGGCAAAAAGTGTTAGACACGAAGTGAGATTATAAGCGTATGCCATACATTGAAAGTTTCTCTGCTTATACACTCATCTATCTGCAGCTTTTAGAGAATGTTTGTGATTAAAGGCCCAGAGGGAAAAAAAAAACAGTTTGCCCATGGACTTTGACAGCCTAATCTTTCCAAAGAGTCTGTCACAGAACTTCTAGCACAGAGAGCTTGAAATACATGGGAGTAATCAAGAGCTACAGCAAGTGAATTTTGGGAGCTGTAGCTGCATTATAAGTAATTCATCATGGCAATGTACTTTCACTATTACTTGCATTTATAGGTAATGATTAATATCTGTGGATTTCAGAAGACTTCCACTCAGGTTGGAGCAATCTCACAGCAGCTGTGAAATCCAAATGCCAGCACAGCAACTTGCTCTGACTATGCCATCTCATACTTGCTACTTGCCCTAGGTACTTACTTCAAGGGAATCTGGGCTGGCTTTGGGGTTATTCCACATGTAGCTGGCATCACTGCCTCTGCCCGGTATGATTTGTTTTTTTAATAAGTAATAATTCTATTAAAGTGGGCAGGTAATTGACATATGCTTGTGCAATTCACATTTTATCTCCCAATCTTTATGTTGTATTTTGTAGTCTTATATTTTTGCTGATTGTTTTATTTGGTCTTCAGAGAAGTAGATCTTGAGTCTTATAAGACACTTGCAACTCTGAAGTCATGCTACATCAGGGCAAGTTCCCTAGACCTTTTCACAACAAAGGAAGGATGGTGTCTGTTCAGGGCCATTGAAGAATTCTAGTGTTTAAAGTTGCCTCTGCAAGCCCTGTCAACTCATTTTTAATAGAAGCTTTGCCATGATTTGCTAAAGCTCAAAACCATCTTGTGTCCAGTCTTTGGTAGTTTCTGGACTACAAATGAACCTGCACTTCCTGTTGAGATATGAAGTTGAAATTGGTAGTAAGCAGTAAAAATTGATTGTTTTGAAGTGCAGAGCTATATTGTGCAATTAAGACCTGTAGTAATCCCACAGCCCTGTATCTCCATGCGCTGCACGTGGCTAGAAAATATTGTCTCCAGCTGCTGCCAGGAAAAGGCATTGTATTCTGAGGCGTACCATTTTTCTGTAGAGATACACTAGCTGAATTTATATATATATCCAGTTAAAAGTCATAATCTAGAGAATTAAGCTTTTAAACATGTGTGATCTACTTGTATAATGAACTCCTTTTACTGCCTAAATTATTGAAAATATTCAGTGAAGTGAGGCATTTAATTTTGCTAGAGTGAAATCTTTTTAAATGACTTCTTAGGAAGGAGATTCAGCAACTGCAGAAACATGAATATGGGAGATTTAAAGCTTGTAACTATTAGATGGTCATATATCAACGGCATGCACTCACCTACAATTAAACACGTTATCCATCATGCTTTCCTAAATGTACGCAAGGATGTAAATAGGTATGAAGATTTCAACTGAGAAGTCACGTTATTTGCAAAATATTGCAGGATTTCACCCATTGCATATGGAAAATACCAAATAGCGACAAGTTGCACAGAGCACCCAAACATTCTTTTTGAGACTAAAGTTCTATCACATAACCAAACACAGACACAAAACATCTAGTAAAACTGTAAAATTCCAGTAAAAACTGGAATTGAATTATTAACCTCTAGAGGACTAAATCAGCCTTAAAAGTAGCCTGTGGAGTTTTACTGCCTACAATCCTCTTACAGTAGATTTCCAGCACTCAGTGTGCAGTCTGGCAGCAGTAAGTGTACTGTGACTGGGAGCAGCTGTTTGTGAGGGTATCTAGCAGCTGAAAAAAACCCTGAAGGAGAAAGGAAAAAAAAAAAACAAACAAAAAACAAACCACCCCAGAAATTTTAAAATCTACTCTAGAAACCTTTTCCCCCTCCTCCCCTAGAGGACAATTTACTGACAGATTAAATTTAATTTCAGAGGAAAAAATAAGGAATAAATTAAAATTTAAAGAGTATGTATTTTTTTCCCCTCCTATCTATATTTATGCACCTTCTGAAACTAATTGCATGCCTTGGCACATCACATTGTGTGGCTCTTCAGCCTTACAGATGTTCTAAATTCAGCATGCTCTTTCTAAAAGATAAGGTGTAAAGCAATGTCTCCTGGAAAGCTACTATGCCTGGAAGGCCAGGTACCTTGTTCCTGCAAATTCTGCCTTGGCAATTTTTAATATGTCCTTCTTTGAGCTATTAGCTCCCATGTGTCTGACGCATCTTTACCAGGAAAATATATTTTTGTTGCAGTGACTTTTAAACGAGTTCAAAGTACATATGATCCTATAGAGTGTTTTGGCAAATGTAGGTGGACTTCTACATTCATATAGAAGCTGGACTGGAGCCTAATTGTTGATAGAAAGGTTGAAGTCAGTCGCTCACAGGCTGTGTCCGTGAGTCATGCCGAAAGACAATCTTACGCTGTCACCAGGCAATGGCATCGCTCTGTTACCAGCTGCCTGGTGTGGATTTTGGGTACCGCTGTAGCCTTGTCTTCTGTATACCCTTCCTGGAGGAGCTGAGTTAGGAATGCCCTAGGTGCTGATGCAAGTAAGAGGAGTACAAATAATCTTTCTTTTGACTGTCCTCCTGTCTAAGCCAACTTTATGTAATTATTATCTGCCTGCTAATACTGTGATTCAGGCTTTCTGTTAAATGGAGGAAGTAAAGGGCACCACAGCATGGTGCTGGAATTGAGTCATTCGAAGTGCTACTTATAAGACACTAGTGGCTTCTCTAACTTCCTCAAGAGCTTTCTTCAAAGGAGTTATTAAATCTGCTTTGCCATAGAGAGAGCTTTGGTCTCTGGATGCATCTAAAGAGTAAAAATGTACTTGGCGTGTATCTGCAGAAAATGCAGCTGAGTAAGTGGCCCAGACAGCTCTGTCAGAGTGTAGCCTTCCCCAGGGTTCCGTCTGAAATTGTTTATAACCAATTTTATGAATATTGCTGATGGTGTGATAGCTACGGTTTGTAAGCACAAATGACAAAACCTATTTGCAGTTAACTCAAGTGCTACAATTTGGTCCTAATCTCTATTTTGAATCAGGTTTAATTTATTTGCACTAGAAGGAATAGATGATCTGGACTGTACCTGGCATTTGATATTTATATTGCACTTTTTGAGTTCACGGCATTTAATTAAAAATGTGGCAGGATATATTCTTGACTACAGTAAAGTTGTCTCAATAAATAATGGAGTTACGAGTTTTTTCAAAACCAGCTTGTCCATTGCTTTGCATTTTCACTTTGCTGTATTTCTGTCATTAAAATAATTTTGAAATAGGTTTTACTTTTTATAGAATACAAATAAAATCTACGGGCACCATCAGAAAGTCTGTTGATCCTCTTGCCAGTGGGTCCCACGATGCTGGCTGATTATAATTTCCTTTTTATATGAGAGAATGTATTTCAGTGGAAGTACTCCAAACATAAAGGACTAACTTGAGAGTTTTAATTAAATGTCTTTTGCATTTGGCTGCTGCTGTCTGTGTGTGGAAGAGTAGGATGACACAGCTTCTTGGTTACTTTAGTTGTGCTATGCTGTCGCTGAGCGAAGCTTCCTTTTTGCCTTTCGCAAGAAAGAGTAAAACACTTGTTCTTTTATGATAACTGTTCATTCCTTCTGTCTTGGAACACAGATCATGTGTGAGGCGGGAAACCATTTGTATTTTGCAAAACTGTTGTTGTTGCTTATCATGGGAGCCTGAGTGCTTTTCCCAGTTAAAGCCCATGGTTAGGTCAGTCACTGGGTATCAAAAGAACAAAAATTGTCAATTCTGTTTGCACTTGTTACATGTCCAATTAATTCCTGTGTCCTATGGAGGATATTATAGTATAGGACTCTATATAGGATTAACTTCTGCGGGTTTATAGATTCTTTTTGTAGTATATAAATAGCTTTACTTTGGTGGGACAAAGGTGTTTGCCTCAGATGATCTCCAGAGGCCTAATCCAAACTCAATTATTATATGACTCTGCTCTCTTATCTTGAATTTATTCTTTATTTCCTTTTAAGAAAAAAAAAAAGCTTAAGCAGCTCTAAGATGAGGGAGCACAGAGCTTCCCATGGTGCACTTCTGTCTGTGAATCATTCTGTACCAAGGTAAGAACTGAGGGGCAGTGCTTACAACATTGTCTGAGGTTCCTATTCTGCAGATGCCATCTGGCAAACGACTTCTTTACAAATGGTGGAAGCATTTATCTCCTCTATGTCATATAAAGCGTGTACTGTGTGATAATCCTGAACTGCAGCAAACTGGGTCCTGACTCAAGGGAAAGCAGCCGTGAAGGAATGCAAATGACTCGGGAACATAAAGAAAACCTCAAATTGATAGAGTGAGTAGTGAGGTATCTGAAAGTGATACCTCCCCCTTAAATGCAAAAACCGTGTCTGTTCAACATAAGGAGGTGCAAACACCAGCAGATTGTCAGGCTTGCCCCACTTCTTGCTCACCCCTCTGCTCCAGTCAGGGGCCTTTAGGTCTGGAGCAGAGGGAGACCCCAGTAACAGGCAGTGACCTCAGAGAATGTTCCCTCTAATTGCTGATGGTAACTTTGCTGTTCGATCTGCTTCTCTTTCTGTGTCCAACACTTTGATTAATTTTGTACAGATACTCTCCAGAGTCATGGCTGATGATCTAAGATTAGCCTGGGTCAAAGAAACAGAAGTCTCTGACACATTTTGAGATTGATACACATGAGCAATCCTCTTGTGCAGGCAAGACAGTGGCTCATTAAGGCCTTTCCAGTGGAAAGAAAATGGTATGTTCTGTGCTGTTTATACAAGACAATCATTTTTTAAAAAATATAAACTATTTGTTTCAGTATTAGGAGAAAATGACTCTGCTTAATAACCAGTTTCCACCAATACTCCCATTAAAAGAGTATATCATCCTCTGTTCTCTAAAGGGTAAAAAAATTTGTTATAATGAGGAATATACTGAGTATGTATATGGGACGCTTTTTTTTTTTTGCTGGAAAGATAATAACTAGTAAAAATGTAAATTCCTGACCTTTAGATTTCCGTTGGGGGTTTTGAATATGTATTTTTGTTTTGAAAAGAGAAATTCCTGCATGATTTGTGATGCAGTTGATGGGCAGTGTGGCTCTAAAGACTGAAGCGTGGAATCTGGCTGTGGAAGTAAGAAGGCTTCAGAAGAAACACATATTGCTACTATTTTATGTCAGGAGAATATAAACAAGAAGCAATTGTAAATGGTACTGGTCCCTCTCCAGTAATTTCACTTTACTGGCCTTTCAAAAGCTCTATAAAAGCTTCAGTTGTTATTCACCCTTCAGAACCATTTAAAAGTGCAGGTAAACGCTAAATTCTCTGTAAAACAACTGAACCCTACAGAGTTGCTAAATATGTCCAGGAGGATGATCCTACTGAAGATTGTTGTCTCCTAGGAGACAACGATCATTTTCATTTTCACGCTTCTAGAAAATTCTTGGTACCTTACAGGATCATTGAACTAAGAAATTAATTTCTATTACTTGTATGAGAACAAAAATGTCTCTCGAATCAATTTTCAAGCAGCCCTCTGAGTGCTGATGTCTAAATCAACTTGGTTTTTAACATGTGAAATTCTATGAGGAAAATGGCCACATACGTCAACTTCTTTGTTTTCATCTCTTCCTGTGTTGTAGATTTCGACCATAAATTCTCTGTGTGGATACACATCATTTAGTGTAAGTTTTTATGCGAATACTTGCTATTATATGAAACTAATTAGTTCCCGTGTATCTGAAGCAGACAGGCTCTGTCTCCTCCTGAACATCAGGTTCTTTCCAATCATATTAACTGTGATATAGGCACTGGCACCTATTTGCACCCTTCCTTGAACTCCATGATGAAGTATAATCTAAAACTAACCAGTTTTGTGTTAGGCTGCAAATTTTAGATGATTTTTTTACTTAGTAGTGTCACCCACATAACCATTGAGCTAAGATAAATCTTTAAAAGAGAGAAGTCATGCCTAAAAGGTTAACAACTTGGAGTATAAACTTTTTTCTCCAGTATTTGATGTAAACAATGAATCATACGCTACTTTATATATGACCCTAGGGATGGGTTGAGTATTCAGTCCTTTCTTCTTGTTGAGAAATCACATGTGAACTTCATTCTCAGTTGCAGTCTTTTTGTTCAGAATTATTGCGTGGATTCACACATGAACATATTTCAGTCTACTGAAGTATTACAGATGTGTTTTCAATACTCAGCTCCTGTGTGATTTATTACTGTCAGGATGTGGTATTGGCTCGCTCTGTGTCTTGGTTGGATGAATGTAGCTGTAGCAAAGACTCAAGAAATATAGTCAGAGCTAAAACCCTATTTTAAAACTTGATAGAGGAAGACTGCCTGGCTAAGGGATCTTTACATATTCTATTCTGGATTTCTTGAACTGAGCCTTTGCTAGAGGCATTGTGACAAGGAGAAAATATCCTGTATAATATTTAGTGTGGTGCAACTTAAAGCATATGTATGCGTATGCATTTCTCTGTCAGGACTTAAGCCTCGGGCATTGTGGACATTTTTTCAAGACCTTCTGTTAAATCTGTTAAGTATCAGCTTCTGCAGTGCTCTTAATCATCACCAAATTTTGTATGCTAAAGGTGATAATAAATGGAAGAGGAAAGAGTTTGCTGAGTAAATGAATTTAATTCCATGGCAATAACTCACATATTGAGTCAGATATTGCCATTGTTCTGGTGCTTTCTATGCCCAGACACTTTGGGTATGGATATTACCTTGTTTTTGTCTTGCGACAAAATACAGGGAATAGGGAAATGGTAGTTCACAGGATAAGGTATGGTTGATGATCTTGCTCAAGGCCGAGACACATGCTAGCATGTACTTGATCATATCTGCAATTTACTGCCAGAAATTAGTTCTCCTCAGTCGTGCACTATTAACCTCTCCTTCAACTTATTTATTTAAAAAATGTGAAACAATTTGCTTACTTCTTTCATAGAATCCTTGAATAGTTTGGGTTGGAAGGGACCTTAAAGATCATCTAGTTGCAAACTGCCCGTCATGGGCAGGGACACATTCCACTAGACCAGGTTGCTCAAGGCAATCTAGATATACCCTCTTCCAGTTTCAAACCATTACCTCTCATCCTATCACTACAGGCCTTTGTCTAAGGTCCTTTCCCAGCTTTCCTGTTAGGCATCTTCTAGGTACTGGACGCTGCAATGTGGTGTCCTTGGAATTTCCTCTTCTACAGGCTGAACAGCCCACCTCCAGCCTTCTGATCATGTTACTAGGCCTCCTCTGGACGCACTCCAACAGATCCACGTCCTTCTTGTGTTGAGGGCTCCAGAGCTGGACACAGTACTCCAGGTGGGGTCTCATGAGAGCAGAGTAGAGGGGCAGAATCACCTCCCTGGATTTGCTGAGGACTCTACCACTTCCTTGGGCAGTATTTTCCAGGGCTTGACAACGCTTTCAGTGAAGAAATTTTCCCTAGCATTCAACCTAAGCCTCCCCTTGTGCAACTTTAGGCCATTTCCTCTTGTTCTATTGCTTGTTCTTTGGGAGAAGAGAATACCTACATTACTGCAACCTTCTTTCAGGTAGTTGTAGGGAGTGAGGTCTCCCCTGAGCTGCCTTCTCTTCAAGTTAAACACCAGTTCCCTCAAATGCTCCTTATTAGACTTCTCTAGACCCTTCACCAGTTTCATTGCCGCTCTTTGGATGCACTCCAGGACCTCGCTGTCCTTCCTGCATCGAGTGGCCCAAAACTGAACACAATATTCAAGGCGTGGCCTCACTGGTGCTGAGTGTAGTCTTGATCACCTAGTTGTCCTGTCAGTGCTGCATGGTGATATTCAAATGACCTGCTCCATAACTTTCCCCAGCACTGAGGTCAGAGTGACAGGCCTGTAGTTCCCCAGATCTTTATATTCTACTTGTATTAACTTTTTATATTCTTCCTGTTTTTCCACTCAGAAAACCATGTTATTCCAGGACTTGTCATTTTACTGAGGACAGCACATATTATGTGATTTGAAACAGAACTGGAAGCTAATAGTGCTGCTCAAGATGCAGAGATCATTTTCTGAGAAATTGAGATAGGGCGTACTATTTTCAAAGATAAACTGCAGAAAACCTTCATCATAGAAGACCTGTATGACTCCGTTTTAGAAATATAGCCACCAAGTAAATGAGCGAGTAAGATTGTTACAGAAGGCTTTATCTAAAAGGTGCTGACTAAATATGATATATTACAGTACTATATTTTAGTGATTTGAATGAAGTTTTTAATTTTACTTGTGTGTTTTATGTAACATAACTCATCTTTTTTATTTGAGTAAATCAAGATAACCACCAGTGAGATTTTTTTTCTTCTAAAGACGTTTTAGGAGTGAGGTTATTTTTGTCATCATCTTTCCGTTATTTCTGCTTATCATTGCAGTATCTGAATGCTTCACAAATATTTATATTTGCACACCCTTACCAGATCTGTCTTGGCCCTGACAAAGACAGAATCACCCCTTCTTGTTTCAGCATGTGGGTGCTGGTAGTGGAAGTCATCCTACCTGTGTACTATAAATCATTCAATTTGTGTTTTTTTTTAAAGGTCTAGACTGCATTATTTAATGTTTCCTCTGGCAGCTGAAGTGACCTGTTCAGACATGAATTTCTGACTTCATAGTATAACCAAGAGGCAAGGAAATATTGTCCAAGTCTTTAGCAGCCTGGAATGACTCAGTGACTAATTGCGTTTTTGAAGCATCTATATTGATAAAAGCCCTCAGAATACTCAACATTATTTATAATGCACTGCAAGATACATGTACCTTACATTACTTCTTCAGTCTCAATTTATTTATTTTTTGATGTTATTTTTTCTTATTGTGCACTTGGTAGGGTTTCATCTTGGACATCACAGACAAAATTCTTCATTGTTACTAGCTGTAAAAACTCCACCAGCATCATCTTGCAATTTATACCCCTTTAGAGCCTGTATTTTCATACTGACAGATAAATTCACAAAGTAGGATAGATCTTTTGACACTTTGTGCATCAGCGTTTCTGCTGGAGAAGGAAATATATAGTATCTCAGAAATGGCCATGGAGTACTGTTTAAAGTGCTGGAAACTTTGACAGTCTGAACTTATAAATAGTTATGGAAGGCATTTTAATGTCATTCTTCAGTATCTAGAAACAGTGAAGCAACAAATTCCTATTTAAGTACTTTCTTCCTTGCAACTGCAAAATGAAATCTCTTTTATGCTGTGTCTGAACGTATCCCAAATAATTTTAAGCTATTGATTGACTTTTCTCTTGCTTCTTGTAGGCTCTTTAGTTTAATAAAATAGCTTAAGCCATGGAATACAGAGTGACTGATTTTTATCCTGTGATTAATCTCTGACAGTTGAGGGATACTTCTGGCTTTTGTTTCTTCTTCTTTCTTTGCCAGAAATCTTTCATTTATTCATAGCTATCTCATAAATGATTATACCGTTGACTGGATGTTGTTTCTAATATTCCTTCTTCCACAATATGGTAAAGCCAGTAAATCCACTGACGATTACAGGTAGCTTTTTTAATAAATGTTTCTGAAACAATTCAGTTGGCAGCCGTTCCTCCATCTAGTGACACCGATTAACAGTAATCCATTTGAAGTGCACATCTTTAATGCTACTCTCCAAAGGATCTGACAAGATAAGGATGTGCATGCCCTATTTTGAGGATAGAGACACAGGAACTGAGCGGTTGATTTGCTAAGGATCACATCAGTGCAGAGCAGAGGTTTGAGTATTTTTTCCAGTTCCTAATCAATGAATTGTTCTTTCTCTTTTTCCCAAGTGGGAAGCATGGGCACTATTTTTGAATCATTTTTACTTGCAGACGCTTGTGCATTTCCAGTGGAGGTACAAACCTTTGCAGAGAGGAATTTAAGCCTAACAAGTGTGATATTGCTTTTGTTAATTGCATTTCTCAGTCTCCCTAGATATTCTCCGTGATTTTTCCTTGATTCTGAATTTCCCCTATCTGTGGGCCACAGGTGGAAAACCATTGGTATGGGCTAAGATTTTCTGGATAAAGCAACAATATGCAGCAGACTAGGAAAAAAAAACATTAGAAGTGATGGTGGTATTCTTGTCTCTGTGTTTTACTACTGCCATCTGGATGGCTCTAGTCTCTTGGATATTCTGGATCAGATTTTTGCCCTAATTTATTTGTTCCTTTGCAATAAATGGTTGTTTAAACTCTAGCCTTTAATACCCTTACAGTAAAATTGAATCCCTTTATACAGTTTGTTATCTAAATTTGACCACTAGTGTGTAGCAGGAAGTGAGATGAGGTCTTCTCCAGTAAATGGTCTATCTTTGAGGATAACTAGCTGCCAGCTGATCAGAAACCACACTGCTTCCTGTAACTTCACACTTATTCATCTTTGCAGAATCATCCCACTGAAAACTAGCAGTAGAATTTTGGGTGGTTTTAATTAGTGATAGAAAAAATATTGTAGGAGCTACCTAGATAGCATAAGCCAGAGATGTGCAAGTTGCCCATCTTGCACACAAGAATTTCCACTAATTCACTACTTTAAAGTCTGTCCTTCAGTTACTTGCCTTCTGTACTGTCTCAGATGTCATTTGGTCTGGACTTCCTAGCTGGAACCATATCAGCTCAGCACCAAGCAAGTGAAAAGCAAAGCAAATGTCTCCTGCTTTGCTGCCCACCTTCCGATTGCTCCTTCTGTCAGCCTCCTACACTGGCTTGTAGTAGACTTGTGAACCAGACACAAACTTTGGTATGAGAAACACGAGGCAGAAAGGCAGAGTTGGAGAAAATTAACAACAAGGAGGAGTCCTAAGATAAAATACAAACATTATTTCATTCAAAACCAACTTGTCCTTTATTTGTAAGGAGTACGGATGTCTATGCTCCTTCTGCATAACTTTCATATATCCTCAGCCATTCTACCACAACTTAATTCTGAAAGAAAGAATGCTTAAATCAATGTCATTAAGTTCAGCTTCTGGCTCAGTTACAATTTTTTGGTGAAACTTTGCCCAGATTCTTGTTGTTTCAATTTGTCACCTCTAAGAGGACAGTGATGACTAATTGCCCATTTACAAAGAATAAAAATTTCAAATGTAACAAACTTTTTTTAGGAGGTGAAGTTTCATTTAAAACCATGATTCCTGTTAGGTATTTGCCAAATATTTGATTGTCAAAAGATGCGGATAGGAGTCCAGCGATATTTCCCAAGTACAAAGATTAGGTTGCTGATCCTAAAGGAAGTTGTGGCCCTGGGGATTCTGTAAATCCTGCGAAGTGTTGTCTTTAGGCATTTAATGAAGTAGGACTAAAGCTCAGACAGAAATAAATTCTTTCAGCAGTAGGATAATACTGTGTGCCTGCTTGTCTACCACAGGAGTCAATATCGGACCGATACTGTTAAATACCTTTTATTAATGACCTGGTTGACAGGCCATAGTGTGGCCAGCAAGACTGCAGACCCCAAACTGGAAGGAGTGGCTGATTCACCAAATGGTTGTACTGTCTTTCAGAGGAACCTCAAGAGGCTGAAAAAGAGATTGACATGAATCTCATAAGTTCAGAAAAGGGATCTACAAAATCCTGCACCTGGGGAGAAATAAACCCCGTGCACCAGCACAGGCTAGGGGCTGACCAGCTTGGCAGAAAATGGTCTTGGATGTTCCTGGTGGACGCCAAGTGAACCATGAGCCAGCAACATGCCCCTGTGGCAAAGTAGTCTGACAACCTCCTGTGCTGCATTAGGAAAATCATCCAGCAGAATCAGAAAGGTATTTCTTTCCATCTACTCAGCCCTGGTGACATCATCTCTGGAGTGCTGCATCCAGTCCTGGGCTCCCTAGTATGAGAGGACATCAACACACCGGAGTGAGTCCAATGAAGGGCAATGAAGATGATGAAGACTGGAGCATCTTAAACATGAGGGACAGTCTGTGAGAGCTGTGATTTAGCCTGGGGTTTTGCTGATGTGTATAAACTTCTGATAGGGAAAGTAAAGATGACTGAGCCAGACTCTCTGTTGTCCTTAGTGAAAGGGCAGTAGGCACAAACAAGTACAGGAGATTCCATTTAAACATAAGCAAGAACATTTTTACTAAAAGGGTGATTGAACACTGGAACCAGTTGCCTAGACAGGTTGTGGACTCCCCATGCTTGGAGATATTAAATCTCAATGGACACGGTCATTGGCAACTTGCTTTAATTAACTCTTCTCTGAGCAGAGATCTAGATGATCTCTAGAGGTTTCTGCTGACACCAACTATGTAATTCTGTGGAACTGATGAAGAATGGTTCAGGTAGCTTGAGTTGTTTTGCGTTTTGTGCAGGGTGAGAGAGTGAATCCTTATTGTCTGGTGGGTTAACTAACTCGTTTCATGTATCTACATGATACATCTACATGTATCTTAGATACAATTTCATGTATCTAAGCCCATAGTGTCCTTAATCATAAAGGTACTTTTGACAAATTTACTTCATCTTTAAAACTGGGACTGCCTTTTTTTCTGTATCTGTGGAGAATACAGCTCTGAACCATGCACTGAAACTTCCCCTCAAACCCTCATATCTGATTGTGATTAGCAGGTCAAATATCTTAATGTATTCTCATGTTTATTTTGAAAATGTGCATGGTAACGCTTAAAAGTCCTAAACTTCTATTTTCATATGTACAGTGCTGGCGTATTTGTGTGCAAACAGGGGTAGACATGCAGAGCTCAATGTGTGCTACCTCTGGGATCTTCAGCTTTTGCATTTTGCAGAACACTTCTCCCTGTTGGAATACTAAATCCAGATCTGTTTGCCAAGTGAATTGAGAGGCTCAGATGGAAGGTGAAACAAAGGTGCAAAGTATTATAGTTATATGATATTTACGCTCAGGCTAAAGGGTTCTGAACAGAAGAACTCAGGGGATCTTTTTTTATGACAAAAATAACATTTCATTCTAGGTTTTTTGCTAGTCTTAGACATCTCATGTCTGAACATTTGGCAGGCCTTGCTGTTATAATTGCATCTGCAGATGATGAAACAACTTTTCCTGTTGAGAATATCATGAACAGATGCTGAATTCACAGTAGATTACAATACACTGAGTCTTTGCAGTTTTTCCCAAAGAGGACAAGAAATTGCTGAGACTACACATTATTCTGTTGGAGAAAGCATAGCAGGAATACATATTTTTCTACAGTTTATTCTCCTAAGCCAGCTGAAGTCTATGTCCTGAAATACATCCATTCTGCTAAAAGGAATTAATATAAATACTACACCAACCTTTCTAATTTACATTCATTTCCAGCTAAATGGCTGTTCTGTTAATTCTCTTAATGTGTATACTGCAAACCTTGGCCATACAGGATTGTCCACAAGGACTTAAGTTGGTGAAGTTATTCCATTGAAACGCGGAGAATAGTTCGGCCACAAAAGAGAAAATGTGCATATTTCTCATCCTAATTAAAGTTGTCTTATGGACCTCCAGTTGGTGTAGAAAAGCTTGACTCAGGTGTTTCCTTTTGTATTCATGTTAAGATTGCCTATTGATTTCAGCAAAATACTAGAGAGGAATAAAAAAGGCAGTCCTAAAGGAGCTGTTTGCTGCACAAGTGTATGTTTGCAATTGGTTAGGAAGGACCTCAAGAGCAGAGACTAGAAGCTTTGGATCTTGGTTCAAGGAGCGGAGTCAGGAACACATAGATTGAAGCTGAAAGTCAGTAGGTGATTATGAGAAGGTGCTTTAAAGACAGAAATATGTTTAAAAATAGATGTTCAGAAACCACACCAACTTATCTGTGCTCAGCATGTACTGATAGAAACGGTGTGCAAAGCTATAAAGGCAAAGTTGTTCTACGTGCTAAACACAAATCTGAACATTTGTGCTTCATATATTACGATAAATTTGATACAACTTTCCACAGCATGGTAATTTGTGTTTATTGGCATTCCTGTCACCTTCAACAAGGGGTGCCTCTCTTTATATAGCTATCACAAGAAAGAGATGAGAACTTAAAAGAATTTTCTAGATTAGATTAAAACAGTTAGGAAATTAGCGAGCTCAAAGAAATGAGAAGTCACCTGTAAGAAGCAGATCTCTTTGGAATGCAGATTCAACAACAACTAATTAGTTTATGTGGCTAAACTTTTACAGTCTTTCAGGTTAAGAAGATAAACTAAACAGGATGAATAGAAAAAACATCTACAGCACACTAACAATAATCAGTCCCTAGATATTCTCCTATCTTAATGTATATTGAGACACCTTTCAAGGCCAAATACTGTTGGAACAGCTAAGAGAAGCTGCAGGAAAGCCTAGAATAGTGATTCACATCTGACTGCTTTTGAGTTAAGTACAGGAGGGCTGCTTACTGTAAGATGCTCTCCAGTGTCAGAACAGAGAGTTAGGAGGGATCAAAGAAAAAAAAAAAAAATGAATGCAGGCAATTCTGGGGAGGGAGGAAGTAACCTGATTGATCTTTCCTGTGGTGTCAGGCAAGAATGAAATAGGGTGCTAGAGCTGAATTCACCTACCTGGAGGCAATTTGCAGCTGAGTGAGTTGTGGATATGGAAAAGCCCATCCGATGGTGAAAAATCAGAAGAGATTTTTTTCAGCTCACTGTGGCACCAGTCAGGTTTTAATGAATATCATCATCGAAATGTTTTGGTGCTTTAGCAACTCTCTCTTCAGTCACTAAGTTTAAAGATATTTGTGGCTTTACTTTTAAAAGAAAATAGTAAGTTCTGGGTTGCTTTTTCAGTGTGTTATCCAGTTTTAAGTGCAGTCAAATCAAATCAGCTTAAATATTACTGGTTTTTAATTTTTTTAATAAAAAATGTTTTACATATACTTTAGCATTCTAGGAGTACGTGTACAATTCACTTTGCGCACACACAATTATGTTCAACCTGAGGAGTTTTAAACTTTCAAATTGTTCAACTTGGCCTGCTTGCAGGTCTATGTCTTTTGAAAATATGCTCTCTGAAGAGAAAATTTTGTGTTTAGATTCAATAGTGTCCTCATATGGCACTGAAAGTGAAGAATTTCTGAATCTTTTAGGAAATATGATCTAATCCATTAAATATAATGAGACAGTAAAAATAAAATTGGCGATTATTTTACTTGCTTACTGGCTTGTTAAGTTTTCACATTTTAAAGTTTCTCTCAACAACCATAAAACCTAGAAACATTTTTTTCAAAATAAAAAGAGAGGTTTAGATATAATAGTGTGACTCTAGAGGCTAGCTGTTTAAAAAAGAACAGAATGAGATGGGAAAGCAATTTGGTGAAAATGGAAAATGGCGCAATGACAATAAAAAAGAAATGTACAGAAGAAAGCTCTTTTTTTGTGGTACACAGTTGCTTGGATTGAGGCCAACTGGAATTCATTGTATGTAGTTATTTTGTTTATTAAGCCAGGAGCATGGGTACAGGAAAGGGGCAATTTATGCCAATACATGACCAAGGAAGTGACAGTTGTGTGTAACAACTTGCATTCAATTTATGTTTTATTGAATGCTGTCAATAGACAGCTCGATGAATGGCACAACATCTGTCTATTTTAACATAATTGGGTTCTCACTGATTTGCACCTCAGATCTGTTCTCTTGATAACAAACTGTTCTGCTGACATGACATCATCTGTTGAAACTGTTTGGAACATTGCACAATTATTAATATATTAGCACTAAATTGATAGCGAATGGTTTTCCAAGTCATAAAATGAGACCAGATAGAAAGGGTGTAAAATAGCTAATTACTTGGACTGAATTGCCAAAGTGATTTTATTCTGCACTTTGTATGTTAAACATCTGACAAATGAGAGTAATTAGTAGTGTAGCAAAGTTCAGAGTGTACAACACGCAGTGCACAGTGCCAAGGCAGGTTCCTTCCTTCTCCCTGATACAGCTGTAGTTTACAGTCAGTCTCGGCTGTTAGCGCCTACCTCTTGCCATTTCAGCGTAGACTCCAAGAATATATATGTTACCATGTTGTTATGTTACTGTACTTGCCCATATGTATTGTATGTGTCATACGCTGTGTGACATATGCTGTTTGTGCTAGAAAGCGCAAGAATTTTTTTATTGTTAACTTGAAGGTAAAAAAACCTTTCATCCTTCAGCGGAAGTGAGGAACAGGCCCAGGAGGACTCTGAGTGCTTATGAGACGTTGTGTTACATGGCTTTGTATCAAGATGGTCCCTATCCCTCACCATGGTACCTAGTCTCCAAAAGGGAGTCAATGGATTGGTTATTTTTCAGATTTGTTAAATTTTAGATATTGTATAGATGCCCTCTTCTATGCATCGCCATTCTCTTTCTGCGATGATTTCCTTTAGCTAGGCACATTTTAGATACAAAATTTCTGCTCTAGGCACGGGAGTTCTAAATTTAATTTGCCTGATCAAATGCTATCTTGCACAAAGAGCTCCCAAGTGAGATAAAAGCACTTTGTGTATTTTGGAAGTTTTTTGGTGGAGGAAGGAGGTCCTTACATTAAAATTAGGTAGCTGGGAAACCACAAGATAATGTTTTCCTTCTGGACATCTCCATCTTGATAGGACTGAGCTGTCTCATATTGTATCTATAAGATTCATGAAATAAGCATTCTCATGCCTATTTTCCCTGCTCAGTTTGCTCCAAGAAGGGCTGTCGGATTATATCAAGTCCACGCAACCAGAGCATCTTGCTCTTTCACTAGTAATGCGATAGTAAGAATAATAATCCTGTGTCCCATTCTTTGTTTCCCAAAATTATTTAAGCTTCCTTGCTCCACCAGAGTACTCACATGGCAAACTGTAGGATATCCTGAGGGACCTAGAAACCGTTCTTGCTATTTTTTTATTGAAGCAAGTCTCGTTTTTGTGGAACAAATATTTTTCAGTGGACTGAAAAAAGCCTATATTTGTCAATCCACAGAAAGCCTAAGGGTGGAGAAAACCGAGGAGGGAACATTATGAGTATCAGACCCTTGCTCTACTTAACATTTCATTGTGTATTTTTCAAACGATCAGCAAAAGAAAACTTAACTCAGGTGTTGTTTTTTTTCTTTCCACCATGACTACTTTGGCCGCTGGGCTATAGCCAAGTTTGCTTTTATCCCTTTTTTTCTGACTGTTGCTATGAATATTTAATCCATTCCATGTGCAGCGAAGCAAATTCAGCAAGAAGGAATGAAAATGCCATTAATCTAGTGGGTTGTCCTACATCTGTTGGTTTGGGGACACCTTGAGGATTTTAAATATTTTGGATTCCACAGACGTGTTCTAGATTGGGCTACTACTCTTCTGGAGCCTGAGTAAGTGCTACATGCTGAAGAACTTACTGCTGCTACCTCATTTTCTGTATTTTGGGAGGGAGGACTCAGGTCATCTCCATTTCGTGAGATGGTGTTGGTATCAGATTCCTGGTAAGGAGTCCGATGAATTGGTTTCTATAGCCCAGAAGAAAGCCAAATGAGCTTTTTCTGAGCACTGGATTTCTTAATCAGCTCCTGCTTCAGCTACTAATGCCTGTAAATACCGATTTCAGGCACACGCTCCCCCTAGATGCCTGGAGCCCAGCTTGAGCTCTAGATTTCAGGAGACAGTGCAATACTTCTGAGTTAGATGATGCCCTGTTCAGCACCATGGTACCCTTGTGCTGCTTCTGCCCTAACCAGCTGCTTGATGGAAAGATAAGAATCCTAATGAGCAGTGTTTTGCCAAGATTTCATTTCTTCACTCTGTATTTCGGCTTAAAACATCTTTTTTTTAATCCATGAACAACTTTCAGAATATTCACAATAATAAAATAAAATGATTTCTCAAATGATAAAATTTACTGCCAATAATACATGAAAAAGACAAGCTGTGTTTTTTAATGATGCAATTTAAAAAACATATGTCAAAACACAAATGAAACAGCCTACTAAAGATGATCATTGCTAGGTTAGCAAAGCGCAGCTCTGTAGGATGAAAGGCAGTGAATTGAGAGCTATGACTTCTGTCTTCCTTATTAAGCAGCACTTTATATGACCTTCTCCAGTACTTGAGCTGCAAAGCCACAGTAACACTGGCAGGTACAGTAAAGAACTATTTTGGTCCTGTTTTACAGATGGGATAATTCAAAGTAAAGAAGTAAAAGTACAAAAGCAGAGGAGATATAGAAATATCCTTTGTTTCTTTTAGCTCACAGGCAAACTTTAATCCCTGTACTATTAATCTCAGTATGTGTATGACAATGAGGGCAAAGAAGAGCTGGGAAGTGTGGCCACATCCATTTCTGATACATTTTAAAGTAATCCCAGATAGGACCAACCTGTCTGAGCTGAGTGAACCTCCCTCTGTATTCCAAGCTGGAGACAATGTTGTTCTTTCTTCCTCGGTAGTCTCTAGAGGCACTTGAAGTACACGGCCTCTCCTCGGTGTTTTAGGCAGTGTCTCATTACAAGGTGATAAATAACTTGCCTGCAGTTTCTGCAGCTCACTAATACCAGAGATAGGAATAAAACCAGCCAGAACTTTTCTCCCAATTCATTTTCTGCTTAGTAAATAGAAATATTTTTCTATTAGTGAACATTGATGGAAGCTGTAGCGTGGACAGGATGGAAAGAAAATCAGTGTCATCTTCTGTACACTGTGACACTTTCCCCACTTCTCCCATGAAGTCCTAAAGATGTCAGATTTGATGCCTCATCGGACCATTTCTTTGCCCAACTTCATCATTTCATTTTCTATAGCTTTGTGCATTTGGGATGATCTTTCTGAGAAAGGTTGCAAAGCTTCTAGCCTTTCTCTGTCTAAATGCTCCTTTCACAGTCCTGCTCTCAGGAAAGAATTTTCTAGCAATAGAGTCAGAAAGACTTAAAAGAAAGCTAAGCCTTTCATTTGATGCAGATGAGAAAAACATTGTGCTGGTGCAATAATCTGTGCTGCACTTGTTTGCTGTAGTTCATCTAATAAATGACTGATTCTTCAGGACTTCCACATTTAATTAGCTGTAAATTAATTAGGATAATTATGACTGACATTGCTGACTTGTTTTTCTGCTGCTTATAAAAAATGTGTGTATTTTTGCTTAGCTGTGCAGTTATGTTTTGCTGTGGAAAAATCTAACTGTAAGCTATCAGTGGCATTGCCAGGAATTACCACAGAGGCTGGTCCCCATTTATTAATGGGATTTCTGTCTAGTATTTTCTCTACTCTCACCAATTTATATGTCTGTCTTACACACGTTAGCATTCAGGCAGTCTGCCTTTATTTCTCTCCTGGCCATTTCCACACTGGCCTCAGCAGTTTCTCTCTGCTCTTGATTGGCTCCTTCTCCTCATTATTAGTGCAAGTTCTCTGTTTTGGTTAGGTCTTTAAATAGTAAAGCAGCCTGATGGACTTCTATTCATTGTGCTTTGTTTCCCAATCTGCTGCAGTCGCACTAGCAATCCGTACTTGGATATCTCCTATGTTCTGTTTTCATAGGGTTGGGGTTTCTTTCAGAAACTAGGAGACGAACGCGACTCTATAAAAATAATGATATTTCACCATTTCTTTTGTGTGTCTAGTAAGTGTGGAAAGTTGCTGACAATGGTATCTTTGCTGTTGTATAGAAACTTTAAAAAAACTATTGCCTTTGTAAGCTAAGATTAGTAACAATGACGAGAACGAGATTTCTGAGCAGTGATGAGCATGGAAGGGGAAGGAAGAGGAGGTTAGAAGAAATCCTGTGCTTCCCTCCCCCACTATAATCTTGACCAAGACATTTCACTTGGTTTCATGTGGAAGTTTGAAAGTTCAATTTAAATAAAGAAACCTTCAACGTACCTCTCTTCTTACTCAGTTCCACGGCTATTTCATAATAGCATTGCCATCAACATAATAAGATTAAACTGAAATGGCCTGTATTGAGTTAGATTTTGCTGAAGAAGGCACCCTGAGCCCAAAAGCATGCTTGCTTTTTCAAGCTGTATCAGCTAATCTAATAAAAGATACCATTTTTATAAAACTCTCTTCACTTATGCCCATTCCTCATATCCTCCTAAATCAATAAAGTTAAGGGAATCTAAAAATAAACTAGGCTGGTTTTGTGGAAGGTTCCCAAGCACACGATGCAAACCACCTTAAGAATCTGACTATCAGCTCAGCAGTATTTCTCCTGGGAGACAATTACTAGGAAGAAAATTAAGTGAGAGATGAGGACCAGAATTTTTTCTTTAGAATGTAACTTTTCTCGGTTTGCATAAAAGACTCAGGTACAGACATTGACTCCTAGAGCCACGCCAAGTGGCATGGTAAATAGTTTATTTCTCAGTGGTTCCTTTCCTAAGAGCATCACTGCTTAGAACAGCAGTGTCACACACCACCTGATAGTGCGGATGTATTTCCTCCTTACATGCCTGATTTGAACTGGACACTTTAGTATTGCTGTAAATAAATGAAATATGTGGCAGGTAAATAAATTAGAAGCATTTTTCTTTAATGTATGCTGGAGAGTTTCAAGGAGTTATCTCTTTGTGATGCGTTGACTAAGCTGTATTCCTGCAGTTAGGAAGGCACTGTTTCTCTGAACAGGTCAATAAAATGTAACTAAAAAATTGATATTTATCTAACTTTCCACTCCTCATCTGAAGATTCAGGATTGTGAGATGTGATTATAATCTTACAAATGCAAGACTCCCTTGCAGCAAAGTAACCCATTACTACTGATTCTTGTTGTTTGTAGGGAAAAGAAATAATGAATTCACGCTATTTATTTTTTAACTAATCAACCTCTTAAACAGAACCTTCTAAGGGAATGTCAGAAGTCATATCAGTCATTCAAATGTTTTACCTCCCACTGTTGATATAGTTGCCATTATTTGAAATCAAAGTACTTCTGTGGTACCATAGTAAACATGAGACCAGTATGTACTGAGGATGCTCTTAACTGGCAGGAACTGTGAAATACTTCATAGAACTGAGACCTGAAATTTCTTTGGGGTTGTACATTGCCCTGTGAAGTGAGAGAGATGCCCATCTAATGAAAACGATCATTGGCAAAATTTCTGCTGGCAGATTTATTGAACCTTCCTGGTATATTAGTATTATTATCGTCCTGTTATCCAGAAATTGTGTGCTAATAGTGAGATACAGGCAGAGTACTGTCCGTAGCATGTAGTGTTCCAGATTCTGAAATCCTTACATGTTCTTCATTAACTGGTACTTAAGAATTCACATTTATAGGAGTTACAACTTGAGTGTAGGTAGTCAGGTTTTAAATAGACAAATGAGGACTTTTTCTGATTTTCATTTTGCATTGACCATTGGAGTCACTTGATTAGTATGATTTTAAAGATATACATTCTTTTATCTTTAAAAAAAACTACTGAAACACTGTTTCCCTGAGCAATATTCCAACTAAAAGATTTTTTTTATCTTAACCTGCTTAAGGAAGATGCTTGTGTGTTTTTTTTTTTTTTCTTTGCATGTGTTCTGAGATAGATAAACCACTCTGAGAAGTCAGGTTATCTCCTCCTCACATGAAGAGTAGTTTTATGTCTTTAATCTTGCTTGCCTATGTGGAAAGCAGGCAACCTGCAGGGAAAACAACATGCCTTTACTAGTGTCAGAACCAATCATTTACATTAGTGCTTGAAGACTGAGCTACATCTTCAGTTTTCTCCAGCAGAATTCAGACTTTTGTGAAGTAGAATGAGCTCACTCAGGGAAAAGAAAAGTTGTGATGGTGTCAGCTGAACCTTTTCTTCTTTTAAATCTACTTAGGGGTACAGTAGGAGGAGAAACGTCTACCTGAAACAATATATATAAAAGAAAGAGTATCTATATGGATATTGTAATTAAAATCTAGCACTCTCCTGATTTCAATGGGAGAGACAATTTGGAACCCTCTGGAAAAGATTCCTCTAAGTATCAAATACTAAACTGATGCAAACCAAGCTTATAGTGAGTTACACAACTCCTCCATGAGAGCTTTCAGTGATACTGCTCTCAGATTGTGTGTAACTTCACTATAAACTATGGTAAATAAAGTGCTGTCCTGAGTTGCACCCAGTATCCCCAGAGTCCAGGACATACCAATAAAAGAAACGTTTATAAACTATTCTTTATATGAATGATAAGTAAGCTACATAAATCAATGGAGCTGTAGAGAATTTTGTCTGATTGCAGATTTAAATCACCAGCAGGACTTAAGTCTCAGGTCACTGTACTGTACATCTCTGTTTTGTGTGAATTCTGTCAGATTAGGAAACAAAAATCTGTGTTTGCTGCTTCTTCCCTGGCACGTGACCTGGAATCCTGTTGTGTTCTGAAATACATATAGGCACCGTGTGTGGACAGGAAAGCTTGAAATACAGATTCCTGTATTCAAATAACTCATTCCTTTCTGTTTCCTATTGGTTTTACCCACCAAACACAAAGAAAGAAAGGAAAAGAGCATGGGTAGCAACTGTAGGGCAAGTCAGGAGACCTTGTGCTGCTGAAGCATTAGTCCTCACTTGTGTTATTAGCAGCAATGATTAAATGGTCAGATATCAGAGTTCTCATTAATTCACCTTCTGTTCTGCTCATTCCTCTATGATTAACGCTCGTGAAGCAACTCGCCACCCTTTGCTGCACATTCAAAATATAATGTTCCCATTTAGGCAGCAAGGCATATGGAGTTCTTTGCGTAAACATTGTTAGGTGCTTGTACGTACTTACAAGGCAATAATATGACTGCAGTTATTATCCAATTAAACAGAACATGACAGAAATAATAAAATCTATGTAATAACTCCGAGGAAGAAAGTGTTAGTTAAACATTGTTTATATTCCAAATACTTGTAAAATTTCAAGAGTTAAGGGGATTTTTATTTTATGCTTTTTTTATTTTGTAAATTACTTCGGACAGTAAGGTGCAAGTGAGATACCACTGCTAGAGTCTGCAAATACTGAAGAAGTGTTGTAATCAAGATTATGCAAAATAAGTTCTGATCAAAGTGAATTTTCTTTCTTTTATCTTTATTGCTTTTCCAAAACTGAGTTCTGATCAAAAACAAATGATCACATAGCAAGACTTTTGATACACTCCTGTGGCATGAGCTGATACTAATTATGGCATTTGTGACATTTATATGAGTGGAGCTCACAGTGGAAACAGTTGTGTAAGGACAAGGTTGATTAACAATGTGGCATCTGATATATTTTTTTATTGCTGTGCCAAGCAGACCAATTTGGAAGGCAATTGGATTTGTACTGGGTTTCCAATTTAGAAATCTGCCAGTGATTTGTGCTGGAGAGGAAACTGTATTTGAGAAATTGCAGTTAGGTGATTGTGTTTGGATATATCTAGACAACCTTCCTTAAGGGGACTAGGCAGAACACAAAGGGAAAAGACTTCTCTTTGTTTTTGCTTGTTCTCTGTAACATAGCGTGTCTGAACTGGTCTAGATACTCTGGACCAATGGAAAAATCCTGACCTTAGCTTGTAGCACCTACCTGTTTCAAACACTCTGTATATGCCCATACTACTTGTGCCCATAAAGTTGTTGCACAGCAGTGCTCCCTGTAACAAACCATCCAAACTCCTTCTTGATGTGCCAAGATTGCTGTAGTTTCAATACACAAATGCTCATGTCCTAGTATTGGTCTCTTACTACGTGGGACCTCAAACAGATTGCTGATTCTGAATCAGATGAATCTGGAGCACTACCTACCAGTCTGAACAGTAATAAGAGTGGTAGCCCCTTGTGTTTTTGGAAGTGTGCATGAACCCCGCTTGTGGGGCTCTCAAAAGCAGCTGTATACTGAAATTGGTCTTATGTCCAAAGAAGATACAAGTGGGGTTTTTATGTATTTAGGACTTTTAGCCTCTTGGGAGAGAAGTTATCTTTGCACAGATTCTCTTGCACATCATCCAGTACAATATTATGAGTTTGCATAAATATTAAATAAGCAGCTCAATGATCTGTAGTAAATGACTGTTTGAGGGAACAAAGTCTCAATCTGATGGATTTTCTGGCTTGCAATGACAGATCTGATGTCATGCTCCATGCTAGAGTAGTTATTTCACAGCGCTGGTGCTGAAAGAACCCAAGCACTTCCATCAATAGAGAAGAGAGTTTGGCAGAGAGAGCTCTGTAGGGAACAGCACTACTCTCAATGTTAAATTCAATTGGACACCTTGGACAGCTGTTTGTTTTGTTGTTTGTCTGTTTGTTTTAGAAGAGATGGGGTTGATTAGGATTGATTCATTAGGATTATCTATTCTCTGAGAGTGAGATCCAGTCTTGTAAGGAAGTAATCTCTAAGTATTTGTTTGTAACAGGATGTGGGCACAGAAAGGATAAGCTAATGCTGACTAGTAAGAATAAGAATCGTCCTTAGTTGACTGGTATAAATTATGCAGAAATTTGGAGATATATAATCACTCTTTATAAACAGTCTATTACAGCTACATTGTCTTAAATCTCCAAAGTTCATGTAACATCAGTGCTTTCCAGATGAATTATGTAGGGAGTAAACTCTCATGGTATCCTGGTCTGAAGAAAAGGTACATCAAACATACTTCTGTTGCAAATATACGTTAGCTGCAAATCTGCAACAAGCGTTAGACTGCCTATGATTTTTTTCAGAAAGCATAATTTATTTTTTGACAAAAGAAACTGCTGAGAATGGCTAAGACAGCAAAATATACATACCACCCAGAGACACCAGCGCAGTCTACCTGCCCTTTACTGACTGCTCATTTTCAGATAATTCTACATACTTTTGCATAATGAGCATGCTATAATTTCTATTAATACATTTTCAACTTGGAGACTTTAAAGCAAAATACCTTCATTCTCACCTGTAACAAACTTCTACCTAAGTCATTATTACCATGTGGTTATTGCCAAGTTACAGTTAGGAAAAACTAATTAGATAAAGCAGGTAACAGTGCTGAAAATGCACCCACTATGTGCATTTGAAGTGAGCTGCTGCTTACTGCTCAACTGTGACTGCACTGAGGAATGCAGTACCTTGTCTGCCTCTTGTCTTTCTGTCAAGATTGCTTGGCTTTCTAAAAGATGAATTTGGAACATAGCCTCTTGGGCTTGACTGAGGAATCAGAGTCATGTTCTTTGATTTGCATTACTGGAGATCAGATTAGATGATCATAGCTGTTTCTTTCACAGTTAAAGCTAGATGTGCCGTACTGCTGGAACTAGTCCATATGTAACCAGCGTGTCAAGTCTGTGTTTCCGCTCAGAGCAGAAGAAATAATTTGAAGCAGGAAGAGAGAGGTGTGGGTATTTGGAGCCCAAAGTGATTCCTCTCATGGAGTATGTATTTAGACTTTATAGTGGAAGAAACTGAGGGTTCTATAGTTCCTCTGGTGTTACGCCTGTGCTAAGAAGTGAAATGTACCTAGGTCCATTCCTTGTCGTTGAACGTAACTGACATAGAAGAGCCGACATCCATACCACCAAACTTTTACGCTCCCACGAAGGTACTCTGCAACCAGAGTGCCACTGGAAGCTGCCAGTGTCCTCTCCCACCTCCTGAATCACACCTGGGAATTGCTTGGAAGATTGCAAGGTAACATGGGCCAAAAGCACATCAGGGCCATTATGGCAGTCTAACAATAAGAGATTACTACAGTCCAGTAAGCCTTTTACCAGCATAAACATAACCTGTAGGGTAATAGCATTTAGCTTAATTTCTCAGGCTTTGCACTCAGGACAGCTGCCTGTAGATTATTAGCAACGTATGAGTTGTTATTTTAAAAAGAAGCTACATTTGGAAAAATGAAATTTGAAAACTCTGAGGTTACTGTAATATTATTGGCTCCTAGATGTGAAGGGTGGAAAAAGCTGCATGTTATGATATTTCGTCTGCTCACAGCTGAGGATAATTCTTTATGACTGTTGTGTGTGTGCGTGTGAACTAATTTTAAGGCAGACAGATAATGTGTTTCATAAAGATTTCTGGTAGAACTGTGTTATACTGGAGCATCAGAATGAAGAGGCGTCCATGTTAAGATTTGCAATAGAAAATGTAACTGACTGAAAATTTGGTTTGTGTTCTAGTTGTGATCTAAAAGTATAAATTTGTGTCAGACAAATGGTTGCTTTATGAAGGACTGCAGAAGGAGTTTATTCTGTTGATCGGCTTTATGCATACCTGGTGTGGGCTTCCTGGAACTGCAAATCATAGAACAGTTTCAGTTGGAAATACCCTTTAAGACCATTGAGTCCAACCACTAACCTAACCCTGCCAATCCCACCACTTAAACCATGTCCCTCAGCACGTCATCTACATGTCTTTTAAATACCTCCAGGGATGGGGGCTCCACCACCTCCCTGGGCAGCTTCTTTCCTTCAGCCACTGACTCTTGGCAGAGCGAAGGAACTGAATGAAGAAAAAAAAGGTGATGTTATCGAGTCTGGTCAGTGGGTGGCTGTTCACGTAACCAGGCATTAGGCACTTGCCTTAATGACTTGAGTAAAGGAGGTAGCCTGCGTTTCTTCTCATAGGGAGCTAATTTAGATACTGAACTTTACATATACAAATTCTGCTTTCCTTTAACTTCCAGTCTGCCACAGATAATTGAAAAAATCACTTCATTCTTTACGTTTTACTGTTTACAAGATGAAACTACACCCCGGATTTCCAATTACACTCTGAAAATAAGTCAGAAATGTTTAGGATACTATAATGATAAAACGACTATGTATGTAAGAAAGACAGCAGGTACAGCACTTGTCTCTGCTGCAGCCTCAGTGTGGTTGGGCGATTCCATTCCAGCCTCGAACCAGAGCCGGGCTCCCGGTTCTGCCATTCACCCCTTACTCCAGTGAGCATTCTAAGGCAGAGCTCTTTGACCACTCTTACACTTGCACTTCTCTGCCTGCATACAAATGTGACGGCATGTGTATTTAGTGCGTCTCTTCTCACCCGCCCCACCCCCAAAGTTATTATGGTGATACTGCTAAAAATGGAGGAATTAAAGGCACCGAAAACTCCTGTTTATAACATACCCACAGAACAACAGGACCAGTGAGGGTTTTCTTCTCCTTAACCAAGGACCTGAATCCCAAAAATACTCAGACCAAACGGTAGTGTATCCATGTTGTCTGTCTATAAGTCTATTATCTAGGGTGAAGCTTTGCAAGAATTTTCTTATTAGTTAGAATCTAGAGTGAGACTCTCCATATGTTTTTTAACAGACACTAAATCTTATGCAACTTATTTTTTCTTGCATCTATGTGGAAAATGAGCAGGCTTTTGCAGTTTGCTGGTGGATGCCTGCAAGTATGGGAGGAATAGAGTCAGACGAAGAGATTCCCTTTGCAGCTCTCAAGCTAATGTCTCACTCAACTTTCATTTTGTTTTTCTCTCTCAGTATCTCTTTGCTCTCTACTGCCAGCCAGCAAAACATGCTGAAGCTCGATAAGATGAAGTAGCTGGGTCATGCTGCAGAAAGTGCTGATGTGAGCTGTTTCTTAAAAGGTTGAGCTGTTTTCCCACACAACCCTGTGATTGTGCTGAAACAATAGATTTTTTTTTTTTTTTCTTGGTGTATGTATATATGTTCTTCTTGGACTTAGGCTATGAATGTACAGGATAATTTTTAATGGTGCAGGATTTAGTGTACCCCGTCCTATCTCTCAAAAATAAACAACTTGCTGTATTATAGTACCTAACAATTCTCACTCTTTCAAGATCTGGCTTATATCAAACAAAAACCTGGTATGAAGTAGCCTGAGACTTCACTGTACATAAAAATGCCATGGTATTTAAATGCACGGTATTTAAAGGGATTATATATTTACAATGGGACTGTGATGGACAATGTGTGATGTCAGGTCTCAGTGGTTTTCTGAGCATGATTCTATGCTCACCAGGTAATTTAGAGCTTTGTCCTGATCTCATTTTCATATGTATATATTAAGTAGAGTGATGAAACTTGTCATGATGGAAAGACTCAGAACAAGAAAAAAGTGTGGTTAGAACAGTGAACGAGGCAGGAAATTTCTGGTTAGGTTTGGAAGGCAGAGAATAGAGCTGAGAAAGTTAATTGTCAGATGAAAGGCTTCATGATAGGCCAGAAAAGCATTGTAGATGATGAAATAAAATTGAGGAAAATGAGGAAAAGGTAATAGAAACTTCATTTGCAGCTCTGTAGAGTCTCTTTTTTTGACTTCAATAACAAATATATGAAAAAAAAAATAATCTGTGAATAAGGAGAGCCCCTTTTTCCCCTGAATGCATTTTGGGGAGCTAGTGTGTTTTCTACCTTAGTTTAGAATGCCTTATTTGTTACACTTATTCCAGTACTGTTTCCCTGTTTCACTTTTGTTTTTATCTAAGGATCTAGAAGAACTTGACAGGCATCAGTAAGTTTGATTATATGTTAGATCTCTGTAAGCTGGTTGGTGTTTTTAGTATTTTTAGAGAGAAAAAAAAAAAGTATTTTTAGAGAGAAACTGAGGCACAGAGAACTGTATTTATAGACACAGTGGACCATGTGCCCAGTAATATCCTCCAGAGTGCTGGCAGTTTTCAAATACCTTGGAATTCTGATAAAAGATCTTTGGTATACGCAGGGCTGACAACATACCAATAAATATTGATGTGAAATGTTTATGGTTGATTTGCTAACTCTGTGGTCTGTATGGGATGATTTCCAGCATGGCATAAAAGTTCACATTCAAGGCAGAGGGATTAATAAAAAAAATTAAATTCGTAAACACAGAGTAAGAATTTTGAAAATTCCTTTGGAGATGATGTTTTGATGCTTACTGGCAGCTTTGCATTAACAGAATGTGTTTCCTTTAATTTTTTTTCTGTTTATGTGTATAAAGATACACATATAAATATAATCTTCTTTTGCCAAAATGCATTTAGAATTTTAGTCTTAGTGATTAGGTCTAAGGAAGACACAGTTATTTCTTGATTTTTTTCAGGGGGACAAGGATACTCTTATTATGTAGAGGTTAAAGTTCTATCAATTTTCACTAACACAAAATGTTTTTTTTAATTGTCTGGTAGGAAGTCAGAATGGAAATTTTTTTTGCAGTCTTTCTGTGACCTTCCAAATGATTCTGTCTAATCCTGCATTTCTCTGCCTGAAGTACTAGTTGTACAAGTTTCCCATTTAGAAAAGTTCAATTCTTTATTTTTTGTATATACAAATGATCTAAAATTTATGTAGCATGAATTGGATTGAATTTTGTAGTTCATTCTGAAATCTACTATCTGAGAGTAGTAGTCATATTGTTAAAACCAGCTTTTTCAAGTAAATATGGCTGAAAAACTGGGTATGTTCAAAAGTATATTGTTTGGAAAAGATCCTTCATAATCTTACACAAATAGCTTTATTTCCCATAAGGCTTCCATTACCTCTGAAGTTATTGGGCCATAAATGCTAGTTTTACAGGAAAACTTTATTTTAAAATACATTTCATATTTTAGATAGTGTGAATTCGTTCAAGGCACTTTAACTTTCATGCACTGTACTGATAAAATATAGAGCTTTATTTTAAGAAGTTACAGAACGCTACAGACTCTGCAGCAATTGTGGCCTTGCTTGTTCATTGTCACACGCTCAGATGTGCAGATTGATGCTGACTACCCAGAAGTTCTCACAACTGTGTATTGGCAAAAAGAGTTTATTGTTAAGTGTTTAACTGTTTTTCAAAACAGTTTTACTTTTGTCATCTGCCCATCGTATTTGGTTGTTTTTTTAGTGCTGAGAGTATAAAATATACAGGATTCACAATTTCAAGTAAAACCATATAAGATTCTGTCTCATGGTAGGATGTTCAAGCTATTTTCATGGAGCCATTGGAAGTCTGTTGTTTCTTTCTACTCTATTGTCACGGTTCGATGTATTGGTAAGTCTCAGGCACTGAGTTAACTTCAGCTCACAGTGGCTCTTCATGCAGAAAGCACTTGAAATGCGCTTTTTTTTCCCCTCTTTTATGGGAGACAATTGAGTGAAAGGGGAGTAAAAGTAGTTAAAAGAATGTGTACCATTAATTGGTAATGTGATCTTTTCATTTTTCAAAAGTATGACTGCACCTTACTAACTCGCACGCACCCTTATGAAGTTGGCTTTGAGTTATATTGGGGTAGTGTGGTGGAATTCCACAAGCCTGATATGCAGAAGAATCACAAGTACCTCAAATACTGTCTGTGCTATTAATGTATCATGTTCAGATTCTGTGAAAACTCTTTAGTAAAACGTGATATGTTGGATTGTCAAAATGTTATTTAAATGATACTCATGGTGTTCAGGAGATAGGCCTCAGTTAAGCAAGAGTCTTAGTACCCTCTGGTTAGTGATAAAGCTTTGTATTTTATCTTTTAATCATTCCGTTCCTAATAGTTTTAACTGTAACTTAGCCCCTGACTGTAATAAAGTAAGCTTTTAAAAAAGAAACACATGTATTTCCCTGAGAATTTCCAGCTAACAGCTGTCACTGTTCTCTACTTGGCACTGCTGTCAGGGAACCGCTCACTGTGACCTACGGTTACATCCCCAGCTGTAAACAACCACAGGGCAGGATGGAGACCAACACCTGCACTGTTTATTCATGAGACTGTCAGACTAGGAAGAGCTGTGCTGCCAAAACAAATGGCTGAGCATCTTGCACGTCTCCGCATGCTCGGTCTAACTGGCCAGACCCTGGTAGAGCAGAGGTGGTTGTGGCAGGAGGCCAGGGTCTGCCCTGTGTTGGTCACAGCCAGTTCCATCCAGCTCCCCAGTGGCCCTGCCAACAGCTGAACCTATCAGGGTTCAGTAGCTGACCCCTCTGAACAAAACATTTGTGGTGCCCCTGTGGAACTGCCTTTAAGAAAGGGTGGCAAATGCTGGGTAGGGCTGCTTGGAGTTCCTCTGTTAGCTCCAAGCAGTGACTCCACAGGCATGGAAGAAAGGATATGTCTTTGAGTATTTGGGGAACCCAGGTGACTTTAAATCAGCTAAATACAACACTAATGCCCTGTCTCAATGAACTTGGTTTTCCTGGCCAGTGAACTCCACTGCTTGTCTGAGGCTTCGCTTGCTGGTGTTCCCAGCTGAAGGGATCCAAGCAGATTTGCAGACACAGAGTATGGTAGAATGAATGATGTGTCTTGATTAAGATGCATTTGAATAGCTTTGTTTTGAGTAAATACAGCTGCAAGGGAAAGGTACAGGCACATAATCTAGTCAGTGAATTAAGTATAAACTTTGGCTGCTGGATAAATACAATTGAAGAGTGGAAAAAAATAATGGTCAAAATGTAAGAAATTCAAGGTAAGGAGCTTCTTTAGCTAAGTAAGGCTGACAGAATTCAGGTAGAGATTCATTGCACTGAGATCTGCTGAGACGGTTCTAAATAAAACAAGTAGGCTTTGCTTCATAAACAAGTTGATTCCACTGCCGAGTCCCTACAGAGGGATTTTTTGCCTTTGTATTGTCACAAGGGAATAGTGAACACATCCCTTCAGTCCTAATCCAGCATTAAGAAATAGATGGTAGATGTATTTGTTTGATTTAATATTGAATAATGTCTGTGAAAGAAACTAAATATGATACTGTCTAAAATGTATCAGCTTCTATAATTTAATCTTCCAATCTGGCTAGCTCAGGTAAATATCCAAACAGTAATGTATTTTGCAGGCAAGGTCACTCCATTTCTGTTTTACTTGTACACAGCACATTTCCAAATCAGTGTGCTTCATTTTGGTATTAGCTGCACAGAAATGACTACTATTTATGTTAGTAAATGGGGAGAAGGGAATTAATACAAGAAATTAATGTCTTCATGGAGTTAACAGAAGTGAATCCAGTAAATGTAATTGGAAAGCACGAAATACTGTTGTAAGTGCTGGTAACATTGGCTTGGTTATCACAAATGACAAATAGCACGGATGGGAGGTCTTGCATGTATTATTTCTCCTTTCTGCTGAACAGAGAAGTAAGATGTTAGTAGTAGAGTCAACACATTTGCTCTTCTGACCTGTGTTTGTTGTTACCTTGATTTACCAGCACAATGCAGTTTTCCCTTTGAACTTTCCTCTGGTCTTCTAGCATGCTCCTGATGAGAGGGTTTTCTCCAACTATAGTCTGTTTAGTGTCTAAGTATTGATTATTCCTCTTCCCAAACTGGGACATATGCTAACCTATTTCTTTTACTGACAAGTTCAAGCTCCTTTGTGTTGTGCTTCCATTCTGAGTGTGGGTAAAAATGGGTCTTCCATTTTTTGCAAATGGTTAAATAACCTTGTTTCTTCTCCATATACAAAAAAAGAAAGAAGCTCTTTATCTGTAGATTATTGTCAGTGGGAATTGTTTTCAGTCTTAGAGACCATCACTCCCTATTCTGTTAATTGAGCTGTAAAAACTCTCATTGCCAGGAACTTTCTGAGAAAATTCCAAAATAGATGTATAATTAAACTACCTCAGAGTAGGCAGACTATGTTTTGCTTACTATAATATGCAGGAATACACACTCTTGACATATACATACAAACAGATTTTAAGTTCACTCTACAAAGCAACTTTCCTGTTTCTCAACCCAGCCATTTTCTAAAAATTGATCACAATTCCCTCCCACGAGACTCGAGGTGAAATCCTGGTTCCTCCAAAGCAATGAAAACTTTTACACTGTAAGATCATTTTGTGCCATATATAGCAGGAGGCTGCTGCTGCCTTAAGGGTTATTCCTCCAACTCCTCCAACTGCCACTTTTGTCTACTGTAAGTGAACTGAAATGCTGTGCTGGGAACAGAGAGATAGAGACTTTCAACTAATTCTTTCATGTCCTTATTTACACAGCTCCAGAGTTAGGTGCCTGTAAATATAATTTCAAACCTTCGCATTATAATTCAGCTTACCTGAGAATTCTAAAAACATTATCTGCTTTATTATATGCTTCTAAGATAGTTTCTAATGTATTCTGTGTGTCTATGAAAGAAAGCTTATAATATGTTTAATATAATACTCAGTAAGAATATTTTGAACAGTCTGGAGAATCACTACTGGAATATATTGAGCAAGTGGTAGTAGATTTACCATTACAGTTCATATAAGAAGACAATAAATGAATTCTTTTAGCCTCAAAGTCTGTCAATGTACTGGAACATTTTTTTTTTTATAACCTGAAGTATGGTCCAAATGTTAAAACCACTTGCGCCTTTTCTTACTAGTTGTGCACCTCAATATGTTTATTTAGAATGTATATCTCAAACCTAACTCTTGAATCTTGTCACTGGTACAATGGCATCATTCAATGGGATCTTCTGCCTTGTTTTGTCCATAGTTGCTCACGGAACCTTTTTATATAGGTGAAAACTTAAAACTGGTTAAAATTTCTGCACGATCAACTTCATTTTTATGTTACCATGAGATTGGGGTTCTAGAGTAACTAATATGTCCTCATTTTTCTTACAGCTATTGTTAAGTTGGATTAGAATTTAATTTGGGGGTCTTTTCTGAGTCGTTTTTTCTCTCTCCTTTGGATTCAACCATGTGCAAATTCATCAAATAAAATAGCTTGCTTGCAGCAGTGCAATAACTTTCAATAAAAAAAAGAAAATATTGAAGTAACTTCACTAAGTGACTGAAATTGTTCAAATGAATTACGAATGATATCTAAATGAAATTTTAGAATAGACTGTCTAGACCTACCAAAAAAAGAACACATTAAATGAAGCTCTACCATTCTGAGAACCAGAGAATGGTAATTTTTTCACTCTTCTATATGCAAAATGGTTCACTTAAGAAATACCTTCTATGAGGATGAACGGTATGAAAAGGAAAATACTAAGCAAAGTTGTTGGTTGGGTTTTTTTCTAACAAGCAGAAGTTTCAAGTGAGAGAAACGTGTTTGCTCTAGAGAATAAACCACAAGAAGTAAACAGGAAGTGGTGACTGAGGGCTGGTTTATGGCACTCTTACTCCAAGAAAAATCTTACTCCATTAGCAGCACCATTAAATCCAGCAGCGTTACTCTTGCAAAAAGCTCATATTACATTCTGATAAGTTGTCACAATCTAACTATAGGAATATAGTTTAAAAGACAGCAATGAAAAATTTCCCCGTGGCTGCTCGCTCATCTGAACATTCATAATTCATCTGAAACACTTTTTTTTAGATCTGTGTCTATTCTTGGATATGAGGTTTTCATACAGAATTTACACAACATCCTGCATCCCTGATGTTTTGCACAGTTTTGTTTCTACCGCTTCCCAATGTATGTGTGATTTCTTTACATAGATCCAAGCACCAATGTGTCAAGAGGTTAATATGTTGCAAGGAAGGAGGAAAGGGTTTCCAAAAGGTTATGAGCCTCCCTAAGAACTTCATAGCAGCCATGGTGCCCATATTCCTTTTACATGGTAGTTTTTGGTAATAGACTTGTGTACTTAAATTACTAGGTATGCAATTTACATTCCCTTGTTTGCTCTCAAAGCCTTACTGTTCTGATGCAATCTATTGCTCTGTGATAGAAGATCCAGATTTTACTGCTCAGCTTCTGAGTGTCTGGAAATGACCCTCTTTTCTCAAGGGTGGGAAATCATTCTGATTTCTCTACCTTATAGTCTCTCCTGCAAGCTGGCTGTTTCTCTTTCCCTTTTGCATTTAGTTTACCAAAAAATACAAAATCCTCTCAATTTCCCCCCCCTCCCCGAACTTACCTTGCAGTATTTTGGTAGCATATTAGCTTGCACTGGACTTTCTTCCCTTGAGCCCGGCATCAGAGTCCAAATGAGGTCGTTAATCTAAAAAATTGTAGTGGTCTCATCCTAGTCTTTGTTATGGATGTCTGCAAATTCACATCGCAGAAACAATCCCTCGCTCGGTCCAGTTCCAGTGTGCTTTGCAGCCTCCGCTCGAGGGAGAGGCTCAGGGCTTCAATAGCGGTGTTGCTAATGGTCAGGGCTATACACTTGGAGCAGTGCTGTGTCAGTATCAGGAAGCTTTTACTGTGCCTGGGTTCCTGTCAGTGCTACTAATTCAATCACTTACATATGCAATAAATTCACATGAAAAATTAACAAATACCTAGCCAGCAGCAGTGCCCTCTATTCCATCCTTTTTTAAAATAAAAAAATCCAAACCCTATGTAACTTTCTCTTAAAATGATCGGATTTAATGGTTTTCAGCATGTTCTTTATTTCTAAATAGCCTCTCAGTATTACTTCATGATACCATGTTACTTAGTTGTTATTTCTAATATGTTGCATCAAGTTCTATTCTAATTCTATCTGTATCATCCCTTGAAAAAAAAGGGTCTCTGCAGATGTCAGAGAGGGTTATAGCTCAGCAACTTGCAGAGGTCTGATCCATTCAACTCCAGATATATCCAATTATCTTCTATTTTTCGTCTCTAAGATTACTATGGGTAATTTTTGGTATAGTCATCAGCAGTAATAGCTCAAAAGGCAGCACTGTGCATAGAGGGAATAGGACTTGGGACTCCTTCCTCCTCCTAAATGAATCCCTATGGAACTGAGATCAAATCTCAGGTTGGTGATCTTCCCTGGAGAGCTGGTCTGGGATTCTACAAGCAGTAGTCTACAGCTCGTGAAGCCTAATGACAGAGAACTGTGTTCAAAACTGAGAACTACTTAAAGCACAAGCTATGACCCTTAACAGCAGGTTTTGTTGAAACTGTCTTTACTGGCATAACCTGTGACATGAGGGTGGAAGCGAATGCAAATAACCTCCTCCACCCATGGCACAGACTGAGATTTCTACCAGTTATGGAGTTCCAGTCTTTTTATGCAGAGACAGAACTTTAAAGCAGCTGGTAATCCCAGTGATATTTAGGACACCTTTGGCACATTCCTTCTGTAGAAGTGCTTTGATGGCTGGGGCTGCGTGTCTTGTCATTATCTTAACTGGCTGGCCCACACTCATGGCTCTTTTTGACACACTAACAAACAAATCCTATGGCCAAGATTATGCTTCAGGTAATACAAAGGTGTTAATCTGGTGTTGCTCAACACCAGTCTGTTCCTTATCCTCGTATAATTATATTATGTTACTAGCTTTAGGAAACTACTCTGAAACAAAATTATCTTGTTTTAGAAAAATACTAGGTGCACTACATTGTTGTTTTTTTCGGCATTATACGTGAAAAATGTAGAAGCTAGAAAAAAGTTTCACTGTGACAGATAAACAAAGCTTTCTAACTGAAGTAGACAATGTTGTCTTGTTCCTGAAGACCATATCATTTGCTGGTGTTGCCCAGTGCAGAACAAGAATTTGTGGAAATCAAGATTGGGCTCCCAGTGTTATTCCATTTATTGTATTTCTTTTACTACCTTTTATTACAGATGTTGAGTATACAATAGTTATGAAGTAATGCATTGAATGAATTGCATTACAATTGATTAGCCAGACATAGCTGGGATTACACTGGGACACTGTGGCGGAAAAAAATTGTTCTAGTTTCATAGAACCAATGGATAAAATCACAGGGAGGTCCTGCACTACCTACTAAAACACATGCTCAACCAGCTTCACTCTTGAAACACTGGCTGCTTGTTCAGGTACTGAGCTGTTCAGAATGAGATTTTCCTCCACCTCACCTGTTACTGGGCAGGATGCTACTGATTGGACTTTGCTTCAGAGTTCCTTTTGTTATTTTTAATATTCCTTCTCAATTTATGGTTCTCCGTTATCATAGTACCATGCACTTCTCTTCTTTTGCATGAATCATTGTTCTATCTATATTTTTTCAGCAATATCCTAGAAAGAAGAGTTACATTTACTTGGCTGGGTTTCCCTGTCTTGAAGACAGTCGTCTTGTATTTGGGATTCCATTGTATATATCTTCCAAATCCCCTATCAATTCAGCTATGTGAAGGGCACTGAGTCCTGTAGCATCCTGCTAGACTTTAATACCTGTGTGAAATCTGGCAAGAACCTTGGATTCAAATCTAAAGGTTATTTTTATCAAAATAAAAAAATCAGCTTAGGAATTAGAAATGAAAGTGGTTTCTGTAACAGCACAAACGTGTGCTTCTATGTGTTTTAGTCCATCTGGCTAGCACCCTGTGAGGATGGAAGTGCATTTGTTCCTATCTTACTGATAGAGGACAGAGGTGCGTAGACAGTAAGTGCCTTGTCCAAGTTCATGTAGAAAATCTGTGGCACTAGCAAAGCAGGAGCTTAACACCAGATCCTTCAATGGTACTGCCGTAACCATTGGGGGTTCCTTCAATATTCACGTGGATCTGGAAATTTATTGGACAGAACTTACATTTAAATAAAAATACAATCCATTTGGGGTTTGTAGATTATTTGTAACCAGCAGATAAGATTCTGTGCGGTTCCAGTGAACACCTGGGAGAATTTAATCTTTGCAGAGGAAATGAACTTCAGTTGCTGTAACTGTCTTACCAGGACCTTTCCCATATACTGAACTGTCAGGGGAGGATGGCCCTTTGTTCCCACACAGAGCTGATTTTACTAGGTCTTCAAACGTCTCTCTTTCTCTCCAGTTCTGAGCCAAATGTTGCTTTTTTCAAACCCAGTCAGTAAACAATTTCGAAAAAAAAATATGCAGTAGATTGAATGCTTATCTAAGCTATTGGAAGAAATGATCTAACAATAATGGAACCTGCCTTTCTTAAGGACAGAGTAGGTTGTACTTAAAACCCTTCAGATTGTACAATAGGTATTTCACTTCTTCAGCTGTTTCTGCAGAAAGCAGATAATGTACCACATACAAATGGAGTGTAAACAGGTACAAATCCCCAAAGTAGAATTTAGCCTACTGTTTATATGAGTTACTTCACCATGTCCACAGGACGAAGATATACCTTTTCAGACTATTTTGAGGCAAGAATGATGCTTCCTACTGTGAAAGATTCTAAACAAAATGTTGACTGCACCGGAAAAGAAAAGGTATCTTTGTCATTGATTTTACTGGAACCAGGACTTCATTGGATGGGCAGTAGATGAACATCAAGTAGCATCTTTTTAAATGAATCTTATAGTACATGAGTACATGGTGCTGTGATCCTCTGCCAGTGATGAGTATTAAGAAGTTGACATGGGATAGAAATCTGTGACAAATTTCCTGTTTTGAAATTATTCTTTTCATATTTCAGAAATTTTAGAAATTATTTTATTACCCATAAACAAATTCTGATGCACTGCCCAAAACTAAAACTGGAGAGAAACAAATGGTAATAAGATAAACAGTTATTTAGTGTATCATGTTATTTAATGAGAACCTGTAAGTACAAGTCAGAGTGAAATTTATTTAATGTCTGTAAAGTATTTAATTTGTCCTCTCTGAGAACTATGTAATTATTTACGGAAAAACAAATGGCAAGTGTAGCTGAACTCTTGAGCAGTGATTCTATTGCTTTCCATGAAGTGCCAGTTAATCAAAAAAAATCATGAAATAAAAAATGCATAATTGTCTCTGACTAGCAAACATAGGAGTATTCTGTAAAATACTATCAGGTATTTAATAGATACGTATTTAATTATCAGTTGAAGTAAGGATGATAGTCTAGCCGTCATCTCAGAGGTTTCAAAATAAAACATAAACCAGAATGTCTTATATAAATGTCACAGAGAAAAAAACTGAGTGGTAAGTTTCCACTTGTTGACGAGCGTAAATGTGGGGGTTTTGCACTCCTTGCTGACTGTTGTCCAAAAGATTATGCAGTTGAAGTAACTGCTGCTTGCCTGCTGAAATGCTAGGTAGTTTTAATTTGCAGAACTGATGATTTAGCAAGAAAGACTAGAAATCAAAGACCGCCTATTGGCAGCGATATATCAGAAGCACTGTGCAAGCACTCCAATGCATCACAGTTGAAAGAAGTAGTTGATTGTTTCTTGTGTATTAGTATAAGCCAAGCATTCTATTTCCCTGTGCAAGGAGCTGTACAAGTCAGTAAAAACCTTACTTTCCTCACGTTTTCTATTTGCAATTTTTCAGCCGATTGCAATTGTCCAGTTGGCACACTACGTACATACATCTTAGCCATTGGACAAACTTTGTCTTCATTTCTGTAGTCTTTCTATCTATCGTGCCTGGTCGGCCACTTCTGTAACAGAATCCTTCTGCTCCCTAATTCTGCAAATGACACAGACACAGGATGCAACTTGAGAAAGTTTGTGTGCAAGAAGGAATAGTAAATACTCTCATTTGTAAATTCACATAGAATTACTTTGCTTGGTGCTTAGCAAATGCACAGAATCTATATACAACAAGCTGAATATACAGTTATTTCTGTGATGGTTAATGAGTCCAAGTTTTTTATGTGGAATTTGATTTGAAATTTTATTTCTGGTATTTATCAGTGACTACTTGAGGAAAAGGCAGTGAAATTCTGTTATTTTTTGGTATGTATAAAATCCTTTGGAAATAAGCATTCAGTGTTTGAGTACTGGCAGGATGACCATCCTATTTCCTTGCTCAGTAAATTTAGCAATATACTTTTGCGTATCTTTTGACTTGTCATCAACCAGTGATCTCACCTATTTTGAAACTCTGTTGGCATGACTCCTGAAATTCTGAAATATGTGCAGCAGAATGATGCCCAGTAAACTGTGGCACAGCAACTGCTAGCAACTAAGAGCTGCAAGGCTGTAATGATGTTATATAGTCATGACGGAGCATTCGTGGACATCTGTTTGCCTGATGCATTGAAAGATGCAAATCACAGCCATCATCATCTGAGATGGGACAGGAACCCCAGCAATCAGATCCTGAAATAGTTTTATGAGTCAGAATTAACCCATAAATAATTTTTTGGCTCAGTCTACTAGAAGGGGTATAGGACTGTTGCTACGACATGGCTTTATGATCCAAAGAGAAGAGTGCAAAGTGAGTTCAGTAGTTTTACCTGACTAGGACTTCAAAACAGAGCACTGAGTTCTCTTTTTAAGAGCACGTGCTCTAAATAACGACCACTACATTTATTTTTGGAGTTCAGGAGAGAAAAGTGAGCTGGTGGTAGTACAGAGAAAAAGCTGTATCCTGGCTCTGCTGAAGTCAGGGAAAATATCACTGCTGGTTCAGATGGGTTCTAGTTTAGATCCTCATGCACGTGCACTTTGGCTGTTATTAAAATACATTTAAGCTTTCTGTTACACAACGTTAACACAGCTGGTGGCTTCAAACCCTCGGAACCTGCTTGCAGGAACATAAATACAAGATGGGGAAAAGCTTCAGTGTTTCTGGTATGAACCATTGAGTTTAGTTGGATGAGGGAAATATGTTTCCTCTGATTATTAAGGTTTTATATGTAGCCAAGTTATCAGTTCAGCTGAGTGGGAGACTTGGTAAGGAAGCTGACAGTATTCAAATTGTAGAGCTCAGCTCTGCCAGTAGTCAAAATGGCGTTTTGGATTAGGCAATGGGAGGAGAAGTGAGACTAATGTGTTATTGGCTGTATGGTGCTCTCAGCAGGAGATTGCTGAAGCTGTGAAGACAGTCAAGCCCTCCACAGCCATAATAGGAAGATTTTGAACTTGGGCATTTTGGTCTTACTGAACCAGAGTCAGAGTTTGTTTCTGCTGAAATCAGAGAAATTTCAGAAGACAAGGAATGTGTTATTGCTTGAGTTATTGAGGTTCAGTCTTCTGCTCTCACAGGCAGCATGTCATACAGTATTTCATAAATTGATTGTGTTTCATCTTTGAAGTAATTAGTTTTTTTGCCTCCACTATTCCAGTTGGAAGGCTATTCGAAATCTTGATTGCTCTAACGATCAGAAACCTTCTTCTAATTTCCAGACTAAATTTATTCACAGCCGGTTAATATCCATTTGTTCGTGTGCCAGTTTTGTCCTTAGCTAATTTAGGTTTTTCTGTATCTAATGTTTATCTCACTGATGCATTTACATGCTGTGATTATGCTTCTGCTGAGCTGTCATTTGGTGCAATGAAATAAGCCAAAATCTTTTGGTAGCTTCTCATAAGATAGACTTTTGCTTTTCTTTGATCATCCTCCTTTGGACCTGTTTCCTTGACTCTCTTTGTAACAAGATCTGTACAAGATTCTCAACTGAAAATTAGGCAGTGGCATTGTAAATTGGAACTGATACTTTCCTGACTATTCTGGAAAAAATGCTTCTAAAATTAAAACTGTACCTATATTTTCTTACGGATATATCATATTGATGGCTTATAATAGCCTTGTATGTGCAAGTCTTCTTAATCCTTTCTAATTGTTAGTTTACAGCTTAGACACTTTTTGTTATTGATGCTCAACAACATATTGTGCTGTCAATTTTAATTGTATTTATATTGTTGAAGTTCACACAGTTCCATCTGCATAGTGACCTGAAACTCATCAGAACTGATGATGTTTCCCAATACTGATAGTTTCCCAGCATTAAGTAATCAACAAATGTAGTCAACATCCTCCTGTTTCTAGTACGTTTATGGATGAAACATCAGACATCAGTTCCAATAGTCATCCACAAAGACTTTCCTTATTAAACTTCCTCAGTCCGACAATTCCTCCTTTGATGCTCTATTTTTTCCTTTCTGCATGAATGATTGACTTGCCCTTCCTACAGGTTTTCTACTTATCCTTACTTTCTCCAACTTCACTAATAATTTCTTTTGTGGCACCATAACAAATGCTTACCGAAGATCACATAATCAAATCAGTTACATCTCCCTTGCCTAAAAACCCAGTTAGGATAACAGAAAATACTGCCAAATTAGCCTGACATTATCTTCTCTTGATAAATTCAAATAGCATTTTTTCCATTTTTATGTATAAGTTTGTTTATTTTTGCTTAAAGTCTGTCCTCTAAAATGCTGCAGATTATGGATAGCCATGTGTGTATCTGGACTGCTAGTTGCCTCATCATTTTTCTCACTTTGTCATTCTTAAATATTTTCTCTTGTCTTCTCATATGACACCACGTTTGGGTTTATACTTAGACTATTACATATTTGCTACCAATGCTTCAGTTTTATATGCCAGTTCCATCAGCAGTTTGGGACAGAGATTATACCATGTACTTCTACATGAGCTTTTGCTTCATACATTTGTAATAATTGTAGGATTCACACCCTTGTAACTATTTTGGGTTTGCACCACAAATTGGATTATCCATATAACGAATGCTATTTTGAGTATGTTTTGCCCCCTTTTCCCCCTTAACCCTGTAACTGAAAAAACTTTTAATGGTTGTTTTAACATACTTTCAAGGTCTAAAGAAGCTTTGCCTGAGGCAACTTGTACTTTTTCCTTCTGTCTTTGAAGAGCACTTTATCTTGGTTTTGTCTGTCTGAACATTTTAACAATTGAAAATATCAGTTCTGAAGCTTCTTAGAAAATTGTTCCCCACTTTCTTGAGTCCAGTTTCCTAATATGAACACCACCTTTGGTTTACTGTCTCTCTTGAACAGCACATAATCTTTTATTGAGAGTGCTCCAGGGATAAGTGGTCTTCCATTATTTTCATATGATGTCCAGCTGTTTTCTAATGATTCAGATTGCTTTATTTTGTGGTACAGGTTCAGGCAAGCCTATGCATCCCTTCCAGTTTTGCATCCCTTACCCCATTGGGCATGTTGCGTGGATTAAGTACAGTGGTAATATTAACAATGCTTTCTACTGTTCAGAACAATATCAGCACTTCCTTCCTAGTTTCTCTTCTTTTGCCCTATTTTTCTCTGTGTATCATCATTTTCCTCTTTTCTTTTACCTAATATTCTTCCTTGTATTCCTTTTTCAAAGCCTTCTTAAAATAGTTCTGATTCTTGGAAGGAGTGTTAGATAACAATAGCAAAAGATGAAAGATCTCATCTCCATCTGAAACCTGTACCTTAATCTTTCTTGTTAAACTTGAGTGAATGACAGAAGAAATAGCTGAGACGCATATCAAGCTACACTTGTTATTATTTCATTAATCATTTCTATGATATTTCTGTCATTTCTTCTACAACAGTAGTGTCCAAGGCCTTAGTGAAGACTAAGGCCATCCTTCTACTTCACATAAATAATATTAATCGGTCATTCTGTGTTTAAAAAAAACAACAAAGCCAACAACAAAACAAACACAAAAAAACCTCCAACAACAGACAGTGACTTTTCTTCAGATCTTTGTATTAGAGCATAGTCCCTTGGATTTAAAAAAACCTGACGGATTACGATTGCACAAAAATGTCATGCTTTCTCTTGGTTTTACATAATACTGAAAAATACTCAAAAAGCTTTCATTTATTAGTCTTTACTATTCCTATATTAATATTAACAAACTTGACCTAAGTAAATTCTGTGAATTTAAACTCTAATATTCAGTGTTATTTATGAAGGAGCAGATCTCTCTGTTTCAGGGTAGGCTTAAACAGGCAAGTACTCTCTCTCCACTGACTTCTAATGAACAGTGAGTAAGAATTCCTGAACTTTCTTTCATGATAAACATACCTGTTTAGAAAATGTTGAATTAGAAAATGCAATTTGTAACAGTTTTTCTGCCCCTATTCAGGATGTGTATTCTCTTACTTTATACAGTAACTTTGGAACTCGACATTAGGAAGACAGAGATTAATGTTTCAAAGGCTTGGAAGAAAATTGTTCTCTTATTTGCTTAAATATAATTTCTACTTAGAGTCATTGATGTAAAGATAGTTACAGCTGGCTCTAATGCTGGCAAGGAAGATTTTAAAGTTTGTTTCTTCAGCTTTTGAAACATAGTCTATAAAGCCAAATGATTGATCCAAGGGAGAAAAATATACAAAGAAAAATTTGACTGGTTCTAAAAGAAATGCATGTCTAAATCATTCTCAAGTTGTCATTTCTAAATGTCAGTGGGTAAGAGTATTTGAATTTCTTTTATGTAATTCATAACAGAAAACAAAGTCCTAATGTAATCAAGAATGATTGTTTGTCTGAATTGATTGCACAGTACTTTCTTTATCTCATATGCTTTTGCTATTGTACTGACAGATTCTAAATGCATAACTGGTTTGATTGTTAATTGAAATACACTGTCCAAAGACATTTGTATTCATGGAACTTATATCATGCTCAACATCCATATTAGGGCATGAGGTGTTTTAAGAAACTGCTATGAAACGAACAGTGACAAGTTAGTGCAGTCTACAATCTTCTGGTAAAACAAACAAACATGAAGCAGTGGAATGTTTCCATGCTTCACAAAGACTGTAGTGGCTGTTTTTCTCTACACATTGCCAAAATTGATCAATGTGAGAAAAGAGAGTTCGTGGATACTGGTCTACCCTACGAACATGTTGTAGTGGCTGTATACAAAAAGTCAGGTTGCTGTTTTAAATCTAGCTAGGTTCCTTTTCTTGGTGGTCTCCTGTTGTGTCCTAATCTAGATTCAGTTTATGAGCAGTGAGCTCTGCTGCTAGTAAAGCCCTCAGCCATCAGTTGCTGCTTTCTGCTTGTGGAAGTGAACTTCACTGTGCAACATTTGCCTTGTGACCAAGTGCTGCTGAGAGATGACCCAGAGCCCGCTGTAGCATGTGGTGATGCCGTGGGTGAGCTTGGCTGCCCTACTGCAGGCAGCGTAAATGAAACTGCAGTGCAAATGTGATACAAGGCCAAACATTTCAAGAAAGCTTTCAAACCTGGATAAGGAGGAGAAAATGAATAAATAGGGCAGAGTGAGAGAAGAAACACTGCCAAATCTATCTGAGTGTCTTAATAAGCAATGGAGAAGTGGAGGAAGAAAACTCAGGGCTTAAATCTATTATGTGTGATAGAAGCTTAATCAGAAATGTTTGGGAGGAACTGCAGTAATGCTGAGATGTGACAAATCCTGCAAACTTTGGAAAAATCACACTCAAGGGTTAATGTTAACTCTGGGTCTGTTTTCTGTTTGTGGGGATAGGTAAGCTGATAAGATGTGTTTTTTTTCCATTCACTATAAGTTTAAATTACTAGATATTTTAGAATTTACTGAATTTATTTATATGCTAATAAACCATTGGAAGTGAAACTCATGTACCAATGACTCAGAATTTCAAAATGCTGAGAAGCAGCAGCAAAATATCATACCATTCATAATAATTGTAACCTGGTAGGAGAATTTGCTGAATAGAGTCTTTGTGATCATTAGGCATTTTGTTGGTAATGTTATTGGACAAAGATAAAAATGCATAACTCCAGAAAGTCACCTCCTAGTTTACGTGTCATGACACCTGATTTGGAAGACAACTACTCTCAGTTCTGTAGTATCAGCTATTTCTGAAATAGACTATGTCAATTCTTCAATACAAACAACTAGCAGATACTTCCCGTATTAGATACATAAGAAGAAAAAAAAGCTAGTCAGATTCTTTTGAGTACTATTCCAGTATTTTTTACCATTTACATGTCTAATTATTGCAAAAACGGTGGCAAATTAAAATAGGTAGATGTTTTTAAAGAGACCTGGTTTAGACATCAACCCTCTCTCCCCACCCCTTTTTTTTTAAAAACGAAAAAAAGTTTCTGGAGAAACAGCTTGCTCAGGAGATTATTATAAATTAGGAATTATCTTCCACAGATTAATGTTTGAGACTGCATTTCCTAAAAGGGATTCTAAATTTCTCTATGTAGTCATTTTTCCCAGCCTTTCATGCACCTTGTGTCCTACTTGAGTATTTCATCTTGATCTAGCTTGTGGACTTTTTCCTTTGTTAACCTTTTGACCGCTTCTTTTGCATAGCAGTTTCATATTCCATTCCGAGACCTCTGGCTGGCTTTTTTCTTCCAATGATATATGAAGAATGGGTCTCATTGAAGTAATTGTTTTTCAAATGTACATAAGCCTCAACTTTCAAACAGGTATAAGCTAAGTAATCAAAATAGACTCTCTCTCTGTAGTTCTTCACACAGCTGAGTGTTTTGCTATTGATCATCCATCTTTGGTTTTAGTAGCTGTGCAGGTGCATTTTAGGATATTTGAAAACAGGATTTAAAAAAAAAAGTTACTGCTATTCAAGCTTAGCATACATGCTGGGTAATCAGAGTAGACAACGTAGGTGGGGCAAAATGGATGCATGTAAAGTAGACTGGGTTTGCTGAAGCTGTGTGATGAAGGTAAAATCCATTCCTAGGTGTGTAGTTTAAAGAGCTAACAACTGCATCATACAGTCACAAATTGTGACAGTAGTGATAGATTTTGTAAAAATACAGCGTGATTTCTTGAGTAAACAGTGCTTCTTTTGTGAAAGTTATATGCAGATCTTAGAATAACATATTTATATAAATAAGCCGCAGTGCTAGGGACTGTTGTTTTTTCTGTATTTTGAATTAATTTAATTCCAGAATAGAGGGATGGATCCTTACTTACTTAGTAAGAGTTCCTACTAATTTGCATCTAGCAAGATGCAAAATTATCTGATAGGTTCTTGTAAAACTGCCTAACAGCTTCAAGCAACACTTCTCTACACCGGCATTGCAAATACTCACAATTTGTACAGTTTCGGTATGTGTCTTAGCCAAAAGCAGTATATCACTTACTTTCTTTGAATGAACTTCTTTCGATGAAAGCAAGCTCATTATTTTTAGCTTGCTTCATTTATAAGCAGTTCATAATCTCCTGTTCAAAACTTGAAAAGCTGCTAGCGAGAAACTGGAAAACACCAAGACAAAATGGAAAACGTACCACCATAAACACTGCCCTGGTATTGTGAGTAGTCTTAGAAAAGTAATAATGAAAAATTATCAGTTTATCATAATGGTATTTCAACTAGGCTGGGAGTTATGATTCATCAACATCACTAGGGATCAGTTAGCGTTCCAGCTACGTGCCCAGATTTTTAGAATTTTGTACCTTGAAGTTATTATGTTGAATCTTAACAGCTGAACAACAATTCAATTTAGCATTGAATTTAATTTCATGTTGTGCATATTCTTTGTAGACTATTTTATTCTCGTACAAAATACATTACTGAGAGATTATTCTTTTTTATTCATAATTGATTTATACTTTGAGGTTTTTTATTTTAGGTGGTAGGATAACCAACACTATTACAGTATTTTTATTAGGTTACCAAATAAGTAAAGATGGGACTTGCATCTGCAGCTAATCTGGAGACAGTCCTGCTTCACCTCTCCCTGTGAGCTAGCTGTATCTTAAGTGTTGGGAAATCAGTGAAAACATGTTATTTTATAATTTCTAAAATATTTAGCAACACTTTTCAGGCCCAGTGAAATATGTGAAGCCCTTGAGGTTTCACCCTGGAAGAATTTTCATGTGTAAATAGGTCTTTTTCTGTAGACCCACTAGGTAATGTCTTCCCACTACATATAGGTATGTGTCTGACAACAGAAATCTTACTGAAATGTGAATGATTAATATGGATTATTTCACATATAATTATGAAATGTCAATGGTAGAATGTTAAATGTCTTCAATAACACCAAACACAACACAATTAAGGGCATGAAGTTGACTGCCTATGCAATTAAAAGTTTAGGAGACTATCTGATCTGGAACTTGGCCAAGGTGTCGTGACTAACAAGCCTGTTCCTGAGAAAAAGTGCCAGGGGAACTCTGATAGCTGTGTGTGGTCAAGATTTCTGCTTTGTCTAAATTAAGCCATCTCAAAACATAACACTGCCACACATAATCTCATGCCAACATTTGGCTAGGCACTTGTTCTGTTCAAGCATTTGTGCTGGAGAAAGCTGACTATATACAGCATCAAGGCAAACAGTTTTGAAAGCATTTATTTTGAATTTCCTAGGAAGCCAAATGCTGCTGAAAATCCCATTCCATGATTGTAATTTACCCTCCATGCAATTACAGAACTCTCATAAAAGTCAAGGAGGGACTTGTACCAGGTATATAATGTACTGTAAAAACTTCAAAACATCTTATTGTTGGTTGTGAAAATGATAGACATTTTAGAACAGTGACTGTGAACAGAACTCAGCTTCTGCTCTGCTTCCATCTGGCGTGCTACTGTTTACTTGAAGACGGAAAACAGCACACATTGGGTTGCACGCATTGTCCGAAGAGAGAAATGCTCTCTTACACTTGTATGGTTGAGCATTTTGACTCAGTTCTTTTGCCATATCAGTGTAATGCCAGGGTGTGCTCCTGTAACCATCAGGTTTGTCCTGCCAAACCCTAAATTTACTGAATTAAACAGGACTTCTTACATAACCGAGGTTGTATGTTTGCAGGAAAATCGTCTGTGCATCTTACCTGAGGCTTTCTCTCATGCAAAAACACCTTAAAGGCTCAGGCTTCAGGAGGTAGCTACGTGCCTTAGAACCTATGCCAGTCCCTGTTATGTTTTGGACAGTTAGTGTGTGAATGGAATGGGTTGGTAAACACAGTTAAATCAAATGTTTATGCTTATTATGACAGTGAAATAGCTTTGAAAGGGTTCCTGTGGCACTGTGCTTCTCTGCATCCTCTTTCTGTTTGTGGTGCTGGCTCTGCAGAAGGCCACTTCGCCTTTCTCCTAGTGTTCTATGTGAAAGTGTGCGGTGCGAGAGTAATACAGAAGCTAGTGCTGTAAAGGTACCTGGAAATGTAAAGACAGTGCTTGAACTAGTGAAATGCCTTCTTTTTAGATTTTTTTTTTTCAAACTGTCTTTGGAATTTTAGCTTAACCTCTCTATTTTTTTGTTGTGATGATTCATTTATAAAACAGTAAGAGGGAAATCTAAACCTAGGTCTTTGAAATAAACTAAGTGATTTTTCTGGAATTCAGAAAAAATAAAAGCCAACCTGTACTATAAACTAAAAATTAAGGAGAGATACCCATATTGTGGCCTGAAGTAGTAAAGTGCTTTAGGAACTTGCTGAACCTAAGCAGGACTTAAATACAAAGCATATTTTATTTACACTTGCAGATTTTACTGAGCTCAGTCAGAAATTCCTCACCGAAGCTGCTAATGCCAGATGTCTATTGAAGATAGGTAAATTCTCAGCCTCTGTAATTACGCTTATTATGTTGTTACGGTTGTTAATGTTCTCACTTTTCAGAAGTCTTCCAAGAATTAGCTGAGTTACAGCAAGTTATTAGTAAAACATTGGCTCTCTAAACATCTTTTAAAGTAATTGGAATAAGAAATTATTTCTGCAGATTTTACTTTTACATCTGAGAACAAAACACTAGGAAAAGGAGAAACGATGACTGGCATTCTAAATGGGATCCTACATTTGATCACAGTAACTTCAGAAGAGCTTCTGCCTGAAAGAGTGTAGGATCACGCATTACATAGTGGCATAGGATTTTGCATTTGGAAATACAAAGTTAGATACCGAAGTACCCAGAGAGGGTAAACACTCCAGTTTTGCTTAAAGAAGTGGAAACCCTGTAAATGCTCAGTGTCTTTACAAACAAGGTTGGTTTTGTTTAGGAGTCCAGGTGCTGACTTAGATGCCTGACTTAATCCACTGTGGTTTGGATGGTTTTATGGTTCACCTTATTTCAGATTGGCAGATAATTGCAAATAGTTTTCCTTAAGTTTCCTTAAGTCTTATCAGAAATCTTGGAGATATTAAGAAAGGACCCATAAGGCTTAGGAAGTGTCTATCCTTTTATTAGCATGTGGTTTGATACTGTACTTGTATGGTAACTTTGAGAGTTTGTTCCAGCATGGTTTAATAACCATTACAGTAGATGGCTTCATTGCAAAGAAATCGGCTCTTTGTTGTCTTTGACGCACTTAAAGGCTCTAATTAAGGATACAGTAAATATGAACATTTCTCCTAATGCTTTAGCTTTTTTTAGGTGTTATCTGAAGAACTTTAATGCTTCCCATTAGGACACAAATACATAGAAAAGCATAGTTGATAAACTCAGGTGGGTTTTTATTTTTAATAACGATGAGTGTACTCAATATGAATAGTATTTTTAATTCAGCAAATTTTTTAAAGAGAATTTGATTAGAATTTGATTATATTTGGGATAGAAAAGTAAGATTTTTTTTGAAGAATGAATTGTAAAGGACATTATTCAGAATATATTTGTATGTTTTGACCTGATTTTTCTATTGCAAATTTGATTCTGACCTTTTAATGACTTTTAATGCTGCCAGACACCTCAATATTTGAGCACATTTCCTTTTAAAAAGTGGTGTGCATTGGTTGAAACCTTGCAATATATTACTTATAGCAAAGAACTTCTGCTTTCTTAAGGGTATAAATATCTATTTGCCAATGTCCAATTCAGTATCATTAGTTATAGGATTATGTGTTGTTTAATGGAAACACAAACCCACTTTTCCCTTATTACCAGAAATAAGCAGTAGTGCGCACACTCCTTCCATTGATTACATTTCATGTTAAAACCTGTTTTCTCTCCTATCACAAGCGATATTAAGACATGCTATTTACCATTGTTGAGATCAGATAACAGAAACATGAAAGAGTAACTGCTATCATTCAGTTCTGGAAAGCAGAGTGTGCTGAATCAGAGTCCTCGCTTCACTCTTGTGTGTTGTACACAAACCAATGTTTGACATTGACTTAAGTTTAATGTCCCTGATGACCATTTGGCAGATTTTTAAATTCTGTGCAGAATCACACCAAACAGAAGTGGTCAGCTTACACTTACTGAAACTGCAATTTCTCTGTGAACAGACTTAGTACTAACAGCACTACGTGCACGGCTGGTGCCACTGTACATGATAAAAGCATTTATCCTTCCTGGTAATGAACACAAAGGCAGATTGGGTCCAAAAGCAAAGAAATGAATTTGGGATATCAGTGCACACCTTTACTCCACTTGGCATTTCCTCCTCCTTCAAAATAGACTTGGTTTTCCAAGGAAGAGCCATGTGAAGGAGAGCAGGAGTCAAGGTTAAAGTTATGTCCAAGGCACTAGTACATTTTTATTTGGGGAGGGGTGTTTTCTGCTACAGCGATTTGGATCAATAGGATCATGAGACAAGATTTCTACCTAAAATGTTGAAGTCACTTAGACATAAGCTTGAATTCATTCTACAAAGTCATTCTAGGGTTTAGCAAAATCCTCATCCCGCGTTGGGAGGGAATAATTAGGAATTCATCACCTTTAAACATAATGCACTGTGCAAATTGACAGCTTTACTCTGGCATGAAATCTTTGCAGATTTTGCAAAGCAAGTGCTCTGTCTTTTCCCTTATTGTTTGCCCTTCACTTGACATACAGGAAGAGATGCATCAAGAGGATGGCAGGAGACATGTGTCACTTAAAGCATGCCATAACAATCTTTGCCTGGAATGCTCCCTTGCATCTGATTGAACAAGCAGGCACAATAAATGAATAAATACACAGAAAACTTCCTTTAGTTACAAAGTTGCTAGAAACCCCTTTCCATCCTCCCCCTTGAGCAGAGCTAACCCCAAGCACGCTCTTCCCTTCAGCCCCGAGCTGGAGTGCCACAAGCATATTGCACCAGTTCACTTGTTGCATGGTGCCAAGGTGGCATCTCCCCTCTGCTCAACCCACAAAACTTCCCCGAAGCACGTTTCAGCAGAGCTCTCTAGTCTCCAGCCTCCTTGCAGCCTCTTACCTGCATGTGTCCCTGGTACATTCTGCGTGGTTTGGTTCAGGTGTCCCTCAGGCCGACAGGTTGGGTGTGCGCTGGGGTAGGGGCACGTCTCCTGTGCTCTGGACTAAAGAGAGAAAAAAAAAAAAAAGCCTAGCCTGAACGAGCTCTTTTTTGCCAAAGCCTCAGTTTGTCCTGGAAGCTCTTTCACTGCTTTCAGTAGCCCAGCGATCCGGGCTGCGCTCCTCCCTCCGCTCTTTGCCTCTGCCTCTCGCCGCCTCTCTCTCCCTTTTTAATGCGGTGCTGCAACCTGCAAGGGAGCTGTTCCTCGCGGNAGTGAGCATAACAACAAATAAACCTGGAGTGTCCCGGAGCCAGAACACGGCAAAACCGGGATCCAGCACACAGAGCCGCCCCGGGCCTCCCCGAGGGTTTTGCCTCCTCGGGTGGAAGGGGAGAGGGCGCAGCAAAGGTCCTCGCATCCCGGGGAATGGTACTTCCCGCGCTGGGGTCGGCTGCGCGCCCCGCTCGCAGCCCTTCCCCACCGCTGCTGCAGCTGCTCGCTGCTGCCTGCAGCGCTGGGAAAGTTTGGCATTGCAGAACGAGAGAGATGGACAGGCGGCGGTCGTAATTAAAGCGAATTTTAGTAATATGCTTAGGCCCGACCCTACCCTCTGCTCTGTGTCTGAAGAGCAAACGTGAGCTGTCCTGATTCACAGACAATACCAGAAGGCTTGTTCTAGCTTGGTCGTATTGCTTAGTAATGCTTTTCAACACTTCCTGAAGCTACTGTCATATGGAAAAAAATCTGGCAATAATCTGTATGTGCAAAATTCTGACCTTGTAAACTGGCTAAATCCTGCAAGTGACATTTGCATCATCTTGGATCCAGCTCTTCTCTTCTCCAGCTCAAACCTTAAACTTCTAATCAGCTAAAAAGAGCAGCTATTTCAATCTCATTGCAAATTTCTGTCGCACCCAATGTACCTATATTCAGTAACACAGAAAACATCCAGTACCTGGAATTTACTAGATTGTATAATCTCTTGGTTCTGAACTCTCAAGTGTTACTGTTAAACCACACAAAACTTTATGATGCTTTTGACTGACCAGAGCAATCCAGCCTTAAGTGTGTTCCAGTACTAGAGCAATGCAAAATAGATTTCTTATTCCTGAAACCGGCACATTTGTATCATCACAGTTCTCATTTCAGCTGACTAAATAAGCCTTTTTGAAGTTTTCATATTCAGCTTTAAAAAATGGGGTTTTGCAGAACACCAGTTCATAAAGTCGGCAGTGATGGCACAAGCAAAATCTAGCCAATTTTTTTTTTCACTTAAGCTTGAGAGTTTTGTCTTTTAGATAGATAGTAAAAGTGACAGTTCTCTTTCATCCAGTGAATATATATCCAACTCAATGAGGTTTTCAGAACAGTCTAGGAGTTTAGCCATGTATTGGCAATAAAAGGAAATAAGAAATGAATATTTTTCGTCTAAATTCCTTAAGCCGCTTTGAAAACCTCAATTAAGAGCTGATGAGCTTAAAATACTTCTTTGTGATTGTCCATGCATGTTAGACACCTCTTACTGTAAAGCTTCACTGTGTAATACGAAAGGTTACTGCACTTACATAGATGAAGATACTAGATGATTGTAGTTTCACTTGAAGTATAAAATGTGAAATATGGAGTACAGATTTTTCAAATATAAATATCTGTCTGCCTTTGTGCTTAATTTAGAAGAAACTTTAGGTCTAGATGAAAAAAAAAGCAAGTCCTTTTTAAACTTCGAGCCTTGATGTCTTTGATTTTTGTTCAATGAAGTGTGCTAGGCTCTTAAACTTTTAGTAATCTTGAAGGTGCAGTTTTTCACTTTGGCTGCAGTAGATCCAGATTATCCTTTCCTGGGTTAGTGTGCAAATTTTCTAAAGTAGCTGAATGTTTTTAAGGCACATGCGAATCTCTTTTTTTGTTGTTGTTTAAGTACAAGACTCTTATTTCTCTTAGGAGGAAACAGGTAAATTTGTGCAACATCATGCCTTAAAATTTTCCTACAAGCTAGGAAAAAGTACACTTAGAGTGGAAGAATTGTTAATTTAGGAATGATTGTTCATGCCATGTTATTTGTGGGTGAGGGACAAATTTGGCAAGATCCAAATGCTAGATGTGAGATTTTATAGTATGGTATGTGTTGCAGTAGGCATTTTTCTTAAAATGTGAGAAGGAGGTGCATCCGTTTCACATACATTGGTGCAGTGGTTTACTGAGAGTAGCTTTTGGCAGGATCTGGCAGATCCGGTAAAGCAGGTAGACTCAACTTTTGACTTTTCTTTAGTGGGGGGCTAAATTGGTTGGCTTCAGTCAGTAAGATGATTGGCAAAGCAGTTGGTGGAGTGGAAAGAAGGAGGGAGATGTAAGCATAGACAGATGAATGGCAGTGGTTTCTTCTTAAGGAGCTGTTCTTTAGATAGCTTTCAGTGCAAGCCACACTGATATGCCCACAGAGTGCTGTGCTTTCACAAGTGTAAACTCTTCGTTCCTGCTCTTCAACTAGAAGCTTCAGCGAGTTGTTTCCCTTTCTATGTAGTTCCAAGCTGGAGTCAATGCATGGTATTTATCACTCAGTTATAGTACAATTTCAAAAAATGTGGTGGTGGGTGGGACAGAAATCGTTAATGTGCAATTCTGTAACGTAAATATAAAGGCAAGTTCTTTACAGCTTAGAAAAAAGTGAGTGCCAGGACCCATGCTGTTTGTGTGTCTGCGCCATTTCTGAATGTGAAGGTCTGTTTTGTTACAGGGTGTGTTTAATTGCACCAAGGTTCACTCGTCTAAAATCCTTTAAAAAAAGGTTTTTCTGTCATAGCTCCTTTTGGTTTGTTGGTGTGGCCGCATTAGTATTTGAACCAGTGATGTCTGTGTGCTGTGAGCTCTCTAAGCTTTGTTGTTTGTTATGGCAAAAATAGGAAAAATCACAGTAGAAAATATGAAAGTCATAATGTTTGTTAAGAAAGAGAAAAGTCACCATATGGCTCAACAGATTTTAATTAATATTAAATTGCCAGGGGATATTTTGAAAAAAAGTCAAATACGAAGCCTTTATTTTACAAATAAATGCTTAGACTTTATTTTCAAATACATTTCTGGGGCAATTCGGACTAGTAGGAAGCCTAGAGATAGTAATGAGAGTGCAGGGACATTTTTCAGAAATACAAAGTACACAAGGTGTTTTTCGAGAATCTGGCAACTACCTAATTACTGTCCAAAATCTGACATTTAACTCCCACTGGGAGGTGGTAGATATTTCATTCCTTTAGGCCTCAGTGATATTTATTTCATCCTGCTAATGTAGCAAATACTTTTAAACCACCAGTTCTGAAACTGCACAAGGCAACGCATAGAGACTCCAAGTTAACAACAGTTATCACAGTTATCATTGCTATTCCTTAACAAAGTGATTGGAATGGCAAAGTCTGTGGTTTCCATGCCAAGAAACCACGTGGAGAGAGCAAGTAATGATTTTTCTTAGGGAAATCACACAGTGCTCCACAGCCCAGCATATTCCAAGTAGGAAAAGTGAATATATACTCCATGTGAAACATAAAGCAGGGTGCTCCTCCTTAATAGGGATGCTTTTCTGAACGTGGGCGGTTGGTAACTTGAAGGAAAATGCATGTCCGTAGTTCTAAGTCGTGAGCAACAAAGTGTTGAATAGAAGAGTTTTAAATGCAAACTGAGGGTGATAATTAGTGGTACTGGAGCAGCCCTTGCCTCTGATGTGCTCTGAACCTGAAGCAACGCTTGGAGAAAGCACTTTTGGGAACTCAAAGCTCTGTGTGTGCGGCAGGTTGTTGTGTCCGTCACTCTACTGTGCTCCTCAGATCTCTCTGAATCTTATGGTGTTTCTCACGTAAGACAACAGATTGTGTTGCCAGCATCCAACGATAGCATATGTTTGATCTTAAAGACACAGATTTACTGCTTTGTTTGGTAGTAGATTCATGTTCCGGTGCCTATACCTTGTATAAAATGTCAGTCTATTAGCTCATGTAACCATGGAGATAATAAGTAATTTGCATACATGGAAACTCTGGGTTCAATTAGGCCTAACGCCTGCATTTTATTAAGAATTATATCTTTACAAATTTTAATACTGATAAATATTTTCATTATTTTCTGCTAACTGAAAATAGTTGGCCTCATTTGTGAAAACACAGGGCTGATTGAAATTACCTACTGAAAATAACCTAGTTCATCCTTAGATTCAAATGAGGTGCAAAAACTGTGAAAATTAAATTCAGTCGTTAATGTATTAATAGTCTCAAATTTTATTAATAACATGGAATTATTACATTAACATAATGTAATACTGTTAGTTCCGACAGATTCTAATTATGGTTTATACTTTGTTTCCTAGTTGCAGTTGTAAGGTATGAATGGTACAACTACACATTAATGAAAGCGCTAATTGTATTACATGTATTTACACATTGCTTTTATGTGCTAACATGATGTATATGTGTCTAGGGAATGCGTGTAAAGGAGGTGTTTGTGGTGCTTTATATACTTCAATGAATAATAAATATGAGCAACACAATCTTAATTTTAAAAAGCTAAAAGTTTAGCTAATAACTCATATAAAACATTTCATCAACAAGACTCAATGTAGAGCCCACCAGTCACAGCAGCAAACAGCAATTAGATTGTAAATAGCCTGAATAGAATAGTAACAGCATAATTCTTCTTTATGTTTACCTGTACCTGTGTATCTGTCAGTAAATACCAGCCTAGAAGTTGTCAAAGAGAATGGAGAAAACCACATTTTTTCAGATTATAACCAGTGTAATTATATCCTGTTTCAGTTGAAGCTTCTGTTGTTGTTACCCAGTTTCTGTGTAGCACGCCCGTTGCTGTCACCCCAATTTTAGGTACAGGGTAAGTGCTGTGAGTACAGGTGCTTGTATGTAATGGGGCAAGGTTACTGATGCCATGTAGCCTCTGCCACTCGCGACTGTATCCAAAACCAGTGCTGTGGAGAAACTAACTTCCTAGGGAAAGGTGAGCTCCGAGCAGTCTTTTCTCATCCACTTGCTTTGAGTTTAGCAGCGGCTTGTGATGCAAATTTGGCCTCTATAAGGCAGGATACAAGTCATGGTTATCCATTATTATATCACCTGCATCAAATCCGCAAGAACAGGAAACATCCCCTGTAGTTGCAGTTGTTAGCACCACAGTTACTGTTGTTTTTCCAGCCATATATTCAGTTTTCTGACAGAGGAGATTTTCTTTTTTTTGCAAAGGTTGTTTCTGATGTGTAGTAACACCATTCTCTAGGTGATGTCTTACACAGAAAGGATCTCCTGCCTATTTAGACAAAGAAAGGAGGAGGAAGTGTCTCTCTTCACTTTCCCCATGCACTTGATCGCAGGTTCCAAGAAAACTATATTTCAGTGGCCAAACGACCAATGTTCTTAAGTTTTCCTGAATTTGGATCCTGACATGCTTCTGCTGAAGTAAGCACAAACTTTTCAGTAACTCCAGTGAAACAGAGTGCATGGCTAAAGGACTCATCTACGTAAATATTGCAGATTTATAAACTGACCGTTCCTCATTTATCAAGTAGAAGAAAAGTTTTATGAAAGGTTCAGAATCTCCAAACATTCCACTTGTACTGCAGTTACCGTGATTACAGCATGGCATAAATGAATAAGGGTTGATTCTGCAACCTCTTACTGAAAATTTCAAAATGTGAGAGTCCACAACCCCCAGGATAATCAACTCCAGTGCTTAGCTATCCTACGGTTTGAAACTTTTTACTGTTTACTTAAGTATGCCTTGCTGAAGTTTGTGTTCTTTTTTCCTTTTGCTTTAGCCAAAATTGGTGTTGAGAAGAGTGTATTCCCTTTTCCTTTATAGCTGCTTTGTACACATTTAAAGAAAATTGTTGCATCTCCCTCCATTTTCTCTTTTTTAGAGTAAGCAACCTCAGTTCCTAAAACCTTGTTGCATAGGTTGGGCTTTCTAGATCTTTATCATCTTTCTTACTACTTTCCTTAGACCAGTTTAATTCAATAACATCCCAAACTGGATAAGTACTCCGGTCTATACCTGTTGAGTAGACCAGAAAAATTGTTTATACATCCCCCAAATGGTGTTGCAACATCATGATGCTGTCCAGTCATGTTCACCTTGTGATATCCTGGTACCTTTGGTGATATTTCTGAATCCTTTACTTATGCACTGGGTTTTTTTTTTTTTGTGGTTGATTAGTCCTACCTAATCGTAGAGTTTTGCCACTGTACTTACAGAATTGTATTCTACTTATTTAAAAACATTTCTCCATTTTATATAGATGATTTTAAATGCTGATCACATTCTTGTCTTGTTCTCACCAGCTTCTCCGTGTTTATGTTGCCTGCAAATTTAAAAAAATATGCTTTCTATTCCTTTAGCCAAATTGTTAACCAAAATACAGAATTATATGCTGTTCTGTGGAATGCCCTTGGGAAACCATTCTAGTTTGCCATTAATAATTTTTTTTCTGAGTAGAGTTAAGCAACCATCTAACAGGGACTTTTCCAGACCATGTTACCTCCTTCTGTTTATGACAATCCTATAAAGTTCTTATTAAACACATCTAGTATTTTTTGCCTGTCTGTAATGCCCGTTACCCTATCGTACAGAGAAAACAGTCTATATTGCTGGTTACTCATCACCTTGCCATCTTTTAGAAACTGAAATTTTTTGATTAATTGTTGTAGTATTTCTGCTATAATTAGAAGTAAGCTTTTTGGCCTTTCTCCCCCCTATTTTTAATGCTAAGCACTGTTTGTACCTGTTTATATGTTCTAGTTAAAGCTTCTGAAATTGCTTCAGTCTGTGCTCAGAGTATATGAGGGTGAATTTGATCAGGTGCAGTTATTCTGAAAAGAGCTAACTTGCCTAAATACTTTCACGTCTGTGTTTTCCTGTCACTGGTGTTAGGTCTGTTAAACTTCTGATCGCAGCTGACCATCTTAGGCAAATAAAATCTTTGTTTTTTGTTTTGTTTTTTTTTTAACTCCACACACCAGTAATATATAAACAGAATGTAGCTCACTGGGGATTCCAAAACATGTTTTAGAAACTGCATAAATATGCAGGCATTTACCTGCTCCAAGCTCCTGACATCTGTGGCCAGATGGCTGCCAGTATCCAAGCTGGCTTTGATTTAAAGCTAACTTTAGTGTGTCTGCTCTACATTGCCATTACGTTAGTGAGTGCAGTGTAAACACATCAATTTACCTTGAACGTAGAAAAAATTACTTACATAGAAGACTTGCTTATCAAGATAATGAAAATCTGTTTTAAATGGTTTAATATTGCTAAAAATATTTCCATAATACCGGTACCTAAACCATGCTAGACCTCAAATGAAAGGATGATTTGCAAGGTTTTTTTCTGATCTTTTTTTCTTGAGTATAAAAATTCTTTATAGATCTCAAAATGAAATTTTTTGCTCTTTAATTAGATTTTATCCACTTGTGATTACTGATAATATAGATGAGACACATTCCTCTTACCATATTGACTGCTTTGCTATCTGTTGTACTTGACAAACCTTGAGAAATTACTGGATTCAGTGAAGCATTCATCTTGAATGACTCCACACAGTTACATAAGGGATTTCCTGGCAATGAAAAGTTTAATGTTGCCATATCAGTTCTGAGTAGCCAGCATGAAAAATTTACAAGAATACTTAGTACTTCAGAGCCTATTCGATACAAAAGAAAGAAGGATTTATTTATTTTTTTAATGTATGAATGTTCTTAATCACTGGAGAGCTACTGCAATACAGAAGAGTTAAAAAACACAATTCCCCAGATCTTATGATTTATTTTTAAAACTACTGATGTAAAAAAATTTTGGGAGCGAGTGCTGTTATCTGCATTTTGTATAGATAAAGATAAGAATTGGGAAATTTTATTTCATCACTAACTGTGGAGGTTGTTAAACAGCTACTGTTCAAGTTAAGACATTTTATGATCAGCGGTTCCAATAACGTTCATCAGGGAGTATTCAAGGAACCACTTAAGAATGTCTCTGGACTGTTAATGTTGTTTTTTATTAATTGATATAGCACTGAGAAGGCAAATACTGTGCCAGAATTTTAAATGGGATGGCTTAGTAATTACAGGCCTTTCAGCCTGGTGCCAATCCCTGGCAAAATAATGGAAGACTGAGATGGGACATTATTAGTAAAGTAATAATCAGGAATAATGTAATTTATGGCAGTTCTCATTGGTTTATGGACAGTATATCTTGTCACACTAACTCAATAGCTTTCTTATGATATATGAGGTTTGGTCGATGAATGTTGTAGCACTGATGTAATGGACTTTCTTAGGGCATTTGTCATGATACCACATGACCTTCGATTAAGAAATAAGAATAATGCAAGTTCGACTGGGCAACACATTTATAGGGCCAAACCTGCTTATCCGATCGTCTTAATATGGAATATTAATAATAAGTAAGAATCACTATCCAGTAGGGTCACTCAGGAATTGTTGAGTCATGCTCTGTTTCTCACTACTTTTAATGATTGGAAAAATATTGAAAAATAATTAGTGGTAAATTTATGTAGGTGATATAAAGTTTGGGACTTTGGAAATAAAGTTAACTTACAAAGTGATCCATAAATTGTATATGCTTCAGTAAAACTGAAGGTAAACCCATATATGTATATATTCATTGTATATAATTTTTTTTCAAATCTATATGAACACATCATTTAGTTTATATTTGAAGGATGAATGACTGTCTAATTACTGGAAAGCGTTTGGGAGATCGTGATAGATGATTGGTTACATGCAGGATTTCACTGTCACGCAGTGGCCAAAGCCTGAAAAATGGCATGAAGAGAAACTTCAAACAGAAGTCATGAAGTTATGTTACTTCTGTGCTAGTAGTGATGTAATAACTTCCTAAATATCTGAGCACATGTGAAGACTCAGATTCATGTTGTAAAAAGGAATGGAGAGTTGGTGAAGACTTAGGGAATGATTAATGGTTTGGACATTCTGTGCCACAAGTTACTCAATGGCTTGAAACTGTTTAGTTCAAGCAAAGGTAATTTTTCCCAGCCTGTATCTATATAAGGCACAGAATATTACACTGGAAAACTTTTTGAAATAACAGTTATTAAAAATGAAATGGTGGAAAGTTGGAAGTTAGGCAACAGTTAGGCAAAAGTAAAAGTACAGTAAAAGTAATAAAGCATTAAATGGTTTTTAAAGAATTGTTGTGGATTCTCTGTCTGGAGTTTTTAAAATCAAGATTTCTTGGTTTTCTTTTTCTGAAAAATATATTCTGCTTCAAACAGGAATTAATTTAGAGTGGACCTATAGTTTTGTTATAGGAATGAACAATCGATAATTGTAATTACTGGTTTTGTAATCTCTTAACTGATTTACTTGCAACTGTGTAGTAGGGAACAGCGAGGATAGTACTTGCTCTTACTGATTCCCAAGCTGCACTGTTCTCCTTTATACCGTACAACTTCCTACTAAATAAGAGGAAGGCTGGGATTTCTTAAATACGTATTTCTTTATATGTGTGTGTGTGAGTGAATCCTGCTTTCATGCTCAGTGTGGGAAATTAAAGGAAGCTTTTTTCCCCATTTGCGCACCTGCCCGGAAACAGTTATAAAGCTGTACTTTTTGGTGTGCAAGGGCAGCAGTATTGAAACCCTCCCTGTGGCCAACGTGAACCTGTCCCTTTCCTGTAGACAGTTGACGTTGCTCTGGGAGGGCTCTTGTGGGAAGCTAGGGCTAATCTCCCATATATACCCCATATCAGATGGAGAATGTGCTTTCCTCAGTGCCCTTGGAGCCATCAAACGTTTTTTCATTACAGCTTTTGGCCTTGATATGCTGCATTGGTTCCCAAAATCACTACTTTTTTTCTGCTGAGCAGGAAGTTTGTGTTTCAGATGTTGATTTTTCATAAGTGCTCAGTTTCAGCCTGCAAGAGTATTTTTTTATTAATGATGATTCTTTTTTTTTTTTTTTTTTGTATTATTATTTGTCTGAAACAGCTGTGGTGGTTAAAAAGTTCCAGTCACACAGACTGGTTGCTGATACACAGAAAATGTGTACCACTGAAAAGGGAGCATATAAGGAAACACTATTCTGAGACCTGGCTTTGTGGGATCCTGAACACATCCCACCAGCTCAGTAGGCCAAATCCTTATGTCCTTGCTTAGATGCCTGAACATCAGAGGTGCTCAGAAATTTTTCAGTCCAACTGGGCCAGTTCCGGAGTGATTCAATGTCACTGCTTAAGCCATTTGGTATTCTTTATGCTTGATGTAGTGTCATGTTGAGAGCCAGCACAACAATCTCTGTATTTTACAGCATTTCACAGCAAGAAAGGCAACCATGCAGAGAAGTATGTACATCACCCGCTTGATAAGAGAACGGATCCCTGTTTGATTCCAGCAGAGGCTGGTGGGCGGAGCTGTGGTGGACACCTGCCAAGGGAAAAGCTGCAGAGTCACAAGTTATGTGACTATACCAGCTTCAGTTCAGCCTTTCTCCAGCTGTCATAGAAATAGCTGGACAATTAATGACAAGGAAGTAATTTGTAAGTAGTGAGAGTTTTAAAATATGAGACTCAGCATGTAAGACTAGTTAGTCACAAACAAATTCTACTGAGAGTTTCCTTTTGGCTTTTTTTGTCATTCACAAATAACCTGTGTTTCAGGGTCATGATTTAATGATTCTAAACGTATTCTTAACAGAGGTATTCATTTTGACTGCACAGAAGGGGAAAATGCATTTTTTTCTTTTCTTCAATTAGTAACAAAATAGCTATCTTGAAATGTTTAGATGTGTTGATAGTAGAGACAAAAGCGATTGAGGTCCTTTAACATAGGCAGAATGAAAAGTTCACTGTAGTTTTTAAAGTTCTTTAAAGAATGCATATCCCTCTGATCTAGAATATTAGCAGAATCCATCAGTTTAGCAGGCTGAGACTGGACAAGAATAATCAGTTATGTCTTATGCCTATGTGAAAAATGTCTCTCTTTTCACACCCACGAAACAAGTGATTAAAGTTCACGACTGGGCTCTGAAGTCTGGCTTTTGATAAACCAATTCTTTGAAAGGTGGCTTCTGGTTTGTCAGTGTCAGGTAAACCAAGTTTATTTCAGACTTTCTTTCATCTCTATACGATAATACAAGACTCTAATGAGGAGGTGAGGGGGAAAAATTTTTTACTTTGGGCCAGTTTGATTAACACTGTCCTTATCGACAAAACCAGAATAAAAACCCCAGTGGATTCAGAAGAGCTGATTTTCAAAACAAACTTGATAGAATAACACATCTCACAGAAGGACGTGGGATTTGCGCTCAGCGATCTCTTGGTGCTTTTGCAAATCTCATCCCCCAAAATAAGCCTATTCCTGACAAGCAACAATATAAAAGTGAATAAATTGAATAAAGCATAAAAGTAATGCTTTAAAGGAGAATACTTCAAAAAGTTTACGAGTTTCATTATTCACTTTTTGTTCACTTTTAAGGTGAATTCTTGATTCTCTGTAATAATGTCTTTGTATCATTTTCAAGAAGAAACACTTCCTTACTTTGTCAGGTCACTTAAATACAGGTCTTAGATCAGGACTTATTTTGTCTAATCTTGTCCTAGCACAGTTTCTCTTTAAAATTGTCACTAACACTAACTAAGTAAGTCGCCTTACTTCTGTTTTCTCCGTTGTAAACTGGGGCAGAGGTGTGTGCATGTAATTAGCTACACGTGTCTCAGGGCCAGCAGAGACTGATAAAGGCTGTTACTGACGATTCATCTTAATGGGGGATTTCAGATTCAGAAAGTAGAAGGAGCAGATGTGATTAGAAAAAAACCTAAACAAACAATGAGTAGCAATCAGTTATCGAATCACAGAGCTATAAATACAAGCAAATCATTGTGTGACGCTGACTTTCATCGTGATAGACAACCTTTCACAACTGCAATACACACACAGCAATAAAAGCTGTAAAATTCTGGAGGAGATCCTCAGCAGGGATAAATTCTTATAGCTCCATGACAACAGTTGTGATAATTTATACCTGACAAAGGCCTGCTTTTTACTGAACAACTCCATCTCTTTTGAGGTGCAATTTGTCTTTTTCCAGGGGGGTATTTACTTCCTCTGTTGTTGGCTTAGTAAGTCCTACATGAAGGGCTGGAAAGCCAAATAGGTCTTGTGCTGCTTTGTTGCATCGAAGCATTTCACCTGCTGTGTTGTGGCAATGTTAAGATGAACGATTTGGCCTCCAAAGAATTCCTAATAGGAAAGGTTTTGCTGACTAATGTGAAAGTCAGCTGGTCTCCCTTGAGATGCTATAATTAAGATACAGCAGATGTTGAAACTTTTCTCCAGAAAGTACCAATGATTAAGATATCCTGTGTAGCAGACATATGCATTTGCTTAGATACAAGAGAGAAAGTGGGAATTATGTGAGGTCCATGTTTCATGAGACAAGGAGGAAGTTGCAGTGTGTGCTGGGAAATTTGATTAGTTCATAGCAAAATAATTAACTTGGAAAGTGTCTGGCTAATGAAGAGCAAAAACGTTGCTGACGTTTGGAAGCTAGAGGGCATGTGGAGAATTTATACTTTGGCAAAAAAACTACTAGATAGGTCCAAGGAGGAGGCAACAGTTTAATTTTTTTAATGCATTCTCCTTTACTCACTTTATTTGGATTACTGCATATCATCCTGCTTTGTTCTGTAACCAAACACGTAGATGGAGACACTTTGGAAAAGAGTTTTGGTCCTGTCTCTCTCTATCTACCTTGGAAGCTCTCAAAACTCTTGTCCTTCTCTGAAGTGTGATTTCCAACTGAACTTACATTCTTGCTTGTCTGCTGTTTCCGTTTGCAAGGAAAACCTCACTTAGTGTGTATCTGCTCCTGGTGACACACAGGTTGTCTCTTTCTGAGGTACTGTAAATCCTTCCGACAGATGATTCTGGGATGCTGATGTTCCAGTAAGGGTGCCCCTTCATAAATCAAAGCAAGAAAATTGCGGATTAAGCATTGATTATTCAAACTTCGTGTCAAAAACTGATCGGTGTTTCCATTAGGGATTCAGAAAATGTACTCAGACTGTATAATATTGAAGCCTTTGCCCCAGTGCTGGATAAAGAGACTTTAATATGTTCAATTAAAACTTCACAATTCTTTTCCCGGTAACAGATTGTGCCATCACCCTACAAGACCTGTGAAGTGTGTTAATAGTGATCAAAATATCTCCTGTACCTGCATCTCCGTTTTCTTACATTACTGGCTTGTTAGCTGTGCTGTCTTGTCTAACTTCCAGTTTAAACAATTATGTTCTGCCCACCTTAATTCCAGCTGCTTCCCATGTACTCGACACTGCCATTGGCTGCCCCACTTATGCTTTGTTTCTACTCTAACCTGTTGAGCAGTGACTGTGAGCTGTCAAGCTCTGAAGATCTAGTCATGATTCCTATGTATAGTCTACATGGTAATTTTCACAGCACATTCTTAGGACAAAAGGCAACAGATGAGTTACTCCTTTGTAGTACAGCTCTATAATTTCAGATGTAAATGGTAAGAACTAAGGCCAGCTAAGCTGATGGTTTGGGGAACTCTACTGGTACTGTGCATTCAATATATTTTTATATGTTTTTCAGTTGCAGGAAATAAAATATGTCTAGACTTAAAATACTTACAGTTTAAAAACACCTGTAATCCCTCCAAAGTGTGAGTGACAGTTCTGTAAAGGTCTCACATTTCAGCTAATTAGTATATCAAAAATGCTTTCAATTTCTGTAACATTTTTCTCCTAAGCACTGCAAAACATTTTATAAGTTTTAATGAATTTAGATGTGAAATATCATGGCTATATGGGTCATCATCTTCATTTGACAGAGGAATGTACTGAATCTCATAGGAAAGTTAAATGACTTGGAGAGGAAACTTTGAAGTACTGACAACTCCAACTTTGAAGTTGTCTTCTCCCTGAAATGTAAGATCATTTGTCATTTATGTAAAACAGAATTCACAAAATATGATTTGCAGCTTTCAAAGGGAGATAGGAGTGTATACCGGTCCAGAATATCTAAACATCTTAGGTATGGTTGAAACCCAGTTTTCTTTAGTCCAGGGAAGTGAGTAATCCCTTCCCGCACTCAGTAATTACAACCAATTCTCACTTGGCCACCCTGTAGGAACTGAGCTGTTATTAGAAATAGAAGATGATGAGCCGTTTCCTGGTTACTGTAAACACATGAAACACATGGGCAGAGATAGGTTGAATCTGGATTGTTACCTCTGGAGGCCTTTTTTTTTTTCTTCCTTTTTTGTACTTAGATTAGTTTAATGGATTTCTGATGTATAACTAAGTCTCCTAAGCTAGAGTGAAATGTTTCAGGGTTTGTCATGTCCATAAATACAAAACCTAAGAACTGGCAGAAGAAATATACCCTACCTCAAACCAGAGTTATTTTTCTCAGTTAGTCAGGAACCTAAGAGAGGATTAACAGAGCTGAATGTAGCTTCAAGTTCAAGTCAATTGGATTTATACCTTCACCAGCTTGTCTTTCCTCACCGTTTTAAATCTTTAGAGCAAAGAGAAAGATTGAATTGAGAAGAGATTATATCATGTACTTTGTCTATTTCCAAAACAAGACTTTTCCCCCAACCTTGCTATGTGGCCTTGGACTTCTCTGTAGCCAAGAGACTGTCACGAAGTTAATTTCTTCTCATAGCTGAACTCTTCTTTTTTTTTTTTTTTTTTTTGTCCATATTTTAGCTTTATTAATTGTAGTAGCATTCTGCAAACAATTCCTATTTTCAATTCTGCTACAAGTTACTACAATGTACTGCGGCAGTCACAAAGCAAACTTGACATTGAGATACGTATGGTCTTTGTTGGAGAATAATAAGGCAAATACAATAATGTAGTTACGTAAGTCAGTGATGTGGCCTCACGCAGTACTGTGCAACTTAACAACTGATACAAAGAGATTATGAGGATCAAGACCGGTTGTTTTAGGAAGAAGATTGATCATTTCTTTAGAAAGAAAGAAGGGCACAATTACACAGTATCTGGAAATAAATGGTTTATAGAGGTAGATTGGGAACTTTCCTTTCCCTCACGCCAGGAACACCTGCATGTTTTATAAACTAGAAGCACCTTCTCTCAGAAGGCCCAACTTGTTCATAACTTGTATTTCACTTTAAAGTTAACTGCAATTTCAGATCTGAAGAATGCTTCACATACTGAAAACCCCTCTAGTTTTTACAGCTATTCTGTTTGGCCTGATAACAAAAATCAACTAGCTCTGCTCATCATCCTAGATCATAGAATCATAGAGTGGTTTGGTTGGAGGGGGCCTTTAAAGGTCATCTAGTCCAACCCCCATGATCATGGCTGTAACAGTGTTTAACCAGAATCACTTTCTTGTCTGTTTTAATGCTGAGAACTAAACATGTTGTTTTCTCATCAGTGTAACACCTCTGAGAAGTTACAAAATTCAAGCTTACTGAAAACCTGAAATGCTTACATGAAGGACAAGAGAGTTTTAGAACTCTAGTGATGTTTTTAACTTCTGTTGTCACAGGATGAACTGTTCATCAACCGATGTGAAAAGATAAAAAATCAAAGGTCAGTTTCTGCATCTTAGTGACTTATTCAGGCATTTAATTGGCATATCAGAGTATAGCAAAAGAGGGCATTGACTGGAATTTAATGAGATGTCTCTAGCACTCATACATGGATGAAATGAACAAGCTACATTTATAAATCTGTAAGTTTTATTTATAGACCTATAGTTCCTTTAAATCAGATATCCAATGTGTGCTGCTGAATTCCATCTTAAAAGAGTAAAAGAAATTAGAGGTCATCATGCTCTGCAATACAGTTTTGTGTCATGCTCACTTCTCAAGTTCTTTCTTTATTCAGATTTCGCTGAACAGCTGTAAGGACAGATCAGCATCTAAACACACATTCTAGATGTGCACCAAATTGTGACGTAAACATCTGCTCCACTGTGCTGAAATAATGGAATGGAAATCATGAAAAGGAAGTAGATTAAGGCTTTGTACTAACAAATGAGGCCTCAGTGTTTTCTTGGGCTTATTTAGACGGCAGTGGACTGGGATGATCTGTTAACATCTCTACCAGTTGTTCTGTGATGTTACATGCAAGAAAGTTTCAAATCAGAAAAGTCTACATCCATTTGATCATAAATCATAAACTTTTTCTGGGCAGGGACCTGGAACATTTGGTGTTTTCTGAAGAATGAAGAACACATAGCACTTTGTAAATAATGAATGATAAAAATAAGGCATAAGTAACCATGCTGTAAAAAAAAACCAAGAAATGTATTAAGAAATATCAACTGTAGGACCAGGTTTACCTGTTGAGCTGTAATTCATTATTCATCATTCAATTTATAGAGTTTTAACTCTTAAGGGAAGGGCTGCTACAAAATTAGTTTAAAAAAAAAAAAAAGTAAAAATACGGCAGAAACACTTATGTAGGATTTGTAAAAAAAACTAGAAACAACTAGAAAGAGGAGAATGAGGAAAAAATACAAAACCTGACGAAGTACAGTTTGAAGAGCAAAGTTTAAGTTCTGTCTTCATACAGTCTATCAGTAAAATTAATGAATTATTGTGGGAAGTGAAAGCTCATATGCTCTGTGATGATCTTCTGCATAGTACTGAGTGTCACTGTCATAAAACTTTTCTTTTTACTGTTGCCTTGATGAAATGCCTTTCAATATATTTAGTAAACATATTTCCACAGAGTAAAATGTTGTTTTGAGCTGTTGTTAATGAAAATTCCCATCAGGATTTTAGAGCTTGATGCTCCAAGGGTGGCATGGGGATGAGAAAGAGAATTTAATATGTTTAGTTATAAATCTTATTTATAATTTTGTTTATTATTTTGTGAACTAAGAAATTAACTTTAAAAAATATTCTCTGACAGGTTAGTCTTTTGCAAAAGCAGAGTTATGAGAAATTTGTAGATGTTAAAAAGGTATTCAAAATGAAGTTGTACAATTCAGGAAATTTAATTTTAAAAAAATTACCTCAAAAATGAAACCATTCTTGTGTTTTGAAGATTTTTTTTTTTTCTTCTTCTTCACAAAGACCAAAATTCCCTGTGGAACTGGCATCTTTCATTGCAATTTCAAAATGAAATTCAGAGATAAGCACAGGCCTGATCCTGCCCATGTATACCAAATACACTACTTTTTTTCTTTGAATTGTTACATTAACCACTTTGCTATGCTACTTTTCCCATGCTACTCTACAATGCTGTAGGTAATAAATATTTCCAGGATCGTATTATAGCATCATCATGAGAAAAATATTATCGATCATTTAGATATTCTCTACATGATAGTAAATCCAGCTTATTCTTCTAAGTCCAGCTTTGAGTTCCTGCCTATGAGTGGTCTCAGGAGGCACAGAGCTGCAGAGACACCGCTGTGATAGGCTTTCATGTGTCACTCCTGTGGCTCCACTGTTTATTTCTCTGTATTTTAGAAAAATAACACACCAGCTTTTAACAGTATGAATTTGGCTACTTACTCTGTCAGTAACATCTAATCTATCTGTCTTAGTTATCTCAAGTGATCTCCACATGCATCCTTTTATTTATCATTTTCTGCACCAGAAAGAAACTTTTAGCAGTGCACATTTTATTATTCTGCTACATCCAGCTGGCACTTCATATATTTATCTTCAAAGGCTGGTGACACATGTATTCCATGTATAGCAGGATGTCATCTCTGGGTGTTTATCTCTATATATGTACATAGAGGAGAGAAAGGGTAAAGGCAAGAAGAGAGAGCGAGTGATTGGCACTGGAAATAATTATATATTTTGTGACAAACTTCAGTGCATTATTTATAGGAAAATCTGCCATATTAAATCTTGACAGGGGGATATGTCAGCAGCATTTTCTGTAATTGTTTGGTACTCACAAAGTGATCTATACTGCAGATACCCTGCAGCATCTGGTGACTTTGAAGGCATGAAATGGTGGAGTGATGCTCTTTTTCCTGTAGAAGTTTCCTATGCAAGTTTTCGAGCAATAGCTTTAGAAATATTGCCAGCAAATTCACTATATTTCTTTCCTCATACAAGACTGTATCAATGATAGAGAACTGCTTTGTTCCATGGAAAGTACTTCCAGGTAATGGCTTTAGTCACAGTGACAGGCAATTGCAATGATCCATAAATAACTTTTTTGCATTGCAAAAATTTTTGCAACAATTAGCAGGAGTGTGCACAACGCTTCACTGAGGGCTAGAATCAGAAAAAACCAGAGCTGACTAATAGAGCAATGCATAAGAAGTAATAAAGAGGTCATCTACCTATAGAGAACTAGAAAATGGCATTGCACGTGCTTTTAGCAGAGCAGCATTTTAGAAGAGGAGTCAGGTAGTTTTCCATCAGATTGTCCAGAGCTAAAGTTTTACTTCTGTTCTTACTGCCTTTGAGATATTTGATTGAGAGACATTTTGAGATTTCTCTTTCCCACCTGAAGTTGGGAACACTCACCTCCTTGATTGTGAAAGATCCTTGTCAGCGGCTACCATCTGACAGGAGGGTACCTGAGTACTGTTTTCTTGAGTGTTAGAGATGATCAGTGTCATACAGCCAAACAGGCCTGTGAAGTGATGCGATTGATCTGCAGACCAGTCCTCACCTACAACTGTTTTTCCTGTTTTATCTTAATCAAATAACACAGAGCCAGGGTGCTGCTCTTCTCACTATTGGAAAAGCTGGCAGGAGAAACCCTAAAAGCTTAAATAGAAGGTTGGCTTGGACTGCAGGAAAGTTGCAGGGAGCTGTCTGGATACGCTGGTGAATCATGGAAGGCTTAATTAGCAAGAAACACTGTGATAGTTATTTCAGTCATAGGCAAACCTGCTCCTTATACCTTACAGCCCCAGAGCTGATACTTAAAATAGCTATTCGCGTGTTCCAGGCAGAGAGTACATTTGAGTTTGGTGATGAGGTAAGGGGCTGTCTATTTTGTCTGTTTCTCTGATTTTGTGCTGCAAAGGGGAGAGTCCTGGTAGGTACATGGCTGTAGCTCAGTGGCCCAGTCTCCAGCTTGCCATGGTAGGGTGATAATTGGCTTGCTAAAGAAATGAGTAATAAAAAATAAAGGGGAAAAAAAGCATTAAATCAAACTGGTGAGTGACTTTGGTACAATTCTGGCTAAAAGAACACAAATTAATTATGTGAGAGCTTACTAGGGTTCTTATATTACTCTTTCCTACAGTGCAGGGGCACAGAAATCAGATATGAGCTAGATGTTAAATTAATGAAGATAAAAGCCAGTAATTTTAGTTGATGTAATTTTCTATTGCATAATGCAGCAAATCTGTGTTGGGGGTTTCTTTTGAAGGAGAGCAGGGGAAATGAAATGAGATGTGTCCCCAAGGTTTCTGAAATGTCAAACCTTGAAGGGTTTGTATACATTCCTCTAAGATGTACAATGGTATAGAGGTGCTTTCTAAAAGCAAACACCAGAAGAGGTTTGTGGATGTAAAGTAAAGAGGGTTTTGTTAAGTAACTAAAAGTTAGACAATTGTTCAAACCAAGGCAAAGACTGAAATTGCAGAAGAATGAATGCAATTAGTGGGAAGATCAGGCTATGTGATATAAGTACAGACACAAATCTAAGTGATAGACCCGTTATTTCAAGCAAATAGGACAATGAGAGATAGGAGTTCAACCGTGAAAGCCAGGGCAAAGAATTAGAGATGAACCAGAGTGAAAAACAGGATCACGTAAGGAAACACAAGAGACCAGAGCTGAAAAGTGATGATAAATAAATATAGCTAATAGTATAATGGCTCTGCACTGAACAAAATTTGGAAAGAGATTGTCTGGATCGCATCAGTATGAAAATTCCAGTAGGTTTCGTAGTTCTTTGCTCTGTGGAGGATGTGACTAACACAATAAAAAAGACGTTGCTTTAAATTATTAAGTTCCTAAGTGCAAGTCTATTTTCTAATCTGCCTCAGTGTTTACTTGTTTCTGCAGAAACACACACATTCCAACCATTCTCTGTCATGAGCAAGATGCTCAAGCAAGTGCAAATGATGTTATCAATATCCAGTATCGTGACTCTGAAAATGCCATACTAGATGCTTTAGCAAAGGGGGCAAGGAACATTGCAGGGGCTAATTATGGAATAATGTGATTGAGGCAAGTCCACTCCTAATCAGTTCTGTTAGAGATTGGCTAAGGCCCTGTGTTAAATGGATTTATAGAATTAGCTTTTCAAGCCTGAAGGCATGAGAAATCCAACATCCTGTTTAACACAAACTGGAGAACCTCATTAAATAATTCCTGCATGAAGCCTACAACTATTTAAATACAAACATTTATGATTAAAGCCAGACAGTTATTATTTGAAAATGACAAGAGGAGGAGGAAGCCAACTGCAATTTCTGATTTACAGGATTACTATAAGCTGTCAGTTTGATGCAGTCATGAAACAAAACAAATAACAACCTGAGCTGTATGTCAGGCAAGAAATTTCCAGTGGAACTGTGAAAGAAAGTTTCAGGGTGATTTTATAAGGCATTAGAAAGATTCAATTTGGAAAACTGTGAATTATTCTCATCACTCAGGTTTTTTGAAAAAAAAAAAAAAAAAAGATGACTTGAAGGCAATAGACATCCTTGTTTTTAAGAGGAGGCCAAAAGAATAGAACTTGCAAAATGAAGATAAAGTTACTGTGGTTATAACTGGAGCTGATCTGGACTGCTGTTCATCTTGGTGTTGCGGTATCAATGCACTGTGAAAGAGCTGCCCGCTATTAAAGTCAGTGGCCTTGCCAGCCAGGCCATAATCCAGCACATGCAGACATGTGAGACACATACAGATACATTTTGCTAGTGTTTTGTCAAGTTTATAATGGATTATCTGTGTCATTGCTTATCATTGCTATTGCCTTCTAAACTTCTGATTTATCTTCAACCTTTTATTTGATGTAATCAGTCCTTAAATAAATGCAATTTATTTCATTATATTTTTTCACACAAGTGGATATGCACAAACCAGGTTTGCACGCAGTGCAGAACATGCAGTAGCTCTGCATCAGGGAACTCGGCATTGGCAGGACTTTAAAACTGCTCAATACTCAGTAGCTCCTTTTTGTGACAGAAAGAACATGGTACGTGTGTTTGAGGACTTCTAAAAAGCCAAAATTTTTCTGAATGTAGATAAAGTTTGAAAAACTGTAGCAAGTCTCTTCAACTTTTCAATTCTTAATTTCTTTGTCAGTTAAATGCAGTTAAAATTTATGACGTATTTTCTGGATCCAGTGGATCTTTTCTTAGAATTAGACAGATTCTAAACAAGGCCAAATTATTAATGTTACAGGAGAAGAAATGATTGCCAAGTATTACTAATTTAATTTCTCTACAATATTTATAGGTGTTATTTTTCATAATTCTGAATCAAAATCTCCTTTCATACAGAAAAGGTATGCAGAAGCCAGAAGTAATGCCATGCTGCACACAAATATACTCTCTTAATGTGTGCGAATCATTGTGGTCTTAGAAACTACAGCAACTTCAATCTTACAAAAACCTGTAAATTAAAATGAAAGAAAATTACTTTAAAACTGCCTTGTTCCTTGAGCATTTATTTTTCTGTGAGACAAGAAAATAAAGTAAAAAGAAACTCAGAAAAGCCTGAGGCATCAGCAGAACTTCTTAACAAATGATCTAACTACTTATGATGCTAGTTCTGAAAAATCAGTGAATAGTGACAATATCTTTTAAGAAAATTACATCACTTAATATTAAGTTTTCTTATCTTCCTAAGGACCAAATCCTGGCTCTTGGTAAAATCAGTGAGAGTTTTGTTAATGCCTCAAATCATAATCAAACTTCAAGAGCCTAATTTGAAAACATATTAGCTTTTTGAGCATTACCAAGAACAAGTTCAAATTAGCTCCATCACAATGCAGAATAAAAATCTGTGCGTGCGTTTGTCTCTCTTGCCTATGTATAAAGGAACATTCAATCCTGTAAAAAAAAAAAATGCTGTTTTCAGTGAATACCAGTGCAAAAGGTAACGCTCCATGAACAGCAAGGCGACGTGGTTAGGCAATCAGTTAAACTCTCTTTTGGCATCCCATAGCTTTCTGTCATTTTTAGCAGGCAAATGTGCCATAGTACAGTTTATTGTTTCTTTTACACAAAATAATCGTTTTTAGAAGCCATGCTAATTGCTGTGATCCATCTCAAGTTTTTGGGAGGAGGGTGTGTGTCTGGATTCTCTTTTTGTGGCTTCTCTGTTTATGCATGGATAAAATAATCTGAAATGCTACCAAACTCAAAAAACTCACTTCTTATAGTTCTATATATATGACAGTAAACTAAATGCTTTGTATTCAGAGGTCTCTCTGAATTCCACTTTGTTGGGAAACCTCACCTGGCTTGGGCACAGGCTTGACAGACTGAGAACTTGATTGCATGGGCACTGGTGCATGGTTGTTCTTTCTTGGTGGAATAGTTTTCCTGTTTAATTCCTGTGATCCTACAAGGACATTACAAGGCAGTGCTACATAGTGCTTAGAAGCAAGCCAAGAATTGCTTTTCTTCCAGCAAATTGTGAGGAGCTCATCAAGGAGGCAGTTGTCAGTGATGTCTAGATGTTTAGTCTTGGCATCACATCTATTATCAACGTATTCTACATTTAGATAGTGTTTCCTGCTCTCGTAGCCTTTCAGCACGTAAGAGTCGATCACCGCTGTGGTCAGGTGAATAGTAATACAGTCTTAGCTCCGTACTCTATCCATCTGACCTTGGAATTTCAAGCCCCAGGGTTTCTGTCTTACTTTTTGACATGGTTAATTTTTTACTCTCTTCTCAAGCTGAATTTTCTTTAGTGTATAGTACAATTCTTTCTTCTACTTGGTTTTTCCTTTATAGTTAACTGAATTTACAGTATCCCACTAATTCCCTTCTACAATCCCTTGTAGATTTTATATCCTTTCTCCTGTGCCTTTTGATAGAATATTTTCATTTAAAGCTAGGCATTCTACTCTTTGTAATTTTCTCTTAAACTTTTGCCAAATGTTTTCTATGTCATGTTTGAAAGATTTGGTGTTCCTGTGACTTCATCCCAGAAGATGGAACAACCCAAACCATATGTTATTTTGCTCCAACTTTCTATAATAACCTAGTTTAAAAATTTTTCCATCACTGGAGCCTGGCTCCCGTCTTGTTTAGATGATGCCGAATTATTACTGTGCAAACACTCGTGTTGAATCTGAAATGCCTTTCACATCATTTTCTGTTCCCTGTGTAGAGATTTTGCTTCCATGTTTGGCCCCACATGAGATACTGGGAACATTTCAGGGACTGGTACAATAGAGATTCCTTACCTCCAGTTTCCTGCCTAACACCCTAAATTTCGCCACTGAAGCCTGTCTTTCTCATTAGCATTTTTTGTAGAACTAACATCCATAGGGACAGTGACCCTTATAGCCTCTCCAGCACTTCCTAGGATCCAGTCCTGATGCCTGCTAAGATGTCACACCCCACCTCAGACCTTCACCTTGCGAGGGTTTCCAGTGAGCACTCACTATGCCTGGTCCAGCAACATAAGCCTAATGAAAGTATGCGATTGTTTACATACAGTAAGCATTTTTTAGATCTCAGAATGAAGAACCATTTCAAGTGAGCTGTGTAGTTAGGATCTTTGTAAGAACTGAGCTATTTGCTGATGGTATTCTAGGCTAAGCTATTTGTTGACTCCTATGGAGCAGTGCATTATGCAGTTTTTTTAAGATCAAATATACTGAACTTTGAGAATTAATTAGGAGAAAACTTTTCTATGAAGACAGTCTTGCTTGCAGTCATGGAGGAATCATACAGATACTTCTTTGTGTGAGCTGCTGTAGAATGAAGGCTGCAGTTTCATGTTCACTTCACATGTGCCTGATGTTATATAAGCAAGATCTGTTTTAAAAAAACTATGTTTTAATATGCAGTATGACACAGGAGAAATACAGAATTATTAAGGAGGGATCACTATTTTGTTAAACGGGTCGTGAGTATCGTTACAGCCTTTGCAGCACTTAAAAGGTTCTATTGCTCTGCAGCCTCGTAGGAAAGATACTCTTATGTAAGGAGGAACTGCTTGGTGCTTTCGCTCTGTTTGCCAGTCTGTGCATTTCCTCCGTAACTTGGATCTGTACAGAACTGATTGGAATCCGAACTGATTTTTCACGCTTTCGCTCTGGTTTGTAGCTTTTACAGGATCTCTGTGGATGAGTACACACTACAGTTCAGGGGTCTAGGCAAAAAGATCGCTCCTGCTGTTTTGGCTTAAGGACCATGAAATGGGCATGGGTGTACATAATTGGTTAGTTTGCACGCATAGAACTACAAGTCAAAAATACTCTATTTCATGCATCTTCCTCTGTCCTCAGAGAGGTTTTTTGTCATTTGTAACTCCCTCCTGAGGAGTATCACACCTGCATGTACCCTAAAGCGAAGAAGGGATGAGAATCTTAAGAAATGCTGAATAGCTCTAAGCCTTCCAAGAACATTTCTATGTGGGGAAACCCTGCAGATTTTTAGGAGTGATTTCTTTCACCAGAGCAACATCCACATCCTATTGTGCATTTCCAAAGCTGAATATCTAAATAAGGCTGAACTGCTGCAGCCAGTAGACGTGTACGCAGGGGAACACGGTGTGTATTATCAGTAATGGCAGGTTGCATTACAATCTGGCTAGTGACCCAGACGTATAAAATAACTGTTTACCCGTGTACAATATGCTTGTTTCTAGTAGCTTGGTAACCAATGGGTATCAGAGATCAGAAACCGTCACTTTGAAAGAGCAGAGAGTAATGTAAATCCACCTGAGGCTGGTTCACAGGGACTATGTGCTTCCACTCCTTAAGCAATGTGATACCCAGTACACTAGACTGAAATGCCACATTACTGTTCATGTCAGTGGGGATTATGTATGTGGTAATGAGAAGTCAGCGTTGCAAACATGACTTTTCAGGTTGGGCTTTTTGGTTTGTGTGGGGGTTGTTTTTTGGTTTTGCTTTATTTCATATCCATGGACAAAGTTAAAATTTGTTCTGCATGAACAAATGCAGGAAAGTAATATCCAGCCCCAAAGGCATCATGCCAAGAGTCAGGAAGTTGGAGTTCCATTCCCAGCTCTGTCACTGATTTGCTACTGTATGATCTAGGAGAAGATGTTCATGCATGAGATTCAAGTGAGTGCATTCACCTGGAGCAGTGATCCTAACTCCCAGTAAAGACTGAACTAGTACAGGCATTGGAGTTTAGGGTGCAATTCATTTGACCCTGAAGTAGAGATCTGAATCCTTCTTATTTTTCACAGGGTAATTCAGCACTAGTTTAAAGTTGTTTAAAGCTATGTGAGAGAGTCCTGTCTCTCAGCTCACACAAATACGTGACATTCACACAACACACATGGTCAGTGTCAGGTGATGATCTGCTCAGTTAAATAGTTCATGCATTTTGAATCTGATGTATTTGTAGCACTGGCTGCATTCAAAGACATCAATATAGGAGGCAAAATCACTGCAAATTACTAACAATAGTCATGAATATCTGATAAATGTTGTTAGGAAACATCTAGCTCTGATCTCAGCACTTCAGTTAATGATGAGTGCTGCAAATGTGGGAGTGGGTGCCTGCAATGGGGAGGGGGAAAGTAGCATTGACGGGCTCAGGGCAAGAATACTTTATGCTTCTGTTGCTGCCAAAGACATTGTGTCATCAAACCCAGCCTCATAGACTTAGACTGGCCTTAGATTTCTGTGCCTCAGCTTGTCATGTTTAAATGGAGATGATTTTACTTTCCTGTATCAGTGACTAGCTGGAATGATGAATAAAGACTATAAGTTGTTCTCTGAGGGCAAATGATTGCTATACTTAATACACGTATTCATGGCTGTGGTTCACTTCAGCAGTTGAGAGCGTCTGTGTGTGATCACCATTTCTTTTGCTTTTACTGCAACAGAATCTAGATAGCCTTAGTGATGAAGAGTGTTTACATTATGATATAATTAAAATATTATTTTTTCCCCTATGAAAGAGTGAATAGCGACTTCTAAAACAAATAAGTAGCTACTTGAGTAAGATTCTGATATTCTCCAATTGCTGGCAAGTTACAGAGACAACATGGGCAGGAATATGCATGGAAGCACAGCAGGAGTGGTTGCTAAGATTGTGCTACTGGCCAAAGAGTAAGCACAGCCTCACAGACAGTTCTGAAAAAGCAGCAACTCCTTTCAGGAGGTTAAGTGAAAAATGGAGCTCTAAAAAAGTTTTTTGTTAGAAGAAAATATCTTTTATGGGGTTTAGCTCTTTGGAAACTCTAACCACTTGTTTTCCATTAACATTCACAGAAATTGGGTGCCTTGACTGTTAGGGCGGCTTTGATTGTCTCAACCATAAACCCAATCCATACACTTAGTGTCTTTAACTTGCTCTCCTATTGCTTTGCATTAGTGAAACTCATTGTGGGGAACAGTCTCCTGAAAATGACTCATTGCAACAACCATCAGTTAACATCATATTTATTCTTCTTGTGCTTTAATCTTACCCTAATCATTTATAAAGGGGTGCCTGGTATCAGCTGTTTGGCTCAGTAGTCCCTGATGCTCTCCTGGCACTGTGTGCCAAGAGGCACTGGACTGTCAAAGCTAATGAATGCTTCATTACACATTAAGAGAAATAAAAAAGTAATAATACTGCAATGGGGAAATTGAAGTACAGAGCTAAAGTGCAGGCAGTATGTGCACTTTTCATACTGTTCATTGCTATTTAACTATTAGTAGCAGAGTTTTTGTAATTCCTGGATACCCTAGACAAGAAAAGGACGTATTTGAATGAAATGATGTAAGTCAGTCTATGCCTTAATTGTTTAGAGTTCAAGATAGATGGACAGCAAATAGGGAAAGGAAGTATTGAATCCATTTTAGAGGGGAACAAAGGCACAAAATTTAAAATATATACCCACGATTACAGGAGAACTTTGTGAGAGAGTCAGAAGTGGAGTTCACAAATGCTTGGGCTCCAAGCTGTACTTTAACATTTTCTATATGGTACATGTAGATCCTTATCACTGTACCACATGGACACCACACGGACTAACACAAACTGTGTCAGTGTTGTTTTGGGGTCAACTTATATCCTGAAAAAGAAGACAAAAAACACAGTACATCTGTATTTTGGATGCATCCTGAATGCTTAAGTCCAGATCATATTAAAAGCTGCCAATCACCTTTAGCTGATTGTATAGAAGGGGTATGGAAAAGGCAAGGAAAGTGACAAAGAACTTTTTTCTAGTCTTGGACATCAAAATTAGGGCATAAGTGTGTATACAGCATCCATTCAGAACATGTTTGTGAGAACACTAATTGGTTAAATCAAATGATTTTTCAAAAGGAAACTGAACACTGCAGTTCTGATTTTGCCCTGCCTGGCTGCTGCTGTAATGTACTTCATCTGTAAAAATTTTTATGATATTATGTAAATAGTGATTTTGTTTTATTGAGGTATAATCACTGAACACTTGCATTCTTTATCATCAGGGGTGTTAAGTAGTCAGTGTTATTAATACGCAATAGATGAAACCTGCCACCAAATCTGAATAGTTATGCTTTGCACTCATTTTGTCTAGTTAAAAATAGCCAAAGAAGATCTATGGCAACAGCGAATCACAGGTCGGATGTTTATGTTATTGAATACGGGCGCATTGTGAAAACAGCTGCCAAACTGATTCGTAAATAAGTGCAATATGATTGGTAATCTTTTGTGATTTCAGAAGACACTTTTCAAATTGCTGGCATCTCCAGTTGTTCTGGGGGGAAATCCTTCAAAAAATAGGAACTCTGATTCAAAGCTCAGGTCATCCAGAGATTCATCTATTCCAATTGTATGTCTTGTATCAATGAAATCCACTGTGGCACAACTTGTCCCGTAAGGCCTGTATAGTGAAAATAAGGAAAGTTTCCACAATCTCATCATTTCCCAAATTTATAGGGACTTTACCAGTTGTGTGGCATATGAATATTCAGGTCTCTTCCCCACTGTGTCAGAATATACTATGAATAATTTATAGCTGTAGACTGAAGTCTTGTCCTTTCAGCTCTGGAAATGTATGTGTCAACACTCACTTCTCTATTTCCTCGGTATGAAACTGTAGCTGAAATATTCTTTGCTCTGAATTGCCTGAGGAGGCCCAGGACAGCAATGTATACGTGTACTCGGTGATGTAATAACAGTCAGTGTTAAAGGGAATTTAATACCATCCATAAATTGTTATCTGAAAAAACAGAATCCTTTCTATGTTTGGTCTCTGCAGCAAAGAGTAGCAAAGCTATAATTTATCCGGCACACTGAAACCTGGCCCTAAGGCACATTAAGCCACACATGAAATATTGTTGCTTCCTAGATGAAGTTCCAGCATTTGAGTCTCTCCTGTCAGGCATGAACTGGACTGTTTCATCACATTTTTTTTTTATTTCTAGAAACATGTTTCTGGTTTGCACATACAAATTCCTATCTCAAGACAGTACAGATTTTTTTTTTAAGAATGCTATTAAAGTGTGAGGCATTTGTACGCTTGTATGTGTGCAAATAGATTGGTGGCACGCTTTACAATTGAGCTTTAATTGTAATAGTCCGCTGGAAAACTAAGATTCTAGTAAGGCGCTGCCCACATCAGTCTTTGCCTTTCTTGTTGCTCTTGGACAATACGTAGGTTGTACCATATTTTACATTTAATTTTGAAGTTAATGGATTTTTTTTTCAGAAGAATTTGTGATAGATTTGTTTACAAGAGAAAAATATTTTTTATGAGAGAACTAGGAGAATGGCCCAGGAGTTTTCTTCCTTTGATAATAGTAAAATAAGCACTGTTAGAATAATTACTAGTACACAAAAATTACCTGCATCTGAGCATCTGCGGGCCTCTTTTCTTATGTGGTTAGCCCACTTGCACTTTCAGTTGCAATATTGTATTTAACAGCACAGTGCTTTATTTTCTTTTCCTAGAGAAGAAGCCTGCCAGGCACTGCCGAGATCACAGTTTTATTCTGATATTAGAAAACAACAAAAGTGTCTTGACATCCTAACGAATGTTCTTTTAGTTGAAGCCTGATGTCAGGTAACTCAAAGACAGTCTATTTTCATTTAAAAAAGAAATAAGCTGAGTAAGGCTCAAGCCTTGATGGTATTATTCAAAACACTGAGAGTCTGAACACAGTCTAACCTGAAGGCTCAGAACCCACAAGTTAATTGATTAAAATTATAACCATCATTTCTTTTTTCATCTTGACATTCTGTGGATGTGACTCAGTTTACATCATTAACGGATTTCTGAACTGTTGCAGTATTAAGTGGTTCTGCAGCGTACAGAGATGCTGCCCAGGGACTGACTCTACGTGGGTCGGAACTTGGAAGGAGGCAGTGGAGGAATAGCCAAGTCAACCCATCTGGAGTTCACATGTGGAAATCAAGCTTAACAACCCTTCATAGCAGGAGTGCATTTAGTCCCAGATCAGAGGACATGAAGAAGTTGGACGCAGTGAGGATATGCTAGGCTTTTACAGACAGGTTGTTCTCCTGGGTATGTTTCTGAAACTAGGCAAGACCACGATACAGCTGGAGCTTTCAGGAAGGACTTCTGTTAATGTTGCTGGACTTCATCACTTTGAGCATGCAGCAGTGATGGAGAGCAGTCCCTAAGCAACCGACTGTGTGGTTCTTGGAGGAGGTACAGCTCTAGCTGCCAGATGCTGCTGTGAAAACTAAGAGTTGAACATGATCAGATTCTCTGACTTCCCTGTCCTTCTTCTCTATCCCACTGAGAAGCTTACTGGATGGAGAAGCCAAGAAGGGCAGGGTAGATGTGCCTCAGCCACAGATCTTGGCTTGGGCAGAAGAACAGAGGAAGTTGCAGTAGGAGTGAGATACATAATCTTGGAGATTTTGGAACAATTTTACCAGAACTGAGAAAGGAGCACAAGGCTTGTGTGGGAAAGCTCTGACACATATCCAAATGGAGATGTTTGGAGAATCTCAGCAGTTTCTTTTGGATTTTCCCACGGAATCTGAAGATTGGCGTTCTGTTTTCTGCTACGTGCATATTCTATTTTTGTCTGTCTGCTCTCCGCTTAGGAGCTTTTTTTCTGCTACATACTCCTCTCTCTCCTTGATTCTCCTCAGGTTTGCAGTTTATCTGTTTTGAAGTGCTAAATTAGAATGAAAACACTACAGTTTAATTTGTATTTATGAAACCGCTGCAGGTATGAAGGGCTTGGTGGTCTGCGCAAGGATAGGTAACAAAGAGTTTGGTGAAAAGGATGAAACCAATGTTTAATCTCTGGCATGAGGAAACTATTGTAGTTTGACTTGTGTATTGTCCAGTCTGAAGCCCTACAAAAATATAAAGGAAACATAATATAAATGAGAATTCTGTACTTAATGGATTTGTTCATTATTATTTCTAAATTGATTATTGGCTCTTCAGTTGAAACTTCAGAATACCTGTGCAGATGAGTTTTCTCTATATTGTTACACAAAAATATCTCGCTCCACTGCCTAGGAGATTGTTCTGAGGCAGGTGTTACCTATCTACCTAAGTGAGGAGAGAAAAATGAAACACTTATTGCATGCCTAAAGGTTCACTTCCATTTCATACACTGAGTGAGGTACTTTATGTTAAAAACTCTCTGTAGATGACAGGGCACATCCAATGCAAAAAGGTTTCCTCGTGTGAAATTTTCTGTAGGCTGAAGATCAGTTTGCCAGTTGTCAGCTGCATGTTTTTAAGAAGGATCAGAACTGCCATCTTTTGCAACCCATAACATTTACAGTGACTGCGCTTGTCTGCTTCATGGCTGTGGGAGGTACGCTCTTGGCAGTGGTAACCGACAGCAGGGGCTGAGAGCATCTGCAGAAGGGTAGGCAAAACTGGCGGGCAGCCCTCTGCTGTGAGCCAATGCGTCCCACCAGGGGAAGGCTGTTCTGTGTCAGATCCAGACCACAGGAGGCAGTGCCTTCCCTTAGGACCCTTCCTTCCTAACCTACTTAGACGATGTTTGAATACACAACTTCTGCCTTCAGACTGCTTCTCTTTCCAGAAGGGTATGTGCTTCATAGATATTTTCTTAGCTAATATCTTAATCTCGTATTCTGGTCTCTGTAATTATCAAATCAAACACATTTTGGGACAAAGTTGTTTATTTAAATCTTTGTAGTGTTAACTATATATGGACAAAAATTACAAAATTTCTAAATAAGTTATTTATCTGCACAATTTTAGTTTCAAATCCCAGTATCTTAGAGATATTGACATTTTCTGGAACAATTATATTTACGATTTTAATAGAGACTAGATGATCTGGATACTCTGAACCTCAGCAAGACCCAGTAGATTTTGTTACGAAGAAGAAATTTTTTTTGCTTCACTTGAGTCAGAGCATCAAATACTTTCTGATGTGGTGGATCACAATAGCAGAACAGTTTCTCTCTCTTTTTGCTTTAGCTGTTGCAAGACAAGTAAGAGAGAGAAGACAGGGCAAGAAGAGTACGTATAAGGAGAATTGACACAATTACTTCAGAAAGCACATTTGGAACTTCAACAGGCTGAAAGGTGTTGAATGAAATATAGGAGTGGGTAGATCTGCAACTGGAGTAAGTTGCCATGGGTCAATTTTCATTTCAATAGGCCTGTGAAAATTATACCAGTTTGGCATAATAGCCCTAGAAACTTCACTTCACTAAAGTTTCTATATCAGTAAATTTCTCTGCAGTGGTACAATATGATCTGAAACTAGGCAGAACTTATTTTATGCTCCTATGTGATATAAAAAAAACAACGTTTTTTTCCCTTATGTCTCCCGTGGGCATGTATCTCACTAAAAACCTCTAGATTTGTCTGCATCCAATGAATAAAATTTTACTTTTTGTTTTTCGGAATGGAGTCGTTCCATGTCCTGCTGGTGTAGCTGAAAGCAGAATGCATCTATCTGGCTTGTTCGTCCCCTGCAGGTCTCCTTGTACTAGCAGGAAATAAGATCAAAAGGTGAAATGAAGGCAAACAAGCCTGTCTGAGAAATTAACAATATATGCCATGCATACTTGAGAACCAAACTTCAGCTCTCATTCTCTTTGCTGCTGATATATTTAATTATGGTAGTTAGACAGATGGAAAGATCGTTGTGCAGGTTTTGCTTAAGAGGTTCATGCCATGGTAGCTTTTCTGCCAAGGGTAATCAGTTGCATTAAGAAATTTGCCAGAAAGAACAAATCTGTCTTATTTATACTTAGCTAAGTTCTAATTATTTCTCCTAAATGGACAGTCAGATAAGAATGTGTAAACATAAGGCAAGCATAGAAGTGCAATTACTACACAGTGGATAGCTTCCCCCAAGCTGTATAATATTTTCAAGCTTTACCACGTCACAGAACAGAACCACTCAAATTGGATGAACCACAGACCTGCCTAAATTTTTAATCATCCCATCTCTCCCTGTCATGCAGAGAAATGATGGGTTACTTTTCCGCAATAATAATTATGAGCACCTTGTGTCATTGGAAATGGGTCACCAGTGCACAGGTCTGGTACCAATAAATGTGAAAACTAACCCTAAACTGTATCTTCACCTCTTGATAGGATTGATATACCAAAGCATGTACAAATCATAACGCATAACAGAAAAGATATTTCTAGTTAAAGAAAGCTGTCTAAAACACCTAATATACTCAGTGTGCCCAGGTCTTTGTGTAGTTTTGTAGAAAATACTGCATCGTATTGCAGTATGCTTGAAAAACTGATCTCAGTCATAACTGATTTCTCCTAAGACCTGGTCTCAGTGTTTATAGCTGTGACAGTCCCTGCTGCCATCGGTAGATGACAATGTCCGTTGCCCCTGCATTCTCTCCCTCTTGCTGGAAATGGACAAAGCTGTCTGTCTTTTCTGGATTTCACATGAATGGAATGAAAAGTATGTCACTAATCTTTTGTGGTAGAAGATTAAATGAAAAGAGTTAAAAACATGGTTATTGGGGCTGCCCAATAGAAGTGTGTATGAATACAGCAGAGGTACCTTTACGTAGGCCTTCTACCACAGCAACTCTTTCTCTTCCAGTGTGCAAAGAGGCAAGGAAGGTGGCAGCAGTCGGAGCAGATCTAGGGCTGCATCGTGGTCAGACAAATCGGGGAAGAGCATCTCAGGCTCCTTATTGCAGAAGGTGTGTGAGAGCGATGGACTGTGTTCCTTCAGCAGGTGTTTACAGCCTGATCCTTCCAGAACCTCAGGTAGAAATATACCAACAGGTAGAAGCTTTTTTATTGTTCAGTAGCTTTCAGGTAGTTCAATGGCATCCACACCAAATGCAGGCTCACAAAACATGTCTTTCAGTACAGTGCAGTGAAATTTCCATTATGAAGGTTCATAAAAGTAACCTTCTTTTAGTTTTTGGAACTGAGAAAAAGTGACAGTTGCATGAGTCTATATTTCTGTCAAAAGAAGTGGAAAGGATGCAAATGGTAAAACCTTATTAATATCAATACAATCATTTATACTATAATAATCACATAAATAAGCCTCTTCAAAGGATTTAGGGCAGGTATCTGAAAAAACGCTCTGTCATCTACCTTTGATGAGAGCTTCAAGGCAAATAATAAATGAGCAAATGAAACTTTCTGTAGAAAGTCGTGTTTTCCAACATATCCAAATAACATCTTCAGTTCGTGATAGCAGTATGCTAAAAGCAAAAGCAGATCATTAAAAATAGAGAAGGTAATTCCAGATTAATAGGTCTGGCTGCAAAAATCCTGAAGTTTCTCTTGGGAATTCCCAATGAATAAATTAAACTAGTTTCATTTACAGTGAATTAACATCAAACTAATTTCCAAAATAGTGAAAACTAAAAATAAAAAACAGAATAATGTAATTCCATGTACTCTAACTTTTTCTTGCAAATTCTGTCCCTAAATGTTATTTTCAACTTAAATTAAATAATTGACTACTTAGAGTCATAAAGAGAACTAAAACATGTAAGTGAAGGAAAATAAATATATTGAATTTGATGAAGTTGTGACTGTGCACAAAATATCTCAGTATGGTTTGAAAGAAACCCTGAGTTAGATACAAAGGAATGATGTCTCACATGGCTTGAGTTACAGGGAGGGGAAACCACTCTTGTCAAAAATCACCCAATTCTGTGATAATATGACACACAATATCACCACCAGGTAATGCAGAGTGCTGCAGTGATTCAAGCTCTGCTGTACAAAATATTTACTGTAGCTTTAGGCAGACTCTCAGACATGTCAAATAAAGGAAGAAGACAGCCCAGGAATAGCCTTAAAACTATCCTGATTTCCTCCCTGTTGAGCTCTGAGAGGCTGCACGATTTCAATTTCTGCAACCTTTAAAAGGATTCAGGAAAGACCAGGCCAGAGGATTTTTTCAGGAGTTATTTTAATCGCTAGCTGGAGGGCTCTAACATACTACTTGCCAGAGGCATTTATTAAAAAACTAGTTATAAATGTAGAAGGCAATATTTACAAGAGATGAAGGGCTGTCATGGTTTGAGTCATTGCTACTTTAAAAATATATCAGATTCACACTGAAGCAGCCCATGAACTAATTACTTTGGTAATGATGATGTACAAATGATCAGGATGTTAATTATGAAGACAGTCAAACTCAAAAGGGTCAGAATTGGAAAAGGAACACATGAAAATGCAAATCCATTTAGATTGAAAAATCAGCTAAGAAAATCAAATTATTCTTGAGCCAACGCCATATTTTAAGTACACAAGGAACTTGATTTCAAGGGAATTACCCCAGTATGTAAAATCAGGTACACAGCTAAGTATCTTCCTGATTCAGGTCTTGTAGAACTACAGCACAGTAAAATAATCTTCAAAGTATTTCGACTTCAGCTGGTAGAGTAAAAGTTGTTTAGTGAAGTTAACTGTGGTAACAGAAGGTGAAAGGTTTTCAGAAGGGGAGTATTCCAAAGGATGACATTGTTGAGCTGTCATTACAAAATTGAATCCTGAGCCTTGGATTTGTATTTGAGCAAACCTTTCATTGGGGGTAAAGGATGTGGCTGCTTTTATAAAAACACTAGAACCAAGCTTTTGGGTTGAGCTGATCATGAGAGAGATGGTGGGGAAAAAAAAAAAAAAATCTTTCCTATATGACTTCTCAGCTCTGTTTCCAGTCAACAGATATTATTCTCCTGCTTTAGAAATTGTTATCCACATAATTGAACATGTCCTTATTTTAATTCTGCTTCTGTGGTTTGAGAGTCATCCTGGCGGAATCAAAGGATTAAATTAGACCTATATTTGCAACAATATATTTTGTAATCTATATATACACAGATTAATTTTTTTTTTTAAAAGAAAAGGTTAACATGCTGAATAAAATCCTTGTTTCATTACAATTACAGAGAATTTTGCCAGTACTTTTAACTGGATCAGGATCCTGTCCTGTGTTACTTTTGTAGACCTGTATGGAATACTTAGATGATCCAAGTTTCTTTACAATGTGGAACTGGAAGTCAAACTCTTCATCCATTTCAGGATTAAGAAAACGTGTTCTCCTTACTAAAAAATGATTTCCCATTCTACTGATGACCCTGTTTTAGTACAGAGAACTTTGTTTTATTTCCATATATGAGGTGTTCTATTTATTTTATTTCCATATATTGAAATTTGGGTTGCTATGGGCCTCTGAGCATGCCTGTGAATGATTGCATTCATTAGCATGGGAGCTGGACATTTCCTGCAAGCAACTTTTGCAAGAAGGCTTAAACAGTAAGGAACAGTTTTGTTGTTTTTTTTTTTTCCCTTTTTATGAACTTTCATTTTATGAACAAGGCAGGCAGACATAGATATTCCTGAAAAATCACAAACAATCTACCCCTTATGATACCAAATGTCAATTAATTCAATTCAGTTAAAACACTGATTTATTTTCTGAAAGTGAGTCATTTCTCATTTAGCTGCAGAATAATTCACTTTCCACTTCAAAGGGGAAGAAATAATTCACAGTAAATATTATCTCCTCTTTAAACTTTTTCAGTGATAGTGCGTCTGGAATGCTAGGCCTGTGCAGTTATTTAATCCATTTTCTAAATGAGGTCTATCTTGTAGACATATCTGTACAATGTACATCATAAAAATATTAAAACTCAGTGAAAGATTTATACAGCATATAAAATACAGTAGCCTTTTTATGATTGACTGAATTTGCAATCAGCCAAAACGTCATTAACTATCTAAAAGTCTTGAACACATTCCTGATGAAAAGCCAATGAAAGGAATGAAATTTGAAGAATGATCTGAGCTGTGAAACAGTCTCTTCCTTCATCCTCTAAAATTTTTTCCTATAATTAGTGAGAAACAAGAAAACAAACCCCAAAATATTTAATTTAATTTGTAATCCCGTCATACCTTCTTCCTTTTCTATCCCTTGTTTTTTTCTTTCTTCAGACTGTTCTTATCCTCATTGTGTTTGCTTGTTAAAATGCCTGCTTAAGGCAAGGAATACTGTTTAGCGTCACTCTCTACTAACTCAACCTCCGCAAACACTGTCTGCAGAAAACAGACATGTTGTGCAGGAGGGACTGAAATTACTCCATTATAAAGGAGTGGGTCACTGTGAGGAGCTGTTTTTCCCTTTTCAGAGGTTCCTCTGATCTTTTTTCTTTGGGATAGAAGATGATCAATTCTGTAACATCACAATTCTGTAATATATCACCCCTGTTGGTATAGGGGTCGGTATCCTTCCTTATAGAGAACTGCATGCAAACCCATCTGTTTAGTTTGAGGAGAAAATGCTTGCTGTTTACCCATTTTTTTTCTATTTGATTTGTTTTTTCTGTGCCGTGACTTTCTGGTACGTGCGAGAAAGCTCTGATGACTGTATTTGTTCATGGAGAAATATGCAGAGAGCTTGTTTTTCTTTTCATGTGTTCTGATATTTACAAGTGTCACCTACATATATCATAGAATCATAGATGAGTTGGAAGGGACCCGTAACTATTAATGCATCATAAGGATATATTGTTGTTCATTTATTACCGCCACTTAAATGTATAACTTTAAAATGCATTCATTGGAGGTTTCTGAGGGGAAACAAGGCTATAAATATAAATTTTGAATTTAATTTAAAAAATATAAAGTACTTTATCTCTTATTTGAATTCTACCTAGGAAATTAGTGGAGAAAAACTGTTCAGTCTCTTGCAACATGAATTTTGTAAGTCTGGCACAAAACACCTCATTCATAGAAGCTCACAGATACTAGATCCTCTTGCTTTTTGACTTCAGCAGAGAGGTCAGATAGGCACGGAGATGAGTAGATGTGCCATTCCTGGAGGTGAGGTTACTTGAAGTGGTCTTCAGGCCACTGCACACCTTTATGAGTGAAGTGCTGCATCGTTGTATCTTCTGTGTGTGGCAGGCTCCTGGCTGGCAGTCAGTGTCTCACATGCTCGGCATCCAGATACACACTTGGCCAAGACAGGACACAAAACCAGTAGCTGATTGAGCTTGAACCTCTCACCTCTAGAGAGCCCAGCACCCTCTTTACTGTCTATTTTTCTTTCTTCTCTAAATCATGTTGGAGTTAGATTTGCATGCTGATGAGTAAGATAACTGAGAACTTCATTAACTTATAAAAGCAGAAAATCGTACCAGATTGTTTAACTCAATTAATCAGAAGTAACTCCTATAACAGATTGAAGAGCGTTAGAACAAAAAAGTGTGTCCTCCCTGCATGTATCTTCCTGCAGCGCAGGACCCAGATGGTCATCTCTAAATTTCAAATCTTCAACTGTCAGAGAATCCAAAATGATTAGGAAGACCCATGTTTACCAGTCACTGTAACCAGTGCATGGCAGCAGCCAAGGTCGAGCTTATGAGTACAGAAACTGTTCCTAAGCTGTGAGAACCAGGTGACAGCCCCTTCTCAATGCTATGCTCTGGACTTGACAGCAAAAAGTTGCTTTATGCAATAACCAAGTTTTCTGTATTTCTGAAAGAATGAATTTCACCCAGCTGAATTCTTGGGGATTTCTCTTCCTTCCTCTTCCCCCAGCTCTCAGAATGCAAAATCAGCTCCAAAGAGGGCAAGGAGACCTCTGCATGACACAGCTGGGTATTTTCCCTTTCTTTCAGACTTCTGCGAAAATCTTATCAGCAATCATAAACATGCTATCTTTCTTTTGTTATGGGTGTATATCGAAAGACCCCATCAGTAACTGTGTAGCCTGTGCACATCACTAGATTTTGTCATATTCCAGCATATGAGGAAGTCAAGTGTTAAGTGTTTACACCAAAGAGATGACAGCACTGAGAGCACCCAGCTCTTCTGTGCCTAGTTCAGCTGCTATGAGAGTATTTCGCAAAAGAAAGAGGGATACAAAGCAAGGAAACACCTTGTGCTGTATAGATACCACAGTTCACACACGCAAAGCGAGATCTCATTTCTCCTTTTTCCTGGCAATTGTGGCAGCAGCTCTGAGTCGGAGTCCCTATATTCTGATGCTGTAGAAACACTTTGCTGGGAAAATAGGTGCTGTAATCTCTGTTTAAATTTAGTATTAGGTCTGCATGCCCTTGGTTGCTCCTCTGGCAGTTCTTGAGGCTTAGCTGATTGATTTCTCAACTGGTGAGCAGGCATCTGTAGAGAAGACATTGATCTCTGTAAAGCTGGTCACATCATGTCCTAGGACAATAAGCAGCTTAATTCAGGTTTTCAGAGGCATTTATGAATGAAGCCGCAGTCTATGTCACTACAGCTTCCTGCTATCGGTTATCACGTACAGAGGCTGAATTTCTCACCTTTTTTTATCTCCAAGATTTTGACATATCTTGGAAAAACATGCTTTTTAATCTGGATTCGTACAGAATTTTTTATTTTTAGTGTAGCTTTCTATGCAGCTTCTCCTTTTTTTCTTCTCCCCCTTCTTCCCTACGTGCTATTAGTGTGTATGAATGTGGATGCCTGTGAGTGAACGAGAGGACGTGACAGAGACGACAGATATTTAAATAACTGTTGTCTTTCCCCTCCCATCTCTCCTCTCTTCTCCAAACATTTTCTAAAACAGCATTAATGTCTGATAACATACATTTATTCTCTCATCCTGCCCCAGTGGAGCCTTTGGGATGTGTGTGTAATTGTCATTTTGATGTACAGATTTTCTTGTATGGTGTATATTAATGCCACAGAAGGCAACACTAGAGCAATACATTATCCTATGAGCAGAGGGGATGAGGGTCGATCAGTGCCCTGACAGTGATATACTGTGCTTTTAAGGGCAGACCTAGGGGTCCTTGTGTGTATTAAACTAATTTGCCTAAACTAAACATGTCTGTGATCAGTGATCATCAGAGTGGGGAAGAAAGGAGAAACCCTTGGAATGAAGCTGCGTTTTCATTGAATTTATCACAGTGCACTGCTTTCAAAAGAAAGCAAAAGAGAAGGGAAATACATCTGCAGATGGTGACAAAGGAAATCAGATTTGTTTAAACAGAGCTGGAAATGATACTGGAGAGGAAGACAGTGCTTTGAAATAGCTTTTATGGTCAAATTCAGTAGCTGAATAAGGACTTTCCAAACACATTCAGTTTTCTCTCAGGCCGACCTGCTTTGTGCACTAACTTTGTGGAACGTTTGCAACGTGCCTGGATGTCGATGCAATTGTTAGTAGTGTTGTTGCCTTCTGCTTCTCATGGTGTTAAAAAAAGTATGTTGTTCCCATAGTAGTCTGATAAAGTAAAGACTCCTGTTGTCCTAAAGTTCCTTTTCTAACCAATCAGATCAAATTTCTCTCTTTGGATTGATACTGCTTTTTTGGTTTTTTTTCTAAATGGTTCTTCATAGTCGTGATCTTATGATGACTATAAACAAGTAACCCATGGCTATTCCCTTTGCAGTGCAAGGGACAAAGACCCATGTTCTTACACTGGCTGAAATTTTCTTCTTCTCAACTAAAATATTTTTTTCTTTACATACCCTTGTAGTGCTTTGTTTAGGTGACCAAAAAAAAAAAAAAGAAATTTTGATTTTTTTTTTTATTTCCATTGCAAATACTGCTAAAAATTTCAGTAGACTTTGTAGCTGAGTGGGAAATAGGGAGAAAGCTAATGTTAGAGTTGTGTACTTTATTTTAAATCTCAAAATGTTGTAATTTCAAGTAAGTTTATGTGCTAGTGACATAAACAGTCCTCAATACAAAACAGGGTCAGGAGGGTGTGGAATTATCTCATATCCCACAGCACTAAGCTGTGCACAACCTTAAAAGGACTTCCAGGACTCAGTTCTTGATTTTGTAGATCTTCTTCTTGTTAGGAATGGACTAGAAGTGGGTGCCGCCCAAATAAAGGGAGAAGGATTTGTGTGGCTGTGGTCATTTCTGTACCACACACCTAAGGAGCTTATTCCTCACTGGGTAATTCTAGTGAGGAAAAGCTGCTAAGGCTTCCAGTCAATCTTTTTGTAGAATAAACCACAGACACACCACTTGGATGATTGTAGAAGGGGCATAGCTTGATGAACCAGTGGTGGGTTGGAATCTGTGGATTCCTGATTTCTAGTGCCACCTGTGACACTAAGAGAAGCCTAATCCTGAACCGATACCTTGGTTCTCTTTGTTTCGATCAGTTTGTTAGAAAGTTTTTGCATTTGCCCTAATGGAGTCTTTATGCAAAGGGAAATAAGGAGAGAGAATACGAGGAAAGAAGCCTTGTGACTTATACTGAAATTTATTACAGATGAGGCTAGACAGTAATGTGTTATCTGAAAGGCTTTTATTCCTTGCTACCTTAGAGACAATTGAGCTTTAACACATGCATAGCTGATCTTTACAGCACGCCTCTTTATCTATTAAGTATCATTTACACTGCAGACTGGCCGAGAAGAACTGTGCTCAAGGGAGCGCAATTTCATTTCGAGCATTTATCAAAAGACTTTTCTTTTAATGCAAGACAAGACACAAAGTATATATGAATGTAAAGTGTAGATCTAGAACACTGAAGGACTTCAATTAGAAGATAAGTGTATTTCATCAATGAAGTGGTGAAAGATGTTTGAATTCTACTTTGTACAACTCCCAATGAGAGAGCACAGTAACCAGGCACCTCTACTGTGTATGGGATTTGAGTATGTCAATGAAGCACTAAATAATCATAGGGATTTGGCACTGAATTATTTAGCTACAATGACAAGCCTTTAAGCTCCAGTCCTGAAAAAAATTGCTTGCATTTTTTTTCTCCCAAAGGTAGTGTGTGATGAGCCCCTTAGAGGAAGAGGTGCTTTTTCTGGTTCTGGTACTAGACAGTTGGTTCTAGGGAGAGCTGGGCTTGGCTCCCGTCTCTACCATAAACTACATATTGATTTAAGCAGATTACTTCTATTCTCTGTACTTCAGATCACTATGGAATGAGAAGCATAGTATGACCTCCTCACCTCTTCTGCATCTGGGGGAAGTAATTGTCTTCATGTGCTTGCACAGTGTCTGGCACAATAGGGTCTCAGGTCTGGGTGATGCCTACAGGCACTACAACAACAACGATGTGCTGATTTTAATAATGATGCAAACTTTGATCGTTTGCACTGTGAAGTTTCCTGAAATAAGAAAATGTTATTTTGCCTGAGAAAGTTCTTTGTAATTGAATGTGGCTGTCTGCAAGGACTATTAGCTCATGTGCTTTCTAGAACATTAAAATCTGAACTGCTTTTTCTGCTCTTTGGAGTGAGAGTATTTCAGTGCTTTATTACTCATCATAAAGGGGAGTATACTTTAGTCTGCATTAGAGTCACAGTCTGTATTGCCATTGTAGTCATGAAAATTTTAATTTTATTAGTCTTACTAATTTGTTTTAATAAAATATTAGTTTACATTACTGTTAAATCTCTGTAATTACTTACTATAATCATTATAGGAAATGTTGGCAGCTTGTGCTGCTCATTAGGAAAAATAGCTCCAATGTAATCTAGGATTACTTTCACCAGAACCTCATTTCCATGTAAAAAGTATGAGAAATATGGGCCTCAAATGCTCAGGTAGAGAAAACTCCACTGTGGGGGTATTGCAAAGATAGCAGGGAGGATATAGCAAAGATGCTTTGGGGTGTTTGAGGTGTACAGAGGTGCAGCTTATGCCAGTGGTGACTTGTAATGGCACAGCCAAAGTGCTGTGGCAATCTGAGAAATACGATCCTTAAAGCAGCAAGGAGAGACTGACATTACGTACCTTATGTAACTGGTCTCCACCTCCAGTTATTTGGCTTGTGAGACTGGTTGCCCCTATGTTTCATCAAGCAGCGCTTTCAGATACAGTCTGGACAATAGCAGGTGCATGGGAGCAGCACACCATTTGAACTTCTCTAATCTCCTCCTGAGTAGGGATAACTGGCCAAGGGATTACTCTACAAACAGAGCTGTACTGCTCCCAGTGCTTGAGCAAATTTGTTCAGAGCTGTCTTGCTTTACAGAGTGTGGGCATGTCTTTAGAAAACCAGCACAGAATCTTTCCATGTCATTTAACAAAAGTGTTCTTCTATTTAAAGGTGACAGATACGGTCTCCTAAAGTTTCAAGCTTTTTTCTTTTCAACAGCAGAATTTTTTTCTGCCACTTCTGTGTAAGGACAGGATGTCGTAGTTCCCTCTAATATTCATTTCTCAGCTAAAGCTGATGGATAGTGTCAGTGGGTAAGATGAGGACATCAGTTGACTGAGAACTAGATGGAAGCTACCGGCTGACGTCAAATACACCACCAGATAACTTTGAAATTTGGTACCTTCTCAAGTCAAATCATGGCTAATCTTGCTCTATCACAGTACCAAGTCCCTGAGCTACTTGGACTCAGCTTAAAAAATTCTGTTGTTAACTGTCCTTGTTCATTCTTTGATACTGATCCTCTGTCTAATATCTTGTTACTGAATATTAAAACAATGTTTTGCATACTTAATTGCTCTTTAAATTAATGTAGCTTATAAATCTGTGCCATCTTTTTCTGTTTTTGACATCTCCCAAATAGCTGAGGGATGTTGCCTTCACATATACCTTGCTGAAATTCAGTTTTAAAAGGCAGAAGCTATGACAGAGGAATTAGCTTATCCATCTGAACTCTGAGTTGTAAGAGGCTTCGGTTCTTTTGATGTTTTGTTATGCTGGGAAATCAAGTCCTTAAATCAGAACACCTCATTTATCTCACAAAATTAGATTGGTTTCAGCACAACCCAGTGAAGAACACACAATATGCCATTAGTTTATCAACCAAATAAAGGGACTGTATGTGGTATTTAATTGGAGAGATAACTGTGGTGCAGTTATATTTTTTCTAGTACTAAATATAATAAAGAAAACTTATGTGATTGTTTCAAGTACATGATGTATTTAACTCTTCTTTTTTTTTTTTTTTTTACTGTAGCATCTGTAAAGCCCAAACAAGAGAAATAACCCTGAGAAGGTTGGAGAGTTTCTTCTATTTGTTGTCTGTGTGCATCTGAGAATTTCTTCTTTGGGAATATTTGAATCTATTTTAAAAATAAAACTATTTGAATTTGAGCTGATTGAAGTCCTCCATGAAGGCTCAGTAGTGAATCTGGTTTAGATCTCTTGCTTCTGAAGTACCGATGTTCTTAGCAGAGATGCTGAGGTAGTGCAACAAATTTCATCTCTTTCTCTTTTATCTGATAAGAAATACAGCAGAGGAGAGCATCATGAGCATATTGTGATTATTTAATCCCTTACAGCAGTTTGACAAAAGAGCCGTTGTTAGAACCCATATCTAGTAATTTCTGAAGGGTATCATCAGAGAATGCTCTTCAACTTCTCACGGTTGGGGAAGTAACCTGAAACTCAAGGGACTCAAGCACTTGCACTGATTAAAGTCCTTGGACTTGTGTGATTGTTTTCAGAGGCTACACAGGAGAAGCAGATGGAGAATTTAGGGACAACCTATTGCTCTGTTAAAGGAGTATACATAGATTTCAAGTTTTATGGGATGCAATAACCAATTAAAAGAAACATGGAAAGGAGAAAAGAAGAAAATATTAAGAATCCCTTATTCATTATATGGTGGATGAGGGACTGTCTCAAATACTTTTTGGGATGACCAAGAATACTTAAGTGAAGATGAAAAATAGATGTTCAAGGTGTCATTAAAAATTACGGGGGGTGATTCTCCCAGGACCCAACTGGGAAGGATGGAAATGTAAGGAAAAATGCATTTAACTATGCTCACTTTAAAGTGATAGCAGAATTAAATGGACTGAGTTGAACTTTGGTGACAGTTTCTGGCAAGAATACTGAAGTCAGTTTATAAAAACTGAGGTCAAAGAACTTTGGTTACATCTTACACATGAGTAAATAGAAAATATGATACTGTAAACTGCTAAAGCAAGTGAATTAAGTAATATATATCTACAAACTGATGGCTTAATCAGTGGCTTGGAAAAGATAGATGGTGTTTTAAGAAACTCACTTTGAAGTGCATCCACAGTTTAAACTAAGCAGTAAAATACAGAACAAGAGGGGATAATAATGTTGTAAACTGTACTACTGAAAGTTCACTGTGATTATTGGGAACTGGACCGTAAAATGACTGAAAACAGGCACCATATTCTTTCAGCTTCAGACATCAGTAGCTACTGAGCCCTTCCTAGTGAAAGAACACTGTCAAGAATCTGTGATTAAAATCAATTACTGCCTAGGCAGCTTACCATCTGGAGGAGGGAAAAGCTTTCATTCTCTCAATTTGTGCATCTCATTTCTGAGTTGTGAAAAACTCAGTCAATCCACTGTGTTCAGTAACTCAGCTGCTTCCATAGGATTCTGTTTTCAAATTTAATTATCTTATTTATCATGGATATACTTATTTGAATTTTAAACCAATTCATTTTAGGGGGCTGTAGAGAAATTTCAGGCTGGGGGTTGGAGGAACTGTATTTTATCTTCGTTTTTAATCTAAAGATGTAATCATTTTTTGAGGATTCTGATAGTTTAGTTTTGAAAACCTAGAAAGTGCTGCCCTTCTGGTAACTTGTTTCAGTCATTCTGGTGGTGACAACACATAGAGCCAAATCCAGGATTATTGTCCTTATGCTGATATTGGTGCAGTGACAATGTGGAGGATTCTGACCAAGGCTCTTGCTATTGTGGTGTAGAAACTCATGACCCTTTTTAAGCTAAAATTTGAAACCAGCCTTTTGGGATAATGAATTTTAGTCAAAAATATCCCCTGTCCTTATTTCCTAGAAGGGCTACATGAAGTACATATGAGCAATCTGACTGTGTACCCTCTGTTTTAGTTTCTGGTTTTATGCTTATAATAATATTCCACACAGTCTTGCAGCAGAGAGTAGTAGCTATTCAGAACCTGCAGAGAGAAAATACTGGGATGAACAGTTTGAGGATAGATGGATCCAACAGGCAGGAGGGTTTGACAGATATTTATATATATATTTTCACAAGTTGCCACAAAACTTAGGTCTGCTTTTGAAATGCAACAAATGGAGCATGAAAAATATATGCTCTGTGATGACTATCATATATTTACAGACATTTACTAGTTTGTTTCTGATAACTATTTTGGTTACTTTACACGCACCTTTTGCAACATTTGATTTCTTTCCTTTATTGCATTTACATTATTTTTATTAAATAATTTTATTTAAAATAAATTTAAAAGCCACAACTGAGACTGAAGCCCTAAAACATATAGAGAAAACTGTGTGAGAAAGAATAAAGGTGAGAGTAGACAAATAACTGATAATGTCCAGAGCCTGGAGGCCTCCTTTATCCCCATCCTGTGAGGGCTTCCAAATCCTCCAGAGTTCTTTTAAGATCCCACTTGTCAGAAGCAGAAGTTGTCGTAGTTCTAAGAACTGGATGGAGTTCAGTCAAATATCCACTATATATTTCATATATATTCTGATATGCTGTCAAAGCATTTTATTTTAACTTTCTTCTGAAGTATGATTAGATTACCTTAACTCTGGTAGCCAGTTCAATCTGCACCTTTTAAAAGAGATTTTGATGAAGAATAAACAAGTTTGCATTGGTAACTTTGCAAAATCTTTGACTTACAACACCTGCCATGTTTTATTTCCTATAGATCAGTCAGTTAAGCCTTTCATATTTTGAAGATTTAATTCGAATGAAAGTGGAGAGGACATTCAGAATACATAAAACAAAATTGTCTCACACATTTATGTCATCCTGATGAATTGCTTTAAAATAATCCCCAGTTCCTGGTATGTTTTCCACAAATTGTATTTTCCAGAAGCTTTTTAAAAATGAAACTATGCTCTCAAGTCTGGGGAGATAAATAATATACCTGTTGTTTATAGTCATTTTTTTTTTTCCTTGACTTCTTTCTGAATTGAATTCAGACCAACTAAGCTAGCTTTTGGGATTTCAGGTCTTCATAAGTAGTGGTGACAGCAATACTTGTTAACTGGCTTGTAAATTACATAGATTTTCTAAAATTGGAAAGTATCGCATCCGAAGAGTTAGGGTGAAAAGATGTGTCTGTTTACAGAAATACTGCATTTAAGTTACAATCCTAAATCCAGTTCTCTAACTGGCTTTTCATATTACACTTTCCTTGTGAATGATTTGAAGCTGATCGTTGACCTTCTCGGGTATTGCATCTGCCAGTGATATTTAAATCATCCTACATGGCACAGACTGATTTTAGTTGGATTAACATGAAACCGTAGAACTACGAGATGAATATCCACTTCTTTGTTTCCAGAATTTAAAGTTGAAACTCACTGTGTACTTTCTAGTTCCTACCACCTTCAAGCCTTTCAGGGCTGAAACCCTGACATCAGTGCTAATATGCCTTTTTTTCCAGAATGCTGAGAGTGAAGTAGTTCACCTCTTGTCTCAAGGCTTTGTAAAGGTGGTATCTAAACTGTGTGATTTAAAAAAAAAAATCCTCCAGGCTGTTTTTTTTTAAAGTTTCCTTTCTTAAAAGCGTCTATGGTCTTGGGACTACATTCCCAAATAGAGAGCTATAAGGCTGCTACCTGAAGTTTGGCTTCGAGTCCATCTTTGCTGACCTCCACAGCTCTGGGCTAGCAAAGCTTAAAGGTGGATTGTCGCAAGCAAAGATATTTCCTGGGTAGTATTCTGGAGCTCGGTGCCCATTGACATGGATTTTGTTCGTTGAGGTAACTGAGAAGCAAGCAGGGTTATGAGCAGCACAGAAAGGAATGGCTGAAATGAACAGAGAAAGTGCGTTGTCATGTAAGAGCTGTACTCAGCCATGAGCCTTTACACTTCTCTTCCATGTAAGTGACTAAGGAACAGTGGGGAGCCCCATTACTTCCCTCTATGTGGGCTACTTTATCTTCAGAAATGGGAAAGGGGCCAATACCAGATTGCTACTCTCCTGCTATGCAGGAGAGCAAGATGTGGGCAAGCAAGCATGTGAAAAATACTAAATCTTGATGTTATTTTTCATCCTTCTATGTAGATTTATTTGTGAACATTTCTGTATTTATTCAGCTGAGCCACAGCAAAAAAAAAGGAAAGCAAACTGCTAGGAAAAAAAGACAACCATTTTTCACTAAAAGTAGGGAATAGCTGAGAGAGATAATACTTTGATTCTTTATTTGCTCAAGCTGTATTACAATATCCTGTTAATATTTATTTATAATGTTTACCTGTTAGTAAAAAGTCTGATGTGCTAATCAGAGTAACTTTATGGACAGTTTAGAGTCTTCACAGCCAGCTATGTTGAAAGTGCAGAGACTGCCTTGCAGCAATTGTTCTTGAAAAATATTGCCAAGTTTTGTTACCAAAAGCAAACATGCACTAATGGTGTAGTATGAACTAGTGTGAGTTATGAATACCTTTCAAGAAAAAAAGCACGTCCTGCTAGCACTATGTTTTAATAAAGATACTTTTTTTCCACTGCCAAAATTAGTTTCATATTTTTATTGTACATTCTCTACGAGCTGAAAGAATAGCAATGTTCTGCTCAGTTCAGCTTTAGCAAGGCTATTACTTCCAAACTTGTTATATTCTATTGTATCCTGTATTAATAAATACTAGTAATAAGAGATATGTGGATTGAATGAACAAGCTCTTTATCAACCTCACGAAATTTTCAATTAAAACATTTAATCTTCAGGATGCACAACTCGACAGCTTTCAAAAGACATTGACATGAGAAATACAGGTTTAATATTTAAAAATTCTCATCTCTTTTCTTGAGAGGTTACTTGTTCTTTGTGGTTACAAAGACTCTTCTTTATGAAAACAGAGAAAAAAAAAAAGGACTTTTCTGTCAGCAAAAGGTATGTTCAATGTAAAAGATAGTAGTGAAATAAAAAGAAAGGAAAAGAAAATAAGTAGGAAGATAATGGCACTGCTTCAGTCAATAGGTCAGCTATTTGTGGCTGTTCATCAGATGTGTTTACTTTATTGACCAAATGATATATTCCCTTTTTTTTTTTTTTGGTGTGTGGTATAATGGTAATGATGATGCAGCTGCAGGTGAATGAGTCAGGCTCTATTCTGAATCCTTAGCCTTGAGCATGAAATAATCCACCTGGATTATTAACACATCGTTTGAGTTTACAATGCAGAGGGTTAGATTTTAGTTTGCATGTTAATAGTAAATTAATTTAGCCTCTGAGATACCATAAACATGCTACGCATTAACAATGATAATGGCCTATTGAATAACAAAGATCTTTGCTCAGTGTGAATTTAGCACGAATTTCAGGTAGTAAAGCTGAATGGTGCAACTGAGTGTGACACGTTTCAGAGTTGGAGCGCTGCCACGTAAAGGTGTACATGTTATTGAGACCAAGTTTGCCTGCTAAATAGCTGTATTGCCATCAGACTTGTTCTGCCTTGTACCATCCTTGCACAAGAGTTCTTGTCACAGACTTTCCTTTTGGGGGTTGACTTTGTGCGCCTTTCAGTGCCCCATCTTTCACAAATGAGCAGGATGCTCATATATTTTCATTTTGTTGTCGGCATTCATCAAAGGAATGAGCAGCACAAGCTCTATTAGATTTATGAAACACTAAATCATACAGTGTGGCTCAGTTGCCCAGAGAAGATGTGAATGCCCCATACATTTCTATAGGTTCTCAAATGGCTGGATTTTGTCATTTTGTGTGTCATTTTAGCTACATCAGCTCCAGCTATTGCAATTCACAGGACACCCAAGCAAGGTGAAGTGTCAGTTTAAAGATGGAGTGTTGGCTTAGTAACTTAATTTTAAAATACAGAGGTTTTTTTAAGCTTTCCTTACAAAAGCAAACTGGGGTCTAAATGAATTTGTCTACTTTTCTGGGAGCTTGAGGCTACTGGGGGTGACTTCTGTGTTTAAACTGCCCTAGTCAGCACAGTAGCAGGTTACTGCAATTGAAAACTGAGCAATTATCAGTTTCCTCAAGCAAGAAATACTATATACCCAGCAAATCTGTCTGCCTTGATTAGGCAAGCTGGAGTGAAGGTATCTCGCCTTTCTTTACCTGGGGCCTAGGTGCTTCTAAATGTCCTTCCTAAATTCTGCTTCAAATGTATTTCGCTTCAAGCTGCCTCTTTCTCCCTGTCCCAGTTAAGCACTGATACGCTATCCCTTCTGCCTCCTCACAGTAAGTAGGCATGAAGTGTACTGAGAATGCCAGAAATTTTTCAGAAATTCTCTCATGAAGACTTTTCTTGCTTCCCTCTTTGTTGGGTGGAGTTTTGGTGGTTTGTTGGGTTTTTTTGGTGTGACATATAGAATTTAAGGCCCTAACACTGCAGCTGATTCTGTGCAAGAGTAAATCTGTGCCCATTTATTGCCCCAAGGACTTCAAGGGATGGGGTGTCAGGGGAAGGGTGGATGAAACAGCTTTGGGTTAGTCACAGCCCTGACATGATACAAAAATATACAGAGTCCAAATTACCTAAATATTATATTAGAAGATAATAAACCAGATATTAATTTTGTAAACAGAGTGAGATTAGATATCCTGGGTGAGACAGATTTAATATAAAGCTTGAAAATCAATCAGACTCTCTGACCCCTGTCCCCGCAGTCTTGCTTTGAAGGTCAAAACCTGCCAGCAGCAAAAGTTAAAAATCCGGTGTTGGACAGTGTTCGAGCATCTCAGAGTACATTGTGCCTTCTACATTGTGGACAGATCCTTCCTCAGCTGATTCCAGGATGTGGGGGATTTATTGTAACCAGCTGTGCTTGGGGATGGATGAATTCCTCTGAGGCCAGCAGGTTTAGCCTGGCCTAGGGTGCAGTAGCACAGACAAGGTACAGGTCTCATTCTCTCTGTTCAGCTGCACCTTCTTGATGCTGTGGGGGCTTCGCGCTTTTGGTTAAACTTCAGACAAAGAGATTATGCGATTATGACCTTTGTCAAAAAGGTTCCCTGGAGCCAGTGAGGGGAAATTTTGGCTTTCTCCAGCGCTGATTTTACCATGCCACTAAAAAGGAGGGAATAAGTGCTCCTAGGTTGCATATGGAATCTCATACCCTGTTAGGATCTACCAGTGCATTGCTCTTACAGAACAATGATTCCAGCCTTTCGAGGTCTGTTTATTACTTCCATTGGTTTTTATATATCGAAAATTCTTTTGGCTCAACCAAGTTTTAGCCTACTTCACAGAAAAGGGCAAAGGATCCAACCGGATGCTGATTCTGGAGATTTTCCTGGTACATTAACATAGCTTTTGCTCATGGAGGATATTGAAAAACATTGAGTCATAAAGATACTGTTAACAGGCACCTCTGGTTTACAATTAATTGTAACTCTGTTGAGAATTTATCAGTTTTAGTTTGGAAGCTTGTTCTGCTGCCTAGCATAGTACTGGGAAGCTCTAGTTTGAGCTAGTTTAAGTCTTAAGTAAAGACAGGAAGGTACCGTGTGGTTGTGTTAAGCAGATGCCATTTGGATAGCGGGTTTTTTCTTAAATGTATTGGGTAAATATGTATCCTTACAGTGTCAAAACCTTTGGACAGTTAAAGTACTTTTATGACAATCCTTGAGTCATAAGACAACTCCAAGAAACCTGATGCTGAATTTCCACGTGTTCAAAGAACATAAATTGACTCTTTTTTAAGACAAGTGAAAAGCAAACAGTTGAAATAAAATTAAATTGCTATTCAGCCTGCAAGCTCACAGTTACTTGTAGTGGTTGCAGTTAATATGAATGTACATTTTTTCAGTTCAGTCATTATTTTTAACAGTTGAGCCTATCTACTCATTAGCTGGATCATGAAGTCAATTCCTTTCATGTATTCAGTAACCCATCTTGTCTAAATTGTTTCAGTTCCTCAGAGATAGTTTTTGAATATGCATGACATATTTCAGCATAATAACTAGGAAGTCATTTTATGTTGCATGTCATTAGCAAAATAAAGTATGAAAACACATTTCCCTTCCTTTAGAGGAAGCTCTTCAATTAGCTCCAGAGAATAATTCACCTTCAGTTTCCTCACACATGTTAATACCTATTCCTGAATATTTGATCTTAAATGCTAGACTAGGTTCACTTTAATTGCATTGCATATAATTTACTTTTCCTCTTTAAGGATCGTAAAAGACTAGACCAATTTGGGACTGAGTTCTAACTAGGGTATAAACCAAAGCTTGAATCAAAAAATTTGTTCTCTTGTTTGGCACAATGTTTACGGGACAGACTTCTCAGCTCTCGCTTTCAGTAAGCAGCATGGAGCAAGGCTACTGAGAGCAGCTGGCTGCTCAGGCTGCTCCTTCCCATAGAGCAAGGTTTAGAGGTACAACATGTGTAAGTGGTAGAGCCCTCAATATGGTGCTACTTCTACAACCCATGTGAGAGAGAGAGTGCAGAACTTGCTCTACAGCTGTTTGATGCACCACATCAATACACTGCCTATAGAAACAAAATCGTATTTATGTGGTTCCAAAATATGAGTCACATTATAAACAAGTATATCCTTGCACACCACCTGGGATGACTTCATTCTCTGCTGCAGCAGAACACGGCGATTGCTGAAGTGCGCACTGTGATACCACATGACAGTTTAGGGCAGGAAACAACCATAGGTTCAAAACTCGGGGGAAAAGCTGTACAGGCAGGATACGGTGCTTCGGTCAGGTCATAGTTACTTTGTCTTTTGAGATCTTAGGACTACACAGTCCTATGTGTAAATGGCCATTATAACTGCTGGCTTTCTTCTTCGATTGGATTTTTTTGAAGGCTTTCCCAGACGGCTGTATTTTCCTATGGGTAGATATTCTCAGTAGAATTCCTGGACTCGGGGGACGTGTCCTCAGAATGAGTGAAAGAGAAATGTGAATAGCTCTCTGCTGAGTGCTGTAACCGCTTGTTCTCTGTAATACCTACAGTCTGTCTTTGAAATGCCCTGAGTAAATACTGATTTTAGTATGAGGTTTTCACTGTCTTTTTGTCACAGGGGTCAGAGGAACCATGGATTTTTGTAATACACTCCACTGCTTACCTAGAGGGAGGCCGTTTTGGATTATGGAAATAAAGTGCATGTAGGATTGTTGGTCTGGAGGACAAATGGCTGCCCTATCACTCCAACATAAAGCAGTCATGAAGCGGTCTTGTAGATAGGGGAATGTGCTCAGTAAAGCTGTTGTTTAGGAGTTATAATAGTATTTGACATGCATTCACTTCATTTGCCCTCATGTAATTTATTAGAAATGTTCATCTTGAAATCAAAGACTCTGCAAAAAGAATCTGATGGAAATGCAAGAGCTGCTACTTGTGTCTACAGTACACTCAACCATTCAGGGGAAAAGAAGGATTATATGTCTGACTTAAAATTCTGACCTAACTTATAGTAAAAAATGCATGTTTATAACCCTCAGCTGTGATAATATCTTTAAATACACTGCACAAATATTTTTACTGCATTTTGTACATGTCTTGTGAAGAATGGATGTGAAATTTCCCTTACATAATGAGGGTTGTTTTGACATGTTGGTAAAATTCAGGAGCGATGGTGTAGGAAAACAAGATGTGAATGATGTAAAAGGAAACAAATTGCATCTTGGTGGGATGTGGCCTGGACAGAGTAATCATTCTTACTCATCAAGTAATTTCCATTCCTCCAGGGAGCTGCTTCATAATTAATGTTCTTTGTTTATGGTATATTTATGCCTGAAAAAAAAGTAATTATAGACATGTTCTTCATCAAGTATCAGTCACAGTTTGATTCCTGATCCCTAGAAACTCTTTCTTCATTCAAACCCTCTAAGGGCTTTGTCACTTTAGCTCTGAGTTTAGCTCCTAAGAACAGACATTTCTGCCAAGCTATTCGAGCTTTAACTACATAATCTGTGAATGCACTGAGTGAACTAAAAGCTGTTGAATGAAGCAGATTACAAGTTAGAAATATTTCCTCTTTACTTTAACTTGTTTTAAAGTTTTGTTCTGATGAATCTCCCACAGTTTTATGTAGCAGCTGTTACTTCTTTCACAAATGCTTTAGGGAATTTCTGGCTTGGTTGACCTGGCTGCAGAATGGTTGATATTGTGAAGTTTCTGTTACTAAAAGAAGATAGGCTCATTACTGCTAATATTGCCCATAACTTAAAGACAAACATGAATTTCTGAACTGAGTTTAAGAAATAAAACCTTCTAAGTTAAAACTCGATCAAAACAACTCTTTATTATATGTATTTTGGAGAAAATCTAGGTACCAGACAGACAAGTTTGATATGTATAAGTAGTAACTTAAGGTTACTTGATCACAATTCAGTAAACCCCTCCAGCTTTATGCAAGCAATAGGAGAAAATGGGCCATTTATGTACTGGGATATGAACTAAACAAGCGCTGGATACAATCTCAGCTGTTTATGTATTGTCTGTCTCCTACTGAACAGGTTCATTTTAACTGATCCATAGTATAACGAGTTATAGTCCTGATATGACCTCTGACTTTTACAGTTTAATTTCTCAGTACTGTGTTTCTCCTGATATTTGGTGAGTTTATCAAAACGGTAGCTTTTGCAGTCCAGTGGTTGTGTAGACAAGCCAGCTTTTTCAGTCCTGCAGTTTGAAAATATGGCTGGTGTGCATCTAAAATATCAGAGACACACTAAAAAATGTAAATACATTATTTGTGGGGGAAAGATTCACACTTTTAAAAAACTCTCATGATTTTTTAAGTCCTGGCTCACAATTTAAATGCTAGTGTTGGCAATATTGCTGTTTTTCTCCAGATGGTTCTTTTTCAAAGCAAAAATAAAAAAACCCTCGCAGCACCCCGTGGGACACTTATCTTGAAATTCAAATAGCAATGTAAAAGCAATATGTAAAAGAAAGAAGATGAAAAAGAATAGAATGCACAAATCTAAAAATCCCAGCACAGATGTTTAAAGATAGATTATATCTCGATTTGTCTACTCAGGAATGTTCAATAAAATTAACCCAAACGAATTTGGATTTGAAATGTATTAGTGAAACCATATTAAATCTTTTTATATACACGCAGTCAGAATTTAAATGGCTTCAATTTGCTTTGGTTCAATTTACTTCAAAATGAATTAATGAAACCAAGTTATGCTACCATTTCTGATTGAAAGTCTGTCCATATAGTAGAGCTGATCTACATAATTTGCCTTAAATTGACAACTTTTGGTTAGTTCAGCTTCTTTTCCTGAGTGTCCTTGACATACCTGGGAGATAGCAAAGGGATGAATGACTGTCAGATCCAGTAAGATCCTTTCTTTGTTATGCTTATCTCTAGATTTTCAGACTTCTAATATATCCTGTGGAACACGCTGTCTTCCTCCCCTGATGAAGTCAATGAAAACTCAGCTGCATATAGTCTGAATTCTATATACTGCAGATGATGTTTTTGTGCTTCTTAAACAGACGTGCATAAAGACCCAGCTGAGGTTGTTGTGTTGCTCCACCTTGCAAGTGTAGAGCTTCCAGAAAAGGGCACCTTGCATTCTCAAGTTCCCTGCATTGAATAAACATGGGAAGAGAAGATGGACAGAAATTATATCATCTGGTACTTGTGCATCCAAAAATTCTACGTCTAAAATCCAAGCAACAGTGCAACAGGGCAAACTGGGTAGAAATCACACAGAGACATTTTTCTACCAATTAATTCTAGCACACAGCACTGAACTAATGTGGGCTTTTTGCTTTCATGCTGCCTGCTAAAAGACAGGTGGTGCCTGACCCACATGAATCTAGAGTGCCACAGGCAGGTAATACCAGTTCCAACATAGAGCCTGCCAATTCAACAGTAGGGGGACACATTTTTTTCAACTAATTTTAAAAGGCAGTTGAGAGGTTATGCCATATCCACTGTTTGTCGTGTGCTGACAGTGTTTGTGATTTAGTGCTAGGGGGTCTAAAGGTGGATTTATATCTTGTAAAATCTGAAAAAGGTCTGAATGAGATACCACAGTGATCATTGCTTGGTGTTGTCAAAATGGAAAGCCTGGAAAATTAGTCTCTGTCTTTGAAATGGCCTGTGGTTATGTGAGACTTGGATTTAATGATCCAGGACATCCTTTTCAATCCTACCATGCATTTTAGGTGGTGTATTTTGTTTTGTTTTTCCATTTTCTGTGCTGCATTCTTTCATTTTGTGCAATTAGTTGAAGACTTGTTGAGTTATGGAATAGAAGATGTTGTCCATTGTTTTAAATACTTGCACTAACTGCTGTGCTCTCTTTCAATTTTATATGCACAATTTTCATATCACAAGTATCATTTTCTAAATCTTTACCTAGCATTTTAGTCATACAGGTCTTATAAACAGAATTTTGATTTTCATTAAAATGTTGTTAAAATGAAGCCGATTTTGAGAGTCTGTGCTGACTTTCAACGGAAATATACTGCCAAAAATCAGGAGAATCACACAGATCTCTCTAGCATCTAGATTCACCTTTAAATTGCACTGTAAAGAGACAGCAGACTCTTGGGAGTATTTTAGGAATCTAAATTGATTTATAACAAAAGTAGCTCCCTATATGTATGTATCTAGACAAAAAAGTAGATTAATTTAATTACGCTCCCTCTGGTAGCATACGGAACATTTCAAATCAGAGATTTTTAACAGTAAAACTTGTTCTATCTTACTCAGCATGTAACTGGAAAGCAGAAAACTACATAGAATCTTCAAATCTGAGTGTGGAAAGGTGTGAAGTTTAACACAGATTAGTCCTTGGGATACAAGCCTTCCTGTCCTTAATACCAAGACAGATCTTGTAACTGCTTTCCCATTTGCCATGCGTCATGCCAATAAGCGTGACAGAGGTCAGAAGTGTGATTTGATCCTCATTGGAAAGTACTTAGGCAAAAATATATCATATTTAGAAAGCAACCAATATCATTTACCTACCCTTCAAAATGATTATTTATGTATTTTCAGTGTAAGTTGTATTTTGGACTAGCAGTTCTCACTACTTATTCCTTTGCTTTCATTCACTATGGAGAATATATGGAACACTCAAGCAGTTCCCAACAAGTCCAGATGAATAGCTATGAGCTATATATATGTTCACAGGAGTGGAGTTGGGGCTGTGGCATTTTCACTAGTGATTAAATGTCTTCCAAACCTATTCATGCTGCAGAGCTATAAATGATGGATTTTTCACATTAATGAAAGGAGCCCTTGGAGCCCTCCGGAGTGCATAGTTCTATTTTTACATTTCACTATCGGAGGAAGAGGAAAGATAGGCCAATATGTTTCTTTTTTTAAAATGGCAGGAACAGAAATTCGGCCTGTTCTGGCCGTCGTTCAAGTGCCAACATTGTTAACCATTGTTGGGCACAAATTCAGATTTCATACTTGTTACATCATTTCATCGGGGGGATTTTTTTCACTTCCTTTTTGTTCATAAGCAGACCTGATCTAAAAATAAACATACCCAGGAAATCTGAAACCACTCCACTGTGAAAGCAATATGGTATATGATCTTAGAATGGGGTTATAACTTGTAAATCAAGCTTGAAAGTCTTCAGGAAACAGTACTGTGGTTTATTATGTTGCTGTTTGTTCTGTATTGTTGCCTATACTCAGTGTTTGTGAGTACAGAAAGGGCAGAAGGTTTAGTCCCCGTGTTTGCTTTTCAGGGAGGGTTCTGTCATCCTCCTGATGCCCTGAAAAAAAAAGCTTTTGATTAAAGCAGAATATAAAAAAACCTGTCATCCCTAAAGTGACTGTGATAAAAAAATAAATTAAGAGCAAAAGACTCAATTCACAGGTCATCTTTACTGATCACCCTGAAATAAAAAAGGAAGATATAATTTCACTTTCTCCTGACTGTCTATAAAAGTGCATGTAGCTGTTCTTACATAAAGAGTACTCTCTCATCCAGAGCTGATAAAGCAGCAGAAATAAGACAATAAAACTGAAGTAATTTATTCTTTTAGCCTAGTATTGCAACAAGTTTATTTGTATTCTGGTTTTGTGAATAGCAAAGCTAGAACTGCATAAAAGTAAAAGCTAAATTTGTGCCACTGTGACACCTTTGACTTCCAACGACTGGCATTTAGGATAAACAGTGTGAGAGGTCATCAAGTTTCAGTCCTCTGTAAGCAGAAAGAAATTGTATTGAAATTGGAATCCTAAAAGGGTCTGCTAATTTGCAGCTTCCTTGAGAAAAGAGAATGGGATCTCTGAGTGAAGCTACCTGTGTGTTCCTGTAAGCTCAGACATATAATCTTCCAGGCATCTCAGCATGAGGCTTCTTCTCAGAATGCAATATTCAGTTGTTGTTGGACTGGTTCTTCTAAAATGGTTTTGGGCATGTATAAATGAGTCAGAACAGCACTAATAAGTAGCTGGAAGCAGGAAAGAGACTACAGCCTTGAAACCTTTGGGAATCACTTAAAATGTGTTGATTTCTTTACCCTGTTTTCTGGCTTTTGTGAAAAGACTAAAATGTGAGAGGCAAAAAAAGCAATATGCAATAAATAATGCACTTTCAAGGAAAAAAATCAAGACATTAAAGTTGCAAAAGGCATGTGGCCCAGTGCTGTCAGAGACTTTGCATCACCCCCCAGCAAGTGGCCAGGTCACATCCCTTGGAAGGAGCAGAGGTCAGATACAGGGCAGTTTAAGAAATTGAAGAAATTCGTATCTGGAGCCTATGTAAAGATTTAAGGTATTGTCTGTAGTACCCTAAATAAGAACAGGGGAGAACAGAGGGAATGGAAGACTGTAGCTGTTCTGAAGCAATTTTCATCTTGATAGAGCTCATTAGAGTTGCTTAAAATATTGCTTGCCTTTGATGTTCTACAATGCCTTAACTTGGGTAGGTGATAGACTGAAGTGCAAACAGGGTTTTTCATAACTGCTATTTTAATCAACTGTAACACTTAGACTTTCAGCTGATAAAAATGTGTGTAGAAGATACATTGCTGGTGGAAGTGCAGTGGTATTTGAAATCAATATAAACTGAGCAAAATTATGTTCCTCTGCTTTTCTTCATAGGTTTCTATGGAAACCTTCTTGGAGGTGATTTGTGGGAAAGAAACATTAAAATAAAACAATAAAATGTGTTATTTATACATGCAAAGTAAATATCTTTCCTGCACTTTTTAATGGTGGTAAAAATGTTATTTCATCATTTTGTATTCTCCCTTGACAGCCAAATTAATTATGACCCAATCTCTTTAGGGTTTACTTTTCTGCATTTGGCCAGCATGTTTGAGAGAGGAAAAGCAGTCATCTTCTATGCTGAGCATCTATTATTTATTTGCTGTATCTAACTAAAGTATCTTTTATTTTTATGTTTTTCAACCAGCAGTCTTTACAACTTTTACCATGAAAAGAATATCTGAAATGTTATTTTGAAATTACAGCTTTAAGCTCTTCGTGAACATAATGTTCCTTCAGAGTTTTAGCCAGAAGAATATCAAATTCAAGCCTATAGTGATATATCCCTATAAATAACTATTAATAACAAGTGGTTAGGAGATAGCGTGTACATGTATTCTGTAATGAATCATTGCTGTGTAGAACGAACTTTCATTTACCCTAAAACAACTCTATATACCAGCTGAGACTACTTTAATATCTGGCACTGTTCTGCTACGGATAGCAATTTACTTATCTGTGTATTTTGGTGCAGAATTTTGTCAGTTGTGCTCTCATCAGTCTAGTTACCTGCCTTTGAAGACTGGCTATTAAATCTGAACATGCACTCTGGTCTGTTTGGTAGATATGCAGAGATTGTCATGAGCAGGATTGCTCTGAGGAGACATTTAAGGGGCTACTGAGCCCTGTAGCAGATTTAATCCCACATTGGAAAAGCTTTCCAAGAAAGGTGTTCAGATATTCCATAGCCACTGCATGCTTTATATGTACATAGCTCCTGCTTTGTTTCTCCTCCTTCCAGGTTTGGAAAATTACTCTTGGGGTCCGCTAATAGGGCTGTCCATTCACTAGTAGGTTATCTTCCTTTTGTTCTTCACATGTCTGGGCCCATTAATAAACCTCTGTAATCAGGAGGAGTTTTAACCTGCACTTTAGTGGATGTGTGTGTGTTTTCTCAGGCTCTTCTCAGAAGTCCAGCACAGAAAGTAATAGGAAGTCTCTTCTACCTTTCCCTTCTATGCACAAAAACAATTTAAGGTTGGGTTTGGTTTTTTTATTTTACTCCTACAAAACTGAGGAACTGTGTTACAAAGTTTTGAGCCCCTCTAATGAATCTTCTCTGTTCATTATTTGCTGGTATACTGGCATCTAATTTTTTGAGCACTGCAGTAACAGGTAGCAGATGAAGCTGGGTGACTTTAAACAAATAGTTTGCTCATCAGAAAATATATTTTTAGTATAATTAGTTATGATTCCATATAATTCCTGATAACAGAAGAGGAAGATTATTTTCTGGAGAATAATTGAAATGTTTTGTTCTGCTATTTCCAAAATATAAGATTTCAGCTTCTTTCAAGTCTTTTGATTTGAAGCTTAGCTTGCTTTTCTTTTCCAGGAAAGACTGCTTACAGAGCACTGGAGCCCTTTAATGTGCAAGGGCTCTAAAATGATGCAATCCCTGTCTTAACCCTTTATACACTCAACCCTGCCACAGAACAAGAACAGCATGCAAGGGAGAGCAGAAAGTGGTGACTCCAAGCCCAGAGTCCAGGCTCTGCTTTTCTCAGCCAGTTCCATACCTCTGTGTACAGACACTTGCCTGCCAAGTCTGTCTCTTTCATCTCCCTGCTCCCTACTGTCTCTGTGGCCTTCATCTATTCAGTGAGATAGATGAAACCCTCGTTCTGTTCTGGCTTTCATAGCAGTAGCTGTGTTCCCCAAACTCTTCCATCGTCTTTCCTTTCTGTTTCTCTTCTCCCTATTACCATTTCCTCACCTTCCCTAGTTTAAGTCCTCTGACTTCATTACTATCTGCAGTCCTTGCCCCTTTCAAAAACACCTTGTCAGTGCTCTATATTCTTTATGTAATATTCTTCAAGAAAGATGAGGTTATTTTTTTCTCACAGCAAAACAGCACACCTGAGGTCTCCAATGGGCTGCCTGTGGCCATGCTCAAGGCTGATGCCATTTTGAATTTGTGATATTCTAGCACTGGATAGGTAGACAGAATCCAGACCCTTACTTTCCATTTGCAAAAAAATAACCTCACAGAGCTGTGATAATGAGTGACAGGAGGTATAAAAGCTTTAATGCTGCATTTGCAAAACTCTCTGAGAGTGCCAGAGGCTTTTGCCAATGAATGTCGGAGGGGCTGAAGCAGAAATTGATCTCAAAATCATTGCTAATCATTTCTGTAAACCATTTCTAAATGAAAATGGTGTTAACTATACCATAGAACAGTATGCTTTTCTTGTAACCAGGAGCCTAGAATAGCATGGTGTCATGATTTTGGGATTGCATGAAGAAAAAATCAGAGTCCTTGAGTCTCATACACTGCAGAGGAGTTGTCCCTTGTTCCTCTGCTCTCTACTTCGTGGTCGCCCCCTCCTCTAGCTCCATCATTGACTGACAAGTGCTTATCTCTGTCCTTCTCCCTGACCCCCTAGTCAGTCGTCTGATTGACAGGTATTGACACTAGAAAGCTGTGGCCTGCTATGGCCTGTATCAATGCATCCTTCACCCTTTATGATAGTCTAGTTGTTCTGGAATTAAATGGCTTGGACGATATTTCTGACACCTCAAGCATGAAAAAGCAGGTGGTCTGCATGAAGGCTGCGTATAAATCTGTGCTATGGAAGGTTTCTTTTAAAAACAGCTCTTGATTGAACTGTCAAATCACCCTCACACAGTGATGTCCTGCCCATGGGTGTGCACACTTGGTGAGTAGACAGGGCATTTATGGATATATTTTTTACAAACTCTAGGACATACCTATTCAGGAACTGGAAATTCTGTGATTGATAGGTTTTGATGTTCAAAAATGTAGTCTAAAATAACTGAAGTACAAGCAAGCGCTTTAAGAACCTTTTGAAGAAGCTGGTGGAAGCAGTGATCCTATCTGGGCACAAGAAAGGGAGAAGAAGGAAGGAAAAGGACAAGGACCCATGTGTTGAAAATGGGAAAGGAAAAGGAATCAGTAGCTCTGATGGAGCAAGGCAATGGATGGAAAGACATGATACTGGTATAGAGCCTAGATTGAGGACAGATCAGAGGTGGTATCAATCACTTGCTTTGCAAACATGACCCATCCAAGAGGCATGGCCTAGCTATGCCTCCTTAGAGCAGCATTTCTTTCTACTCAGCCCGTTACAGAAATACCTAAAAGGCTGAGACCGCTGTAGCCTGCTCATTCCACCACCAAGTGAAGTCTGCTTTGAGTTGTGCTGGGGACTGGTAGTGGTGTGCCCAATCCCTCCATCAGCCCTACCATTCTGATGCTTCCTAATTTAGAAAGATTTATTCCACCGCTCACCCTATGATGTCATTTTCTCTTTCTCAAGTCTCTCTTCTGTGATGCATAGGTTGAAATTGGTCAGAATAATGGTCTTGGACTACATCTGAACTTCATCTTCACTGTCAGCATAGTTTGTTCATTTACACTTCTGATGAAGATTATTGCTCTATCATGAGGACTGTCCTTTTCAGTTATCCTGTATTTTTTTTTAAATCATCATACAAACTAGTTGTAAGATTTCCTAAGAATTTTTTTCAGTTATCAGCTAATCATATTGGAATTCAAATAAATGCATTAAATGCAGAAAAGCTACCAAATATACTAAGCTTTGGCAACTTAGGATGCGCTGACAGTGAAAAAAAGGAAGCTGTATGGAAATCCAGCAAGTGCATTTCTTAGCAGTTTCAAAATGCTTGAAAACCTTTTCACAATGATTAAAAAACCCCATCGGATGGCTTATTCAGTTGCTGTTTGAAAGCTAATGGCTAAAATTCTTGCCAAAGTGCATTTTCTTTTTGGAAGCCTCTCTGTATCCAGGTCCCCAGGTGCAGAGATGATCTGCCATGTAAGGCCACTCTTACACTGTGCAGAATATGGAGATGTTCCCTGCACTCAAAATCTTGAAACTGTGTAAGCCTTTCCTGGGATGCACATCCAGAGCCTGTCTGACTACAGGGGTGAGTGCAGAGCACCTAGTTCATGTAGAAGAGCATAGGGTTTAAATTGAGTGTAGTTTATATGTCTCATCTTGAGTATTTAAGATTAGACAGAAGCTGAATGAGGGACTTTGGGAAAAGAAGCAGGTAAGGAGACATGGTTTCAGCAATCACAGAATTATTGAGGCTGGAATAGACCTCTGAAATCATCAAGTCCAGCCTATGTCAATGATACCCTGGAAAGAGAATGACCTAGGCTATCTCTTCTTTTCCTGGCATCTGGATAGTATGTCCCATAGGCTCCTGGGATACCACTTATCAGAACCAGGGCAGAATATCTTGGTGGAGGCATGGCAGAGAGAGAGCTATCCTGTATCATTAGGTGGTAAAAACTTTGTATGTGAATGGAAGACATGGCTATACTCTTGGAGTATGTGTTGGATTGGGAAGTTGAATGCAGGAGAAGGACAGTTTTTTCTCATGGGACTTGATTCGTAGACATCCCACTCCCTTCAATCATCATAGGAGATAAGACATGCTTGTTTCCTAAGCCTTGTTCTTCAGTAGATATCCAGATTGTTAGGACTTTTCTGAAAATTAGGAAGAGCTTCAGCCTGACTCATGGACTTCAGAAAGGGATCTTCTGTGAAAAGACTTCACAGGCAGACACATATTCTCTCTATGCCTACTGTGTTTGCTTTATACAAGCACAGATAAATTATATTTGTTTAAGAAATCAAGAAATCTACACACTGATACAGTCAAGTTGCAGCAATAATGGATAATGAGACAGGCAATGTGTTCAAATGGAGCCACAAATGGCAGTTGCTTCACATGCCCTGAAAGCTGAATCCAGTGTCTAGTTCTGAAGAAGTCTGTGCCCTGGAGCATCTCCAAAAGGTGCATTCCTCTGCTAGTCCTGAGGCACTGGAGAGTTGGAGGTGGCACAATAATCATTAAAAAAATTGTGAGAAACATTAAGCACTAACATAATACTTGTCTTCACAGCACTGAGCAATCAATGAATTGTTGGCTCTTCAAATAGTCCTGCAAGGCAAACCCTTGCTGTGCTCTGCCCTGGGGAAATACTGCAAATGCCATATGATGCCCTTTCAAGCAAACCGATTTTGTGCTTTAGAATGATTTCTGAGGCATGATAAAAGTCAAGTCTGGCCGTTTCTGTACAAAAAGATGACTTCCTCCAAGGGCAGGGCAATCCATCTATGCCTCCCAGCAGTGCAAACAATGGTTTTTATCTGTTTTATACTGTGTATATGACTTCATGTATCTTCTCTTCTTAAAGTCTGTGCTTTCTGAGAACTTTTGAACATTGTTCAATCGATAACTACAGTGATAATATTCTAGGTTCTGCATAAAGAAATAACTTAGGACAACTTTCCTATTTGTGTCATATTGGTGAAATTTATCCTAAATGAAATGAACATTGTGGAACTACAACCATATAAATGAAGTTGAATTGTTAATCCACTTTTATTCAGCAGTGCTTATATTTCTTATGCTCCATTTTCATAGATATGCTAAGAAACTATTTCCCTGACAGAAGCAGAAAGTATAAAACAAATATTGAAAGGGACTCTGCAGAATGTAAGTTTTAAATTGATAGGACATGGCACCAAACCCCTCCTTTAGAATTGCATTAATTAGAATACAAAGGTATATTTTGTATGGCTGGAATTTCCAATCAATTCACAACAGACTGAATATTGAACATCTCTCAAGCAAGTGCAGTTGCAAATCAATAATTATTTGTGAAAGTTGTCTGGGGAACGTTCAAGAAACTAACAATCACTTCTAAAATAATTTGCAATTCTAAAGAAGCATCATTTGAACCACCACAGTGAATTATTTGTTCAGTTCTATTTTAGTTGTAGACTCTATTTATTAATCCATTTCTGGAAAAGTCATTATAATTCATGGAAAATGTGTATGCACATTTGCAAAAGTTAGTTGAAAATAGTCACTTGTTCACTTATCAACAGAAGTCTGAGCTTGTAGACAAATTATAGTAGTATGTTGGCAGCAGTCATTTTTCAGTGTAAAAGACTGTAGGATGCTGGTACAACAACTGGAAAGACCTGAGACATGAAAGCAACAGTAATTTTCCCCATGCCTCCTTTTTTTTGGCTACATCCTTTGACCAGCTGCAAAAATTGTTGTTGGCTGTTGAGTTGCTGTAGGTTCAGTCCACCTGACAAATGACTCTGCTGCAGATGGGCATCTTCACATGCCCAGAGCAGTGCAAAGTACCCCAGGGCAGGGAGTCCTGCATGGTCAGCTTAAACTGCAAATAGCATCTGCGTGAAGGAGGTGTGAAAACTTGTAAAAGGATGTTTGATTTCATTCTTTTTCTGCTGGTCTCAGTTTTACAGCTTTTTGACACTGAGTAACCAAATTTGATTGCATGATATTAAGACATTGCAGCACAACTAAAACTTGCATTTTGTCCCATGCATCAAGCAAACCAAGCAATAGTATAGGCAAAGACAGAAGTCTTTTACTGTTATTTTCTTCTAAAAGCTTCTGTTGAGAGCCAGAGGGACAATCCAAAATCATATTGAGCAGAACTGGAAAGAGTTTTTCAGTCTTTTACAAAAAACTGCAGAAATGTAATTTTGCTTATCTTAAAAATAGTGGGAATATTGCAGCATGCCATGACTAACTCCTCTTTTAGCACAAAAAGGCAGCAATGGAATGTTGCAGTGTTACTCTAACGTGCCAGCTATCTCATTTGCCGCATAGTCAGAAGCTGGTTTTGAAAGTAATTAGAATGAGTATACAGCCAAGATTTTAAGTGCTAAGTAATACAGCATTTTAAATTCAAGTATCTTGCTGTGTAGGGAAATACATCAGTCTGTAAGGACTGGGCAAATTTCTGGTCTTGGGAGCTCATGGAAGTTTTCCTGTTTAGACAGAAAAAGTTTAGAATCAATGAAAGGAACTATTGAAGAGATTTTTTTTAACTGCCCATTTTTTTATATTTTGCAATATATCTAAATGATCAATTCTCTCGCTTAATACTCCTTTGCCACAAGAAGAAATAGTCAAACTAAACTAGTCATTCATCCATTGGCATACTTCCCCCCAGCTGTCCTCCCATTGAATTCCCTTTCCTCCTGAATATTAACTCTTGATAAGTTGCTCTTACTTTAAAAGTCAATTAAAATAAAACATTTAGCTTTGGCCTGATCGTGAGCACTGTTTTTTATCAGAGAACTCATAAAAGTTGGTCTCTTTACTGGATATGCTTTGAAACCAGCTTCCTTTAAAGTGAGAAGGATTCATCTCGTATGAGCTTAGCTACAGCAATATGCAGTGTTGCCAACATCAGATGTTAAAAATGACTGCCAGGCATTTAGGAACCCCCAAAATGGCTTAAGAACTATGAAATTTAAAAATAACAGCTTTGAGGGTTTGGATTGAGCTTTGGATGGTTGTCCAGTCAAATCATAAAAGCTGTCAGCAGTGGGCATGGCACTGGGTGAGGAGAGAGATATTTTTCCAAGCACATTTTCAAACTTTCTTTGTGGATGGAGCTTCAGCCAGATTTGAACAAAAGCAGTAGATATGAAGTAGCTGATGTACAATAAAAGACACAGCAAGTAATTTGTCAGTCAGCAAGATTTTACCTTTTAATATATCTGCTAGGAACAAGTAGAACAGATTGGCATGTACTCTGCTTGCCCCTTGAGGCAGTGTGGGCACAGTCTTTGAACTGAAGTGGATGGTAAAATTCCCAGTTTCAACAGATGAATTCAGCTGCTGAAGTATGTGGTGAGGTAAGGTTTTGGCCAGCTCAGTTTTGACACATACATATGAGATTCAAATAGGCCACAGTACTTTGGTCAAGGCTGACCCAGGCCAGTGGCCATGATTACACTTGGGTAGCACAATGTTCTCTCAATACAAGCTCTGACATTGCTCCAGTTCCTGTCATGCAGGTTGCTTTCATCTCTAGCCAGGCAACTGTCTGAGCAGCTTTGTGGAAGGGAAGGGGTTTCTGAGCTCATGCAAATAGACGGATACAAAGAGAGGAAATAAATGCTGAGTGAGAAGGAAGCCCAAAGGACTGAGACAGACATGGCTGTTCAGAGCTCAGAAGGGAGTCTCTGCTCCTTGAGTTATCTTTAGTATGTCAGACTTGGGATGCTGTATGTGAGTACCATCCAGCTTTAAAAGCATTGTTATCCGCTGAGACACAGACTATGACTAAAAGCAAAAACCAAAAGACTAATGGAAGGAAACAGTCTCTCAAAAAACACCTCTACTCATTCACCATTGTTTTTTTTTCTGAGTTTTGCTTTATAGCCTTTTCAGACAAAAGCGTTATGTTTTCTATGCTCTTCATGGGGAAAAGAAACGCTAGATCCAGTAAACTGAGAGTAGGATAGGATGGTTTTCAGGTTTTGCAAATACAAACTATCATGTGTTGTTTGGTGAGAGTCATTGAGTTGAATTACTTGTTGTTTATTCATACTTGGCCAACAAAGGAGTATTCACTGAACCCATCTTCAGATGCTGCATGTTTTCTACACATTGTTTATTTAGGCACCTATTTATCGTCCCCACCATGTCAGACTCCTCCTGTGTGTGCCACAGGTTGTTTTGACAGTAAACAATTAGCTAAGAGTGAGTCAGTAAACTAATACATAAGATATCAGTTTGTGTATATAGATGGTATTTCCTGAAATGTGTAGAATTTCTTCTGCACTGTAGAGTTCCTTTCTGTGGCTACTTAAGAGTGTTCTTAAAAACTCATTCTGAGACTTCTTCCAGGATCTTATGGCTCTGTAGGCTCAGCGGTTTTGGTTAGGATCTGCAAATGATACTGGGAAGGGCAGGACTTCTATTCTTCAGTCTGAGATACATACTGCAGCCTTGAATGGGAAGTGTGAAAGCCACCTTCCCTCAAACACTACCCCAGTCTTCAGCTTAGCTTAGTAATTGAATTGCTGTTCAGTGATTCGCTTCCTTTTTGTGCACTTTTACTCTTTCCAGGCCTGCCATCCTTCGTTCTCTCCCATTCACTCCCCTGAGTTCACAGACAGTGGGTTGTTTAGAGTCAGGGGACCATCAATTCAAACTTTCAGATTAAAGGACAATCTTTAATAATAGCCTGAAGGCATTAATAAGCATTAATTCATTAAATGCTGGAGGATAGCAGGAACAGAAAAATGCTTGATTCAGATACAAAGTGACTTAATGCTTATTAGATCTGTTAAGCAATCCAAGAACATGTCACAGATTGGAAAAGACCTTTACCAATTAGTGAAGAGTTCATTAAATAAACACTAAAAGCTAGCAGGAGATAGGAAAGATCTTGAAATACACACATATATATTTTAACTAGACTTGAAAAGACAAATGGTTTTGTGTCTTAAGGAGTTTGCTGATTCTAAAATCTTCTGTAACTAATTCTGAAAAACTGAGACAAGTACTAAGGGTTTTTTTTTAGTGTCCAGTAAGGCCCCAAACTAGCAACACATTTTTCCAGGTTCTCAGTTCACCCTGTCAGTAAAGTATTCAAAATGTGTGCTTATGTTCCGTTGATTTAAATAATTATTTATTGCTGGTTCTATTAACAATTGCAAGAATTAATTGTGTCTGATAATTTCAGTAAGAATTATCAACCTGTCTGTTACTCTTTATCCATTTTATTTTCCTACTTAGAGATACAGTGTTTTCTTGAAGCAGGCCTACTTCCTTTGCATGGTAATGAAGAATACCTAAAACAGTTGTTTAAAGCTTCCAGGCATGTAATGACTTAAGAAAAAGTGAACAGACATTCCAATTATTGTTTGTAATCGAACAACCCTCTTCTGCAAAATGCTGTCCAAACCATGAACAAAAAGGCAGAATGGGCTCGGGGAGTTTAAACATTTATTACAGAGGAAAGATTTACCGATACAGGATACACAAGTATTTTGTGAAATCCCTTGGGAGAGGCTGTCTCTTTTGAAACTTCATTCTGTCTAGTTGCTGAGAAAGCTTACTCAAGGATGGCTCAAAGATTTGCAAGAAGAATGTTTAACCGTAAATCTTTATGTAACTCTCCCCTCTTGTGTCTCTAGCAAGTGTCTTTTTTGTACTACCCACTGACTGCTGACTAGCTTTAATTGCCTTTAGCACTGAGTAACTGTGCTAAAACTGAGCTAGACCATATTGCCAGCAATTAAAAGGAGTTAGCTGGATTTTGGGTGGTGTTGATACCTTGATGCTTTTCTGGATATCTGGTTTGTGATCTACAGTGAGAGAAATTCTTTTTCTATGCTGTATTTTCACATGAAAGGTGGGTTCAAAATGTTAACAAACAAGACACAAATTTGTTTGCACTTAGTGTGCATATGAATAACCACTAAAAAACCCTACAGTTTGTGTATACAAACTGTACGGTAGTGCGGCTTTAATGTTGGGATCCTGTGTGTTGCTATAGTGCAAATCAGTAGAAGTGATCACTGTTCACTAACAGGTGAAAAGACAGAAGAAATACAGTTCTTTGCACATTACTCTCTGCCAATGATTAAAAGAAATTACATAGTACAGCTACATGCTAATATATGGTGTAATTCTGCAATCCTTTTCTAGTCAGCCTTAGACATGAATTCCAAGTTGCTAAGCATCCTTAGTTTTCTAGGGCAAGTGGTAGAAACAGCAAGTTCTTAGTCCCTCTATGAACCAGGATAAATTAGTTTAACTATAAAAGTTGCCTGAATGGTGGCTTTGGAATCATATCGTTTCACTGTTGTCTTGCAGAGTTTAGCAATCTTACCTAAATATTAAACATTAACTAACACATCTGTGGTCTTGTAAATAAAGTAATATCTGCTTCTGGAATACATTTCCTCCTTCTAACTCTCATACTGCTGGTTTTTATAACAGGACACTTCAGAAAAGACCTAATCTTGTGATATTCTCTGATGCGCAAGGTCAGCTTACAGGTAGTCCCTATACTATTAATATATCTGTGTGTATTTTGTATTTCAGACCCTTTCAAATTACAGCTTTTGGTCTTAGTAAAATTGATATTTTAAAGCTTTTAAACTAATAATGTATGTGAAAGTATGGCTGTCAGCTCGTAAGTATATTTCTTCCTATTATGTCAAAATCCGCTATGGAAAGGTTATGCATCTCACCCAGTATCTAGGGAGAAAATGGAGCTCTGGGACTTCATCTTGCTTTCATGTTAAAGCTGCCCGTCTAAAGGTCTTTGTAGCAAGCAGTCTGCTTCTGCTGCTGGCAATATAAAAAAGCATCAGTCTGACATGTAGACATAATCATCCTCAAAATGCAGGTATTTCACTTTTTGATTGCACTTACACCAAAATCAGAGATCATCATAATAAATTTTGGTCAAGTAATATTTTGCCTTCAAACATGACTGTTTCCAAATTAAATTAATCCAATTTTAGACAAATCAATTCATGCTTAGCATAAGGAGGGCTCTTGAGTTCAGATTCTCAAAAATCAGCTGGAAAGGATAAAAGTTGAGCAATTATTTTTACGACTGGCTGCCCATTCAATTTCTGTTTCTCTAATGGGATTGTTCAGTGACTATTCTAACCAAAAGTGTGGAAACTGGTGAAGTTAATTCCACTCTGAAAGAAGAAAAAAAGGCTGAGAACCCATAACATGGTATTTAGCTGCTTGCTTTTTTTACAGGTTCTGCCTAAACTCTTGTGCTGCATTTTAATCTGTATAACTTCAGAGAGTTTTGACAGAGGAAGCTCAGCTCTGACTTTCCATTGAGCCATGCTTCGGCAAAACACCTACATGTGTTCTTCAGTCCTATTGCCTTTCCTGAAGAAGCATTCAGCTAAAGATAAGCTGTTCCTTAAATCTCTTCTCGCCTGTGACATTAAGAGGGACATTTATTAACTTGTTGCGTATTGTTATTGCTTCATTGATATGCAGTGAGTGACAAGGATTTATAACAAGCAGGGATCTGGATAAATATAATTCATAGAGAAAAGCACAATATATTTAACCAGAATGAAAAGCCTGCCAAGGATCTCTGACAGTCTATAAAATAACATTTAGCTATAACAACCAAGTTAAGAAAAAAAAAAACAACAAATCAGTAAGAAAGTTCAGAATGGGGACTGTCTTCCTACATGCACTCCTTCAGTGGATATGACTTTCCCTTGGCAGTTTGTACCCACACCAGCATCAGTCTCTACGTGTTTGGGTACATAGCGAAACGCATCAGCGAAATGAAAAATCACCTTCCCATGCACATGTTCCCTGTGGCTTGCTGTACAACTTCAAAAAATACCTGTGCTGGCACAAGCAGCTGCAGACAAGGGTTAAGACTGGGGGAAATCCTGCTCAAGCAGCCTTAAGCAATTCTGCTCATTAATGTGAAATGATAGCTTCAGACTTTAGATGTGCTAATAAAGCCCTCAGCCAAGGCTAATAAACCCTTCTAGCTTGGGTATATAAATGCAAATCATAGTCCAGGGACAGGAAGACTCATAATCAGGCGGACAACAGAAAAAAAGACCAAGTCATTTTAAACATATTGAAGTTTACCGAATATACAATCTCAATGTACAAGAAGTTGATCTGATGTAAAATTTTAGTGGAGATTGAGTTACAAAATTGCCTGGAATATTTATGGCTTTTTAATGACTCTACAAGGCTGAATATTAGCTACACAATGTCTGATCTTCTAGCAGTGTCCCTGCTTGTGTGAAGTTGCTTTGGGAATGAACTTCATTCTGGCAAAGTTCTTTGACTGGATATTTCTAAGAAAATAAGCAACCAAAGAATTAATGACCTGGAAAAATCTGAGATATTAAATGAGTTTATTAGGCATACGAAGCTCTGCCACTGTGCAGTAGTACTTTATTTTTCAAAAGATAGGAAAGATGGAAACAGCTGAGACACATGTCAGGGGTACAACAGAAGCGTACACTGCAGCAGACGTTATAGGGCATATTGGGCAATAAACAAAGGATGTCTGAATAAAAACCTTCTCTCCAATGTTAGCCTGAGAAGGAAAAGTAGTGGAAATTAATGAGTGCTTGAAATAGGGGGGGAAACAGTGAAACAGCTCTGAGATGGGCGTGGGTCTACAGAGCAGAAGCTGGAAGCAGAAGCAACTCTCCTCTGTACAAACAAGTAGTCTCAGTTGCAGCCTGACTCCATAAGTGGGACCTCTTGATCATGGAAATAGAGCACTGCTCCCCATTTCCAACAGAGATTAATATTATTTTAGTTCATTTATAAGTAGGAAGTACACGGTGGGACAGATTTATAAAGATACAGAAGTGCTTAACTCCTGTTGTTAAAAAATGCCTTTGAAAATCAGCTGTTGTGTTCTAACCATTTAATTTCTCTTGATTATTGAAAGGTTACTCCCTAATTAAAACAACTAGTCAAGTCATGAAAAGGAAAACTATTTCCTTACTGAATTTTAATTCCTATTTAATAACAGATTCTCACTGGCTTTTGAATGTCAGATCAGTGGAGAGTTCAGTGCTCTGTAAGATATATCCCCTTAACAAAAATAGGAACAAAGCATGTCCTATCAGAACAACAACAACAAAGTCTTAATCTTGAAATCTAAGTCCTGGCTCAGTCTTTACCACATCACACCGATTTCACAGGCCTAAATCCTGCTGTGACTGGAGTAGATAGATCTCTTGTCCACCAGGGAAAAAGTGAATTAGAGAGGATGCTCTTAATTCATGAAGAAGGGGGAAAAACAACCTAAAATCTTGAGGGAGTGTCACAATCTGCAAAAACTATGAGAATCCCTTTGAAATGCAGGGTTACGTTCACGAAAAGTTGAAACCTGTGTGGACTCTGCTATCCCCTTTGGTTTATCCTGACAGCAGGGTCCTTTGCAGCTGTAGTGATAGGGTTTTGCAAGCCACAGATACTTTTTTTCATACCAGAAAGGTCTGCAGGGCCTGGGCTGTAAGAAATTGTGTATTCTTTGCTTGCAAGAAAATACAGGAAGGCGCAAGTGCTAGAACTCCTATTTCCGTAATTACCAGCTACATTCAGTTGGACTAAATCCTCTAAAAATAGAATTGATTTTATTTAAATTATCACAATAGCTTTATTTAATCTAGAGCAAGTATGAGCAAAGCTTATTTAAGAGCTGACCAATCTTTTTAATTATTCATTGTTCTTCAGTTACTTTGTAATGTGGGAGGAAAAACACTTGACAATTTTTTCTTAAAGTGACTAAATCCATATTCATCTTTAGCTTTGTTTTCCCATTGAGTTTGAGGGAGGTAGTGAGCCAGTTTAAACTGTGTCAGCATTTGGCTATGAGTGAACTGCAGAAAATTATTTTAATTGATTTTTATGTTTTGAATAATATGTTAACAGGCAATCATCGAATTTTGCTTATGCATATAAACAAACAAAACTCATGGGAGTGTGTAATGTTAAATCAGATGTTTTACATTTAGGCTTAAATCTAACTAATAACTTCTAAATCCGCTTTTGTATGCACATGCAAATTTCGATCAAAAGCAGTGCCAGGGACTGCAGGGTTTGCCTACTAGAATATTTTAGGGCACTCTTCTATCAGATCTGAGTTCTTAGACCCGAATTTCATTTGAAAGCAGAAACGAGTCCATAGAAGTCAGTGGAATTGCACAGTGACAAAATTGGTCTCACCCCTGAGATCTTATGCAAGCCAAGGGCAGAAGGAAAGCCTGGATTCCAGGCATCATTTACACCCCCTTGCTCTGAAAAGAACAGGGAATCTGCTTGGTCTCTGACATATATTGATCTGATTTGGAGGTGCAGCAATTTAGTTCTTTACCCCAGGATCCTTGTGGGTCTCAGGAGATGGAAGAAACATGCAGCATAGTGGCGTTTGGCCATGGCCTGTGTCATTGCAGTTTCTTCCAGTTCTCTGCATGCAAAAGAAGAGTCCCTGCACTGACACTTCAGCAAATTAATCTCTTCTTTATGCTCTTTTTGTGTCAGGAGGACTACTAAGAGATATTAGCATAAGGAGAGTTCAGTACTTTGAATTGCAGGCTTCGCTTGTACACTCTGCTAGTATCACATACAATGTAAATACTACAGGAAATTCTTGGAAAGATGAAGTCTCTGCAGGAAAGGAATATTTAAAAGAAATAATCACCAGGGAGGAAGGCAGAGAGACAGAGATCAGCATCTCTGGAAATGAAAGATCTAAAAGATAAACCCCTTCCATAACTGCAGTTCAGCAGCACACAGCAGTTGAAGGCAGATCCTGTGTGATTCATTGTATTTCTGTGCAGGTAGCTCATATGTGGTCTTTGTAATATACTGTAAATCTGCAAAACAGATTTGTGCCTTCTCTTCCCTTTTCTTTCTGTTTTGCCTCCTACATGTAAAACTTCTCTGTGCATTTAATGATTAGGACATTAAAAAATCTTTTGCTAGTTAGAGACAGGTATTATGAAATACTCCTCAACTCATTTGGGAGTCCCTATTAAAAAGTCTCTATTGGGTGTCTGTTAAAACAGGAAGTACCAGTCATATCATAATAAGAAAGTGATAAATTTGTTTTTGAAGCATAATGTAGCTGCTCAGAAGCACTAGCTCTATTTCCTCCTTTGCCACTCTTGCTTTATAATCCTAGGCAAGTTGCTCCAAATTTCTGGGTATCTGTATTTAATTTTTATCCCATTTTGGTTTTGTCTGTTTAAACTGTTAATCATGGTAATGACTTTTTCTCTGTCTTCCTGTGTATTTTGCTTTGTGCTCTAAAACTCTGATGTAAATTGGGATCTGGGCACTGCTGTAATAGTGATAGATAACAGCAGCGGTAAGTCAGGATTGATGGCGGCAGTTCCTCTGACACTCAGCATTTCCTGTAATGTCAATATGCAGAAAAGTTTAAAGTCTGACTCATGCCACTGCCATTTGTAAAATCTCTGAGCCTTCTCAAATTGAGAGTGGAATGCTAGTACTTGGATTGAGAACTCCAAGAAAACTTAAGTAAGTTTTACAAGAGTCTGGACTGAGACTTATGAATTTCATATCCATAACATTCAGCTTTTTATCAGTGCCCTCTGCAAGGATTTCTTTAAGTGCTGCTGTCATACAGTTGATTGAAATGTGAAAAAGACAAGACAGCAGGAGGCAAAAATGCTCAATTCCTAACTACATTACAGCTTTTACAGACCAGTAATTCTGGGGCCATGGTCAATTGCAGCTTTGGAGTGAACTAATAAAGATACATCCTGAGTCAATGCAGGAAGAATTTTTCTTCCTCAGACCAGATCTGGACAGTTTATTATCAGCAAAGACACCAAGAAACTTTCTGTAAGAATACAGGTATGGGATTCTGCTATCTTAGCCTCATGTATGCTAAAGCACAGTTCATTTTAAAGTCAATATGGATGCCATAAAATTTCTTGCAAGGACAGACAAAATTGATCCCTTGTGCAATAAGATTGTTTCATAAATTCTCTTGGCAGTTTCAGTTGGATCAACTGTTTCCGTATCTGCTATGCAGCGTTGTGTGCTGCTAGAAGATCTCATCTACAGTTGTATGTATTTCACTGTTAAGTGAAGTCACTGCAGTTACCTATTGCAGTAGTATCTGTGGATCCTGCTCAAGCTCCAGGTCCTATACAGCTGCATTCTGTAGAAATCTATAACGAGCAGCTGTCATCCTGGAAATCTGGCAAAATCAACCCAATAAATTTTAATTTTCACATTTTAAAAACTATATTTTTACTCCCTTTTCCAACGTAAATTTGAAATCTTTCTACAGGCTGTATTTACACTTCTGGTTTAAGACAGTTGCTAAATAAAATCAGAGCAGTGAGAGATGTCATCCAGATCGAGTCATCCAGCTCAAGCTCTCTGCTAGTTTATATTTGAAAAGTAAAAGAAACAGGACTTTCATATAAGGATTTTCTTAGCCCAAATGATGACAAATTTGCAGGATTGGTAGCACAGGATTTTTAATTTTGTTAAATAATTTCATCATATAGGAAGCAGTATCACTTTTGCTAATGATGAAAAATCAGGTTGGCCATGTACCCTGGCATGATTCATGACAGAGTGTAGCACACTGTGAAGTTCTTTAGCCTTTAATTCTATCAAGACTTAAAATCTTTACAACCAGAATTTTCAAATATTAATGAATGTAGCAGTTGAATAACTGTGAAAAGGAAGCAGAAATTATTTCCTAATGGCTTAGTTAAAATGTTTATTTTAATCTTCACAAGGGACCTTGATTTTCAAAATTAAGACTCTTCATGGAGAAACCAGCTCTGAAATGGGATTCGTTAAAAGATAAGAAATTATTTATTCTGTTTCTAACATACTCATGAAGCTTTAGAGATTGAGATTTAATCTTTTACTTTATAGAAGGAATACAATTTGAACTTCATCTAAATGTGTTTTTTCTTCCCTTCGCTCCAGCCAAATGTCGCTACACTGCAGTGTTTAGGTGTTGCCAGTGAACTTGACTCAGATTTCTTCATCATTATTGTAGATAATGGCAATGCTACAAGCCAGACAGTGCCACTTCTGGTACCTTTGGGATTTCTTTATTGCCAATGCAAAACAAATGTCTTAAATTCGGAAAGCAAATCTGGTAGAAAAGCAGAAATTGGAGCAGCAGTCAGCTCCCTGTCCTTCAGCTGTGACTCTTCAGTATAACTTTGTTTTTGTGACTAGCAGAAACAAGTTGTAATCTGGAAGACTAGTAGTAACAAATCTTTGGTGTGCAAAATTAACATTCTTAAATACCTGACTTTAGAGTGGACTTGCATTAATTTATTTTGGTGACATTTGAATATGAGGGTACTTAGTGATATCTCAAGCATCCAGTGATGAACTTGTGAAAAAGCTATTTACCTGGGGGCTCTCTTTTGCCATGTCTTTGGAATATGCACAAGCAAGGATAAAATAATTATGCAGGGTCATGCTCTTCTTAGAATGTTGACAAATGTTTAGCTTTGAGAAGAGCTGTTCCCTTAAACTACTGCCTACAAATACCCTTATTATCCTTATACTCCATACAAATGAAGTACAGCAATGTAGGATATGTGCAGCCCTCCTGGCTGGGCAGTGTAAAATGCTTTCACAAGAAGCCAAGGCTGAGAGCAACAGTTATCAAATGATCAGGAAATATGAATCGTGTTTGCTTTTCTCTTGGGGGATTTAAAAAGCCGGAGAGGAGTACAGTCCATTTCTATGGCTTGAATATTCCTTGTTATGAAGAGTCCTACCCTTTTTCACTAAAACGGTGCTGAATCAGGCAAGTCTGTGCCCTGTGAAGCAAAAAAATACATGAATGTTGTTTCAGGATGGAAAAGTAAACATGCCATTTCCAGTCAAATCCATCTTTCAGCACAAAAGGGTCCTAAATGTGCTAGTCACTATAGGAGTAATTTACAGGTAAATTGCCCTATTTTTGCTGCTGCTGAGTTTCATCCTTAAGAAAGGACAGATTAAACCCCATAATCTCTTTTTGGATGTACCTTCTGCATCTTAGGTATATTGTCCTGGATGCTTTTCTTCTCCTTCAAGAGAAGGAAGGGTATCAGTGGGGCAGTGAGTTTTTGTGCTAATCCTGTCCGTTATCCACTTATCATCACCTCTGCCAAGTTCCCATGCTCAAAACAGAGTTGTATGTTTCCTGCACCGGTGCACAGCTCCATGTCAGTTTTCTCAGTTTTGCTTTCAAGTTTTGTGGAAACTCTAATGGAAGCACTAAATCATTTTGCTGTGGAAAGTAAGCCTGGTTTGGCTATTAGCTGCAATTAGTATTCACCTTTCCTCTTTTAAATGAGCACGCTGCTGTGAGCTGCCCCTCTAAATACAACATTTTGCTCATTTGAAGTCCTGACTGTCTTTCTTGTAAATAGGTACCTTGAGAATTGCTCAGCAATAATTGCTATCATAGTTCATCATTCCTCAAGACTGGGAGTTTATGATAAATTTGTACAATATTTATATAAACAATGGCTAATGCAGTTATGCAGATGATTTCCTTTTGTACTGAAGAATAGATTACTAGTATGAAGTTAAAATCTGTTAGCTTGTGCTTTACACATTGCATTGTAATTTATGTTTATGACATACAACTGTAAAAGGCTTACGTTACCTTTGCCTTGTACAGCTCTAAGGAGCAGTTTACAAAATGATGGAAAATAAATCCCACTAAGTTAATGACCCTTTCTAGCTCCATTCTGCCATTCCAGGGACTGAGCTTACCAAAATGTTCATGTATGTGGGAATTTCTTCTTAGTAAGTGGGCCTTGAGGTGGGAGAGAGACAACATGGCAGCAAATTATTGGCTGCCTTCTAACCCCTGTCCTTGAAACATGACCAGGGAAATGCCTGTCGGGCACAGAGTATCCTTTTCTGCCAGAATATCCCTTTGGAGCTGTGCCAGCCCATGACATACCAGAGCAACCTCCATTAGATGGATTTGTGCCATGAAACCAAGCCACTCTCTAGCTGAAGACAAAAGTCAGAGTGCAAAAGATTTATGGCTACTTTACCCTAAGCTGTACCTGCTCAAGTGCAGTTTGGAGTGCGGAGTTGCTATGGGAACCTGGTGAAAGGACCCAAGGTTCCCTTTTGTTCAAGTGTCATTTTCAATCCCATAACAAATACTCTAATTTACATGAGGAAATGGTAACTGATTTCATAGGCTGTTGCAATTAATCCCTGTTGGGAGAATCCACTGAAATGGATTCAGAAAAGGAAGGGGCAAAATGAAGAATAAGAGTTTGAGGGGGAAAGGGACATATTTTTAATTTAGTTGTTTTTTTTTAATGCATGTTTTCTCTTCGATGTTTGAAGGCAAGGTAGGTTTAGTCAAACTAAATGGAAAAATAGTACAGTGAGGAAAACATGATTTGGAAGGAAAAGAAAGGCTGTACAGAACATCCTAACTATGAGCAGTGGGAAGTCACTTTGATGTGTCTAGGTGCCTCATAACAGCTCAGGCAATATGGAGTATCAGAGCAAAAAGGTTTGGACTGCGATTTTTAACCTAACTCATCCTCTTTGCATTGGAGCTGAGAAACATGCTCATTTGATCCATTTTGCTGCTTCACTGTAGTAAAGTCCAACAGAAGGTGAAGCACAGAGCTAGGAGCGGCAACTGCTTCAGAGACACTAACAAAAATATATCTCTCTGCCACCAGAGTCCTAAGCTCTTTGTTATGTCTGTTCCCATCTCCACTAAATCCTGACCACTATAGTAACATCAGCATCTGCGATTTAGGGAATGCACCATTTTGGCCAGTGTCAAACAGGCCTGCTTTGGATTAAAAGTTTACTGAATGTTTACAGACAAAAGTACTGGGATAGCCGTCTGCTCCATCTTCTACTGTTTGCACAGTAAATAACACAGGCGTACAGCTATCCCCGGGATATGCAGGTGTTCTCAATGCATCGAAGTATACAGCTTGCCTTTCTGCCTGCCTGGACTGGCTTCTAAGACACAGACAAGAGTGAAACGATGACAAAATATTTAACTGTCAAAGGAAACTTCTACCATTCTGTTCTCTCATCACATTCAGAGAGATGGTTCTTCCACAGAAGGCTGGTTTTAGGAGAAGAGCAGGAAAGTAATTTCTTTCTGAGTGCTCAAATACTTCGGTAGGCTAAGCATTAAGGCAGATGAAGCTTAAAGTAATTATTATGTAGCAAAAAGTCATGTAGTTGCCAGGTTATATGGAAAGAAATATATGGCTTTCAAGTCTCACTACTTTTCCTTTTCAAACTGAAAGCGCACCAGGATCAACAAGCAAAACTCACCATTTTTGTAAATGGCCAGAATCCCACAGGCTCAAACAGTGCAGTCGTTCCCCATGCTGGTTCTCTGCAAAGGTTATGGTCTGCTCATCTCATGCCAAGCATTAAAAAAGAAAGAGCAGAACCCCGCAGGTCAACTCACTAGCACTTGAAGTGCTGTTTAAAAACATGTCCTCAGTCCTGAAGTATACAGCCAGCTAAGTCAAACATGCATCCTGAGCCAAAATTTTTTCCTGAAACCAGTACTGTGACTAAGATGAGGGTGGTATTAGAAGGTATTAAATATTTATTTGGGGATTCTGATGATGCTGAATGTTTTTTCCTGTGGAAGCTCCTATTCCAGTGACCGTAAATGAAGAACAAGACTTGGATGAAGCAGATGGTTCAGCAGATGGTGACTTGCTCCTTTTTTAACCAGGCTTTTGTGTAAATGGAATGTGGCATGGATCTCTGTATGCTTTTTGACTTTGAGACAGTATATGTGTGCTTTTAGGCTTTAATAAGTATTTAATTTTGCAACCATGTGTTATGATGATGATATGGATTTCACTGGCTCTAAAAATTTTGGAAGTCCTTGAAATTTTAGTTTATTCCCTGCTTTCTGAAACCAATGCTATCTTTGTAAAAGGAGTATTTTGGTGTTGATTTTTAATTAAGTGGGAGCAGCCACAATCCTTAAGTGTGGGACTGGACAAAGCAAGATGTTATTACAGTCTTTATGTTTTTTGCGCTTTTCAGTTTTTGTTTCTCCACCATTAGGCTCAACTTTCCCGACTGCCCAGAGCATTAAGATTTCAATGAAAGTGAAAGACAAAAGAGCCAAGAGGTAACCGAAGAAGGGCAAGATGTGAGGTTCACTTTGCAAACAGTTCTGTTGAGCTGTTGAAAGTTCAACAGTTCCCGGCACCTACCTACCCTTCCTGTGCTGAAGGTAACAGCCCCCTCAAACCTGCCAGCAGGACTGCTTATGCACATGCTCCGTAGCCCATTTTATTGAAAATTAGATGAATTAGTGAAAAACCATACTGTTGAACCATTTCAACTAATGTGTCTCATTTATACTCATAGAGGTTAGGGAAAAGGCACATCAGCAGCCTGAATGTCGGCAGATCTGAGGCAGCATAAACTCTACCACAGGAAATCTGATGATTTGCAGTGAGGATTAGGTTGAAAGGGGCAGCATATTGCACTGGCACAGCTGGAACCAGAAGAGAATGTCCTTTTACTGTTTGAGTGGTTAAACCTATACAGTGTCTTCTGTCTCCTTAAAGTTCATATTCCTGTAACTCAACTGTGAATTTACTTCTAATTTCACATTATTTCATAAGGCCACAGAGTGGTCTTCTAGAATCCAGCTTTGTGTATTGCAACGTGAATGAGGATGGTCGTTTTGTATCATTTAATGTAAATTCTCCTATCACCTAGTATCCAAGTGCCTTGTAACCTTTTATAGGGAAAGGGGACACTTGAGATTTGTTCTTCTGCTCATTATTTTCCCAGGTAGGAGATCGTGCAGGCAGAGCAGTAGTTTTTCTGGCAGAGTTCATAGGTTTAGCAGACTATTTTAAATTACGCTAAAATATATTTTGATTTCTAAGCCAAAAGACAAGCTACTTGCAAAATTGTCCAGCTTAACTTTGCCTCCTGCTTGAAGCGTTTCTAAGCTGAATATAACAAAGATCTATTCTAAGAATTCCTAAGAGATCTCTTCTCACAGAATCTGGAACTGATCCATGGGTTTCCACACTTTAATCAATGCGCCGTCTAATATTGATTTCCTTCTGAAGTCAAAGTGATTTGTTTCCCTTCCCTGGAGACTTTGGGTTTTTACCTTTGGCTGTCGTCCTTGAATTAATATGGAAACTGAGAACATCACTTAGGACTAGTCTCACATGCGAGTGAATTGTGCAGTTGCGTGGAACCAGGTATCCTATGCTCACTCAGACACTCAGGTGACTGCTATGTCTCCTCATCTTGCAGCTGGACAACTCACACAGCTCTCTGCTCATTCTCTAAGCTTCTTTAAGGAGCAGATCCCTTTTTTTTTTGTTCCCTTTCTTTTAACAGCTCTTCCTCATGTTACTCTGCAGTAAACATCAGCACAGCTCTCTCTGGAGTAAAGGTCAGCACAGCTCTGGAAATTTGCTAAGGCTAGTAAGGTAGTAAGGAGCCGATTACAAGCCAGAAAGCAGCTACATGGAAAACAACCATCTCTCCCATCATTAATCCACAGTGATCTATACGTGACTGTCTATCCAGCAAAAAGTTTCAGATTTGCAGCTAAAGCCTAATACTTCTCTTCTAATCAGCATTTCTAAACTGCAAATAAGTATGATCATAACATTGCCTGTGTGAGGTCTCCTTTCATCATTTGGCAGTGTCAAGGCAGAGTGGCTCTTGACTTGCTCTATACCCCAGAAAACTGGAAATGAAATACTGTGGAATCAGATGTCAGCATCAGGGTGTTCCATGTTAGAATTACTTCTGTGAGCCTCAGTATCACAGAGGACTGAGGATCTTGCGCTTTCCTTTTCCTAATCACTCTATGTGCATGCTGTCTGCTGTACACATGTAGATACCATTTAGCATAAAGAAATCCAGAGCATTACAAGGCACTTGCAGCAGTACGGAGGTCATGAAAGTCATTCTTTTAAATGACATATGTGATCTTGTGCATTTGTCACAATGCCAAAGGAATTGAAACACTTCCTCCTGGACACAAAGACATGAGTGCAGGCAGGGATGTAATCACTTAGGGTCATATTCAGCCTCATTTGAAGTGTAAGGTTCTTGGTGGTGTTAAATGACAATCTGTCCTGAATTTGTCATGCCCATATGTCATCAGTAACAACTTACAAAACACACCTCTCATTTTAGATCCAAGTTTGCATCTGTTCCAAGCAAAACATGTGCCATCTCCTCCATGTTCCTAGCAAGTCTATATTAGACAACACATAAGCAAGCTGAAAGTGAAACAGGAAAAAGTCCTTTCTGTATTATGGGCAAATAAATCACAGATCATTGTCATTTTTACCTGAATATAAAATCTCAGTGGAGAAAACATCTCGAAATACTGTACCATATTTCATGACATACGAAAGGTTATTGTATCTCACATACTACCCCTTAAAAGAAACATATTTTCATATGTTTTCCAGAATATGATGGTAAACAACATATAATTTGTCCAGGGGAGGACAAAAAGGTATAGAAATTTAGTAACCAGTGACATCACAACTGACGCTTCAGTTGTGATCATCTTCAAATAGGGATCCAGGCTAAAAGTAATCTATCCCTGGATCCTGAGATGGCAAGTAGCTGATACGGTTTATGAGAGGTTGTAGCTTCAAAGGAATTGATTTAGAAATGTTTTCTATTTTTAAATATGCAGCTGGACATCTAGTATGATTTACAGAAGCATCTGACTGGCTTACATGCTTAATTTTCATTGACTAACAAGCTGTGTTTAGGTGCTTCTATACATCTCCCTAGCTGTTTCTCTTCATCTTTAGGCACATAAATGCTTTGTAAAGCTGAAACAAAAAAATCAGGGCCTAATTTTCAAAATCTCAGCTCTCATGTGACTTGAATAGCCAGATTTCAAAAATTCTCGTTTCTCAGCATCCTGAATTTTTGTGAATTCTGCAAATTCACTATCATTATTTGATATATACTTTTTCAGGAATTTTGAACTTCTAAACCGAAAAAAAAAAAAGCCATATTGCAGAGAAATCTGCAATCTCAGAATATAAATATTTTAACACTAATATTTACAGTTAGAATTTTTTTTACACTTAATGGTGATGCAGAACAAAAAAACCTCTGATGTATAATTCTGCTCTAAATAAATATTGTTGGTGTTTTGTTTGCTTAGCCTACTGACTTTCCATGTCAAATACACTCACTTTACATTTTAAAATGTCTTTTATGAATTGATAGGTCAGGGAAAAAAAAGTAAAATATATTTTCCTATGTTATTGCCAAGAACAAATTTTCTGAAGTCTCTTTAGACATCTAGACCTATACAACCTCAGTGCCTTCTGGGAAACTCTACAAAGGGAGGAAATGAAAATGTAGTAATTCATATGTTGTACGAAGTAGTAATAGAAACAAATTTTCATCCTCTTAGATGCATCAGTTCCAGGAGGAATGGGAGACCAAAAGTTTGTTTTCAGTATTTAAGTGAGCAGCCATATCAGAGAGCAGTCTTGTTGAACAAGAAGGTGCCATGATTACTTATCAGAACGAGACTGCTTTAAAGGATTTAAATAACTCTGCTTTATTCAATATTCAAAACAGATTTGACTTTCTAGATATTTTCCTAAGGAAAATTTCTGCTGAAATTCCAAGTTGCAGAACTGAGGAACTGTTTAAGGTCCAATTATAGTGAAAAAGAACGCAAACCATGTCTTACAGAAATGCTGACAATATTATAAGCATGGTGACATTCCCAAGTGCTGCCTTTGTTGCTAATATTTTTTTTCTTGTATTTACACTTTGATGGTAGAAGGTTATGCCATATATTAGCGTAACTTTTGGAATTGTTTGCTGACATGCGTATTAGTACCTTGTAGAGTTCCTTCTCTCCTTCCTTCTTTTTCCCCCACCATCTCTGCTTCTGTTAGCATGTCAATATGATTCCAAATTAGGCCAAAAGGATCTGAGTTGATAAAACCTGGTATGATTTATAATTAAAATAACTGTATTGATGAACTCCACTGTGCTTTAAAAGTACATGAAATGTGCTGTACCAAATTATCAGCTTTCTAAACTGCAAGTCCTTCTAATAGGAGAGATGTTACGAGTTTCTAGTTATTTTACAAGGCTATAGTTAGGGCTGGAAGCTCCTATTTTTGGATATTCAGTGACTACTGTGAGAGTTTGTGTGATAAGTAAGACTGGGAAGGCAAATTCACATCTTCCCAAATTAGCACACCCTATACACCCATTTTTATGCTCTTTGTCCCATTTTGTGTAAGACCAGCTGCCCTTGTAAGGGTATGAAAGAAGGTGCTATCTGTATGCATGCGGTGTTATGTATTGTAGAATCCCTAAGCATCAAAATGGATTTCCTCAGCAAATGTTTCAGAATGCCTAATGATATCAGGGTTCCAGTTAGGCCTGGAATATATTTGGTTTGTTGGTAGTTACTGGTTTGTTGGTAGTTACTGGTTTTCTGATGTTTCTTTAAAACCAACATAAATACTTTCAAACCAAACAATGTTATCAGAAAGGTTTTTGGGAGAACTTTATAACTCAAGAAAAAGTAAGAAAATACTCAGAAAGTAAAAAAAAAATCCCTTCTATCTTTATCTATTCAAACCTCAAGTTTAGATTTTAAAAACACAGCAATACAATTTCATTTTAATAAGACTCAAGGATACTTTAAAAATAAGTAAGGACCCAGAATTGGCTTCTAATTGAGATGCCAAGCATGTACAAATCTGACCTGATCCAATACAAGATTTCCTAATTCAGAGTAAGGCAAATGCAAGTTAAACTCAATTATACATGAAAACAACTCAAGGAATGTACAGTTTAAAAAATTTCAATAAATTATGGATGAAATGGAGTCATTTCACCACGTTGTCTCAAATGTAACATGTCAAGGACACCACATTAAAAAAAATTGTGGGTGAATGCAGAAAACACAAAATATAATTAACTCTGACTGCTGTTAGACTTTCACTTTTCTGCCTGATTAAAATTTAACCTGAATAAATTAAAAATAATTGAAAAAATCTCCCAGCAACCTGAAACCTATTCCTAAACATTGTATGCTTGCTGAAGTTTTCTTTCTGTAGTTGTGCTCACTCCAAACAGATAACAGCCGTGACGGTTTCAAAAGGTAAATATGGCATTTTCATAAAGGTCCCAGCAGAGAAATGTGAAGAATACAGTCTTGTCTCAGTAGAGCAGAAAACACTCTGGGAGATCCCTGGGCAGAAATAATGGTCGGGTGAAAGGAGTAGTCACGATCCCGGCTCTTCTTACCCTCCTAATGTTCTTCAGTTTGGCTCATAGATACAAGTACCTCCTCCCACCTAACCCTATCTCTCGCAGTAAGATTTAGCTCTAGTTAATTCGTAAGCAACAAGGGTGATTCCACTCGCACCTCTTTTGTAGAAAGACCCTGTCACCTCCCCTTTCCTTCCTTGTCAAATGAGCAGTTCCAGGGGTTTATTAGTGCTACTCCCTGGTACGCGTGAGAGGAAAAGAGGTTTGTGGCAGAGACAAAACTACCCACAGCTAGAACGAGCTGTAGTCTAATTAAACTTAACTGTCCCCAAGTGCTTTCTTTAGAATAGTGGCTCAAAATTACCTAAACTAATCCACTTTCTTAAAACCCCCTGAGGCTTTGTTTTCTTCTATTAGGATTTTACCTTTCTAATACCCGTGATTGTGATAAAGTTGCTTTTGATTTAAGCTGAAGGAATCTGCAAGCCGAATTTGGCCACTAGGCATCAAACCAGAAATACTCATCTTCAGAGAACTCTTCAGCCTGGGAAATGTTTTCATCCCCTGCCCACTAACATTAATCCCAGCACTCTCCATCTGCTAGCAAGTAAGTTGCAAGCTAAACTGTTTATTAATCGAGAAAGACCGAAATTAGGCACTGAAAACAAAATTTCATACTGTCGTGAATAGCAAATTCAAGGCTTCAGAAAGAAAAAGAAAAAAAAAAATCTTGTTAATGGGAAAATATAGTTTTCTTTTTATATAACTCTGTTTTATTCTAGAGAACCTCATCAGTTTAGACTTGACCTTATCTTTCTCCCCATTTGTCCACTACTTGCATATTTTCTGTGTAATGTCTCACAATTAAGGGGACTGTAAAAGCAGAATTAGGCCCTTTATAAGTGAATAGCTATCTAACTATAAATGAGTTATAATCTACCACTTAACAAAGCCTTTGAGAGGGCAAAAGAGCATTGCAGTGTTGCATAACGACTGTCACAGCTGACTTAAGGAGAGGTAGAAGAGGAGATCCCAAATGGAAAAGGGAGAATTTAGGTGCATAGATGAAATTAGAAAACCGCAGCTTGGCCATGCTGGCATTTCAATATAGCACATAATAAAAGCTTATTTTCTGGAGGGATATGTTACCTTTGTAAAATGCTGATAATGTCAAAATGTAAATGTTTGGCCAGACTGTGTACTATGGCAGCACCCTCCCCAGGAATCAGGGAAGCAGGGAAACCTGCCTGCTCTTGGGCACCCTGCCCAGCTGTTGGATCCCACATCCTGCATTACCTGGGCCAGAGCTCACCCTTTGTCCAGATGGTGCTTTCCCCGAGTTACAGGCAAAGAACAAGTGTCCTGCATGCCAGCCTACAGAATTGGCCACGCCTCCCCTTTTCAAGTAACCGCTAAAAAAAACAATTTAGGTGTTCACAGCCCTGTGGCAGAGTCTAGCCCCCACCTCCACATCATCACCACATCCCGATGCATCCAGAGTATCTCTGTCACGTAGCCCTAAGCAGGTGGGACGTATCCTGTGCCACATGCTGTGATGCTGGGCACATCCCACATGACTCCCCACCCTGTCCCATATGCTCAAAGGACTCCTATGTTCTTGTGAGCAGAATGAGTTGGCTTGATTTTGAGCAGCTCCTGAAGAAAAGCTGGCCTGGAGAGGCTCACAGACATGGTCCAGAAAGCTGATTCTCAGTTAATAAAAAGTTGAAGGAATTTTCACCCCATTTCTCTAAAAAAATCAATCAGTCTTCACAGGAAATGTTGAAATTTCTATTGTCATTCTGAAACTGAACTTTTTCTTTTTTCAAAAGTAAAAAAAATATATATATTTTGGCAAGAATTACTACTTTGATCTAATACCACAAAATTTGACTTCTTTCTATTTTTCTAATAATGAAGTCTTCAGACTTTTAGTTTTCACAAAAATGTCAGGAACCTTGACCATGTGTTTGTTTTCTTTAACTTTAGGAACAGATTAGCATTTCTATGAATTCTGATGGATGCATATCCTTCGTCCTTGACCATGTGTTTCATCTAATTGGTATTCCATTCATTTTTCCATGTTTTTAATGAACATACTTATTTACAATCTTATTTTTACCACAGAATTGCAATACGAGTTCAATCTAACATGACTAAACTAGTGCAGAAAAACTTAGATTTCTTTTAGTTCATTTTGAACAGTTTATTTTTTTCATTTTATGGTACATCATTTTAATCTACTAGGCAACAAGTTACTCTTCTTACTAAAACAACGGAATATGTGAAATCTTTTGCATTGATGTAATTACACTAGTAGAAAATATGGTTCAAATTATATGGATGCTGCTTTCTCATATAATCATTCTAGGTGCACCAAAAACTTTAGAGAGGCCTATAGATTTCTTTGCTTCTGCTGATAGACCTATTTGCAAGCATTTGGCACTGGAAAATAATGCTCCTTGAAAAGGTTATTTTGTCTGCTTGGCAGTCAATTTTCTGCTCAGGTGAATCTGAGTAGTCATATAAAGCTGTTTTTTCTGTTTCAAACATACACGACAATGGCCTTCTGGACCCTTTCCTAAGCTATGCAAGACCTATCTAAGTATTATATTTTGCCCTCAAAGTGTGGATTTCTGCATAGAGGTAATATTCTATTCACAAAAGCAAAGCTTGAGGCAAGCTGCATTAACAATACCTCTCCGATATTTGCCAGGGACCTTTGATGCAACTCATCGTTTTGTTGTTAGAGCCAGGCTTTGGTGGCTACAGAGTTCGGCAATGGAGAACGTAATAGAGAAGGCAAAATGAAAGCAGTTGTGACCCTAATCGGTTTATGGGCTGGATTCTAGTCCTGAACACTCTTGAACCCATTCAGTTTGCACATCTATAATGAATATTTTGTAGGAAAAAATGGAGATGAGAGACAGAAAGAGGATAAACACAGACTTATGTGTCCAATAAACTAGAGAGGATTATTTTTCTATTTGTCAGCTGAATATAGATGCATCCCACTAAATTCAGTCTCTGTTTAATGTGCTTCTCTGCATACTTTGATCAAAACCACAGGAATGTAGTAAAGAGAATACAACTCCTTCCCAGCACCCCCTGATATTTTGATCAGCTTTGATCTCTGAGGCAGCGGTTACTTGAAAACTTTAAGAAACAGATATGTAATTAATAGCAAAGGAGCCAAAATTGTGAAACTCTTAAGATGCAAGAAAATTTTTTTAATAACAAAAAGGACTCTAATTTTATTTCTTCAAAGCAAACACTAATATTTACTAATTCTGTATAACATACCTAGCACATTAGGTTCTTCTACCTAGTAATAAGGACAGCTACGATAACTTCCAGTGGCAATACCAGATGCTTGAGTATAATAGTGAATTTCATTTTCAGGTTATGAATGGATCTGAATATCAGTAGCTTCTCTTTGGAATTCTTTGACACATCAAACTGTTGCAAAGGCTTTGAAATCTGCTCTTTCCACTGAGATTTCTGATCCATGTAGGATTTTAGGCAAGTGCATTCATCTCCATGCACCTCAATTTTCACATAGGGAAATGGAGGTACATCCATATCCAACCATATTTCTGTATATTACTCCAAGACCTAATGATTGCAAGTGCTGTATGAGAACACTGCTATTTTTATAAGAATTTGTTTTGTGCAATGCCTCCATTTTATAATCAGAACAGTTTGATTTTAATTCAGAGTAATAAGAGGAGACCTTAAATGAAACAGGGCAGTTTGTGGATATACAAGATTCTGTCTTTTTTTTTTTTCCATATATAATTCTTTTCCATATGACTGCATACATTTCTTTTGGGTTTTATTGCATACAAAGTCTTCCTGAAAAGTTCAGAGCTCTCACCTCCCTTAATTGTAAATTATTGTCTGTGCAATAGGTCAGACTGTGTGCTGCCCTGAGAAACATCTAATAATATTTTTAGAAGCCTGGTTTTAGTCGCTTCATATTGATAATATTTTAAATATTTTTAAAGATGCAGACTATCCAAAAAAATCATAGATCGAAGTACCTTAAGAAAAATTATATTCTGTGTCTCCAACAGGCAATAATGTCAGTCAAATTCTAGCTCTGAATCAGGTAAGATTTACTCCATCCCTCTTCGCAGTCAGTGGAGTGGGAATTTTTGACTGTAACTAGGTCTGAGGAGCTGGGCTTCTGTTAAGAGTTTGCTCATGAGCAGGAGAGAGCTGAGCTCTTGTTGTTTGCATCTTTGCCTGCTTTTCACAGCTGGGGAGCCGACAGTAACAAGACTGTTCTGGAGATAAATAGTGCCCTGGTGACACGAGAGGGAACACGAATAGCAGCAGTAGTGTTGCAGGTAACTCTTGTCAGCCTTAGGTTTCGCTGATCAATCAGCAGAGCCTTGGAGAGCCAGCAGCCAGGAGAGTGTCTGGGTCTTTATCCCTCTGCGATGATCTCTCTCCCTCCTCATCTTTGGCATGTTTTAGTTTAGACCTTGTTAGAAATGTGATTCAAAGCATTATGCATTAGAGCCCAGGCCGAGAAGCATGTGCAATTAATAGTAGATTTATAGATGTCACTGGCTGATATCTTCATTGTTGTGGGACACAAAAGGCTTATTCTGAACTCTGCACTCCTTAAGGCACAAAATCAATGAGTAAAATTGTTAAAAAAAATACATGTCTATAGAGCTTTAAATCCTGGTGCTTTTCTCTGGAGTAAAATGCATTAGTTCCCTGGGGAACTGTGGGAAATTACAACTGCTGTTTTAATTTTCTCAATAGAAGAAAATTTAAAAGCCCTCAGCAAGCATTCAGGAAACGGCACTTTGCGTTTGATGCTTGATCACGATAAAAATATTTATTCAGTGGAAGAATAACTCTAAGCGAACATTTTAAGGGCTTATATTTAGATTTTTTCCACCCAAACTTATGTCAGACATAGGCCTGTCAATCATCTGAAATGCACATTCCAAAAACCTTTCCAAAAAGTACAGCGGAACTATTCTTTGAGAAACAGGAAAGTTCAGAGTTGAATTTTCTTTTTTTTTTATATGGTATCTGTTTCCATTGTGACATTTGAAAGTTCAGACATGACATGAGTGGTTTGTGAAGATGAACTGGCCAGTGCCTCACAAACGTCTCCCAAATTCACTATTCCAGGAAACAGCAGGCAAAGGAAAGCTGCAGAGTCTGTCAAGAATTCAGCTCTTTCATGTGCTGCCTGGCAAAATCTCCAGGCACCATGCCCTGCTCTAACCTCTTTCTTATTATTTGTAGTTGAAGGTATTTTTGAGTCAGCAATTATATATTGTGCTTTCTCTTTCCTACAAATCTAGTTAAAATAATACTAGTACAGGATCTATAGTTACGCATTTCTTTTTCTTACAAAAATGTTTGCCTAGTCTGAAATAGGGGTAACATGGAGGCCAGAGCATGATAAATTTTAGCCCTACTTCTGAGATTATATTTTCTCAAATGTTTCTTTTGCTCTAAGGCACATACCTCAAATTCACACATGAGCTGAAATAACTGCTGGTTGAAAAAGTTATAGATGATACAGATATCCACTGGAACTGGATTTTAGAGAGAACATTCAGGTGATACAGAAAGGAACACCAAATTATATGCCATTAGGCATGAGTACAGTTTCCTGTAAATGTTTTGAAAAATATAATTGTAGACTAAAGCATTTGGGCTAAATTTACTGTTGCCATAAACGTTGTGACTTCAGTAGTGTTTGGTAGCGTGAAATTCTGACCTTCCTAAATCAGTACTATCAGAAAACTCATGGAGAGTGACATAGATTTCAGAATTCATGGAGATTTCAGCATGTTTTGAGGAGGCCCCAAAACATTGCAAAATACATTGAGGGGATGGTCACAAGAGAATGCAGAGGCCATTCCTTAACAACACATTGTTGTTCAACATGGTACTTAAATGTATGCTTGGTTCAGGGGCTCCCAGATTACATTGGTGTACATCCTCATCTCTCCTGATTTCTTTTGCCTGTGTATGATGTAATCTGTAGGTTCTGTTGTTATATCTGACCGAAAGAGGTAGCAGAAGAGGGTGCCAGCCAGGAGAGAACTTGCCATGCTCAGGCATCGTGAAGGGCACATCTACGCCACAATGAAATTGAGAGCAGTGTAACTTCTTTAACGCAATGTTCCTGAACTAATGAGTCTGCCTGTGAAGCTGGTGTTATTACCTCAGCTTTGGCATCACACCAATGCAGCTATGTTGCTGTCAAGACCTCAGTGCTGTGGGTGTTGTCTGAACGTCCTAGTGCTGGTCAGCAGCAGCGATGGGCTCTCCCCAGAGTGTGCCTATTGCCGTAGAAAGCTGCCTGTGGGATTTTTGTGTAGAAGGAATAATGAAGTTGAAAGATATATGATAGACTAGACTGTATATTGATGTGTAGATCCTGAATTATGCCACAGCCCAGAGAGCTCATCAAACTGAAGTTGAAGCCCCTATCAAGCCATAAAACAAGTGTTCCTCGGGGGACTGTGTGACATGAACCAACCACAGGCATTACCCAATGTGGTCCCACACTGGGAGAAGCTGCACAGTCCACCAGTATGATTGCAGCTGCCTCCAGCTCTGTGTCAGCTGTTAGGGCTTGCTTGCCATGCCATGGGCTGGGCTTGCTGTGCTGCATCGCTTAGAGGCGGTTCGTTTTTCTCCCCTGTGGTTTGGCACAAACAAATAATAGCTGGAACTAAAATGGTTAGCATAGGTTTATTAGCTTTGAGGGAAACAAATCATAAAAGGGTAAATTGAAATTAACTGGGTTGAACACAGGGTAAATCAACAGGATTATAAGGGTCACAAAAAGGGAGGACTTTCATCTATACTGTGACCTCTATGTGAGGACAAGCTTGAGGAAACACGAGACAGAAAAGAAAAGATTCTAAGCTCTACCTAAATAGCAATAACCAGATGTTTTTAGCGGGTGCTTTAAGCCCTGAACAGTGGGATTTTGCTACATGATGTGTCATTTGTCTAAATCCAAAAAAGGACTTAGACTCTAACGCCAGAAAGATGCAGGTGGCCACGAGCTCTGCTTCCACAAGCTCAATGGCATCTCATTTGCTCTGGCTAGAATGCAGAAGGAAAATTTCTTCTTAGGTAACTAATCCAAGAATAACTCCCCCAAACTGACTTTCAAGCTGCTTTTGTACATCGATATTAAATAGAAGTAATTCTGTGATTACTCAGATAAACTTTTCTATTAGGAATTTGCAGGAAGTTCTTGACAATTTCAGTTTACCATGCAGGGCGGTTTATACTATGGTTGCATAGTGGATTGTAATAATGTCTATGGCTCACACTAGCTATTGCTGCAGGCAGCAGTTGCTGCCGTATCTACTATATTACTAGAAACTGATTGAAATAATTTTTGAGTATAAAATATAAAATTATAATCTGTGCAGTGAATCATACTCATTTTCATAAATATATCTGTGCATATATACACCAAAATTGCCCTTGTCTCCATTCTTGGAATATGGTTCAATTGATCTGATACCTTTTAACGTATGTCAGTTTGCTTCATAAAGCTAATGGTGAGTCAAGAGTAACATTAAAATCCACTCTGATAAATGGACGAATGCTGGGCTGGAACAAGGTGACTAATCGTATAGTAGAAATCACTTGTAGCTCCTGGGAAAATACAGTCACTAATAAGCTAGGCAAAAAAGTAACTCACAGGTTAATGAAACATCTTGCCTGTGGTTTGGACATGTTCTGGATAGGTTATGAAAAAAATGATAGAAAGTAACTGGAAAAGAAATCATGTGTTTCTTGGAGGTCTTAAAAACTTGATGAAATGCAACAAAAATTGGATCCAGCTGGAAAAGGGCCAGCTAATCTATCTTAAGAAAAATAATTCAAGTTGTACGTACTTACTGTGATGGACTCATCTGGAAAGCAGTAATGTGAAGGACTGAGAAATTGTTGGAGTGCGTGGGCTCGAGCAACATGAATAAGGAGGTAATTGTCCATCTCCATACAACTCTGATGGAAGAATACCTGCTTTTCTAGGTAGCCCATTACAACAAACAAATTGAAGGTCATTCAGTGTGCTGCAAAAATAACTACTGACGGATTTTTGAATAGACAAAAGAGGGAAGATTGGAGGGGATCAATATTTATAGGCTGATGAAAGGAAGGTTAAGTGGTTGAGAATCAAAGAACTTCCAACAGTCTACAAATGGGATAAGCAGCAAGAAGGAAGAGGAATTATTTAGGATGTTCTGAGGCAGAAAGAAGGAAGGAAGAAATGAAAATTTAGGCTGAATACTAAGATAAAAACTCTGATACAGAAATGAACTACACAGTGTAAAATTCACCCAGGGAACTATTTAAACCTCATTACTTGAAGACTTGGACAAAGCTTTGACTATATATATTTCAGTGAATAATTTATTTCCATTAGCATCTGGACATGACCTTCTCACAAACTCCCATTAACTTCATCGCATTTTGTATGTCCCTTAGGAAGCGGCAGCAGAGACTGGGCTGGCTGTTAGTGCTTGGCTGGGGTACAGAAAGCTCCAAACAAATGCAGTTCAGACCCATGACAGCACCTGAGACCAGTCTGACCTCCAGAAGAGTCTATATAGATCTACATTGAGTGAGTAACCCCAAAAGACTTTTTAACTTGTAAATCAGGTTATATGAGAATATAAGCTACAATAGTTCACTTTGTTATAACCAACTCCAAAGTGAACACAAATCTTAAAAATCATGTCTGTCTCTGCTCTCTGTGAATTTGCAGACTGTGTCTTTCTTTCTAGATTTACTTTTTGACAACTGAATAACTTTCTGTTCTGGTCCTTAGGAATTTTCTTCATGGGAGCACCAAGTGTCTCACTCTCTTTGCTTGGGCTACAGGTAAAGCTCCTTACTGTGACTTCCTTATTCTTCTTTTGCCATATTAAGCCACTGGGACAATCTTCACTAGACTCAGTTGCGTCCATGGCATGGTGCAGTCTCCCCATGGGTTAGATGGGTCCATTGAACTCAGACATACTTTTAAGGAACGTTCACAGACGGAGATCGCCCAAATCAAACACTCATTGTCCATTACAAACTCTCATAGTACTCATACCCTGGTCTGGTTCAGACAAAATTAGAAGCCTCTGGACTGTTTGGTAGCCTAAGTGAAAATAGTCGTGATCTCATATCACAGACAATCCACGTGAAAAACACTAAAAACTATTGCTGCACCTGGCACTGAAAACTCCTTTGGAAGTCACAAGTGGGTCACCTAAAGAAGAATCAAAGCCGTATTTCTCACAGGAACCTTTGCAACTCAGTAAGATACTGGTATGGGAGAAGTTTTTGCTGATTCTGTCACAATGTGTTCATGTGGTGCCAAGACTAAGTTATACCTTTACATTCACATTATTATTAAATTTAGGAAATAAAAGTAAGATGGGGTGACCAGCACAACCTAGCACAAAAGTACATCACCATTTTGTTGGGTTTGTGTTCTAGGACAGGTGAAGAGACAGAGCACTTGCACTTTCACTTGCTTCCTAGTGTGTTTTGTCCTGTAGAAATGTCCCCTGGTATGTTTTGTTGCTGGTTTGTGGGGGTTTTTTAATGTCAATATGGGAGTAAAATGCGTGCCTGGGAGCAAATAATAACTCTAAGATGATTAACAAGTTATTATTAAATTACGGGATAATCACTATCCTGTCAAGTGTCAGTGTGTGCATTTCATCAGCCCTCACGTGACTGTGGCTCCTATGATGAACTCTCAGCAGCTTTGATCTAAGGAGAATATTTTTCATGGTCAGCTACTGAATGTGACCCCTTCAGAACCGTAAACAGTTTAGAGAAAACAAAGATGGATAAACACTATTAAGTAACCCCCACAGAAAAAGCTTTTTTTATCATTTCAAGTAAGCCTAAACTAACTTTTCAGATGGTGACATACTGCTGGGACTGGTAATAGTGACCAAGCTGAAGCATAACAAAGCATAAACTTCTGAAGAAATACAGGTAATTCTGCTTTTTAGATTGGCTGATGGGTCACATACAACGCAGCTGCATGATAAAATGTCTCTGCACCGTATGGTACAACTGCCTTTGCATCTGTTAAAGAGCAAAGCCCAACCTTGTTCCAGGGCCTTGGGTATGTTTCCCTTCTGGAGTTTAGTTGGCTGAGTTAAGGGGTTTAGTGGGCTGAGCTCAAGATCAGCTTCTTCGCTGACAAGAACTACTGTGAAGAAAACTAAAAGGCCCGGCCCTTCCTTTCCTTTGGGAGTACTGTTAAGCTGAGGGTTTACTGTTGCTTTCCCCATGTTACTTGGCAGCCGTGTTGCAGCTGTGTCTCTGCCAGGCTCTGACCTCCAAACTTGGCCCTGGAGGCAAACCTACGGGCTGGGCTTCCTGGCTTGGAGCTGTCTCATCACTAAGGACTCACTGGGTGATCACTGGGCTGTGTCTGACCTTGACCGCTGTCCTCAACCCCAGTCCTGACCCTGACTTGCTGCTCAACACCGCAGCTCCTTGGAGGGATCACTGCTCCCCCCAGCTTCCTTATTGTGCTCATCACCCAGCTCACCTTCCCTTCCACATGCAGGTGGCCCCTGCTGCTCTCTGACAGTTTTGTCACTTCACTAATTTCATGTACCTGAGTAACTGACTTAACTCTGCTGGTTTTGGGGGCTCAAAATAAAATATGTGAACTTCCGTAATAACTGTTTTCCAAGGTCCAGCACATCGCAGTCAACAAGTGAAGTCAAATTTTTAAGTAACGGTGTATTTTGCCCAAACTGGTGAGTGAGACTGAAGGTAGACAGAGATATCCTGTGAAGCAGTGTGTTCAAACTACAGTTCACCTGCTGATAGACTTTAATTTCTACCGTCCTGCTGCTGTGTCTTTTCAGCTCTAAGAGCCACTGTACAAGATAAGAGAACAATGGCTTTCCCCACTGAAAAATTCATTGGTTTAGTTTTTTAGGTTTTGCCAGGGAGCCGGCATTTAATCACTGAGCTGTGTCATGCTGCTAAGCTGCATAACAGCTTGATGCACCAAGGGATGCTCCCCACTGAAAATGTAAACTATTTACGCTGTATATTTTTCTACCTAAGGAATCTACAGATTTTTGCTGGTAATGGCTTTCCTTTTTTCTAGCCAAATTACAAAAAAAGTGTCTGCATTTCCATTCCAGTATCAGTGCAACTAAACAGCTCTTGTACTCTTATCTTACCTTACAATATATTTTTCTTTTCTGTGATCGTTATTTTAAAGCATGAAGGCAATAATATGTTTTCCCTGTGAAAAAAAAAGATTTGTATATCACACTAGCCAAGCCGGCGCTTTCTGACTTCTAACACAGCTCTTAAAGAGACTGCTTCATCTCCCAGCAGTGTGAGATGCAATTTCTAAGGTAGAATACAGAAGATTGTGGCCCATTTTAGGTACCAAGAGAAACCTATCACTGCTCAGAGTCTGTAATTACAGTGTCTTAGACTTCTCATTATAGCCCTTGTTATATTTTGATACCTCTATTTGCCCCTCCTGAAGATACTATGTATTTTAATCTACTTTTTCTCTATAATTTCGCTGTCCTATATCCTGCCTTTACTTGTTGTTGGGTTGGGGTTTTTTTGACAGCACTTTGCAACAAATGATTTGTGAAAGATTCTAGGTGTTTTCTGACTGCCTGATACTATAAATTGTTTCTCTGCTCCCCACCACTTACACCAAGGCACTGTTAGCTCTGGGTAGGGAAGAATTTTCCTTTTCTCTTAGGACTCCTTGTCAAAATGACCCTTGCAGTCTAGGGAGAAACACTTCTCACATTTTGAAATTCTTAATCCTCTTCTGGATTGCAGGACCCACAATGTTGTTTGGATGCCATGCACTGCTCGAATTCACCGATTTTGACCAAAAAACTGTTCCTTGTATTTTTCCTATGTACTTTGTGATAACTCTTAACACAAGGCAAGCTTTTTCAGTTCCAGAGAAGCAAAGCACTAAATTTGCATTATGAGATTAAAAACCAAGATAGAGAAGTGAAAGATAAAAAAAATAACAGAACACTGTATTTAAGGACCTGACAATAATCTATTTCCCTAGCTGGCACTTAAATTTCTCAGAGGTACATTCTGGCAGTGGGAGCCAACCAGGCAATTCAACCACATCTGCCTAAAGTATTACTTTTCAGGAACAACCTTCTCCTGGATTATTAACCTTCTGTTTAAACTTCTGATTGCATGTCTGCTATCTAGCATTAACCAAGCCTAACAGCATTTTTGAAAGTGCTACATCATTTCCTTCCGACTCCTCAATTTAAGGAAACATTGTGTTGGAGCTTTGATTAACTCTCACTGCCAGTGAAGATACAGATTAGAACTTGGCCAGACTGGATTGTGCTTATAAGCATTTTGTTGACAGCTTTTTATAGACAGTATGTTGACATTTTGTACAGATGGAAAAACCTCGATTTTTTTTCTCCCACTTACTGTTCTCCTACACACGTACACTCAGTCCTTCATGTGTATATTTGCCAGTTTTAGGAGGATCAGAGCATCATAATTACAACAGGGGAGTTTTAAACACCAGTGTTTTAAATTCGTATGTTTATTCCTCACTCACAATCAACACAGCAGAGTTACATATGCAATTAGTTTCGACAGCAAACAATTCCATTTGCATATGTAAGACCTTCATTTGTGGTACTAATTATCATCCTTTCTCAGGGCAGATTTGCAAAGGTATTTGGATGCCTAACCTATTTTTATTATTTTTTGAAACCTATTTATTGTTTTCTGAACCCATTCTGTGATTCTAGCTGCCAAAACTTTAAAAACAGAATTTGATATCAGTGTCATAAAATATGCTACAAAAAAAAAAGAGATGAATGAAATGCATAATTTTTATTTCAGTTTGTCTCTGCATTTGATTTGGGACACAATATTAGAGATTGTGTTTGTTTGGGGTTTTTTTAAGAAAAATTCTGGCTCTTGCTGTACTTTTCACGTGGGTCCCTTACTTCTACTCGTGATTGTTACCTGCACACATACACACATCTTTCACAGAAATACTTTTTTCACATTTCAAGCTACCTCCTTTTTTCCTGTTTCTGCTCTAGATTTTCATTTGTTTCAGCGCTTCTGTTCCCTGTGATTATGTATTTGAGTTTAACTGCCTTACTAAGACATGAATCTGGAGAAAATCAACAGATGTATATTACTTACATTTCAACAGCCCCAGTCAAACAGTGCCTGGACTTTGATACTTGATTGCACTGGTGTGTTGTGATTAACGCTCTCCTAATTGTAGACAGCAGTACAAGCACAGATGACTGATTTCTGACTTTCATGCTTGACCTGAAACCTGCTGAAATCAATGGGAGCCCTCCAAGTCTCCATCCAAAATCCATCAGAGGCACTGAACTTCCCATCATAAACAGTGGCAGTTGTTTCTGCCTCAGCCTTTGTAACTGGTTCACTCAGCCAAAAGGTCACCTGGAACACCAGGCAGCAGATTTTACTTACAGATTTTAGAAGTTTTATGACACAAATTGGAGACCTCTAGTAATACATTATAAACTTAAGGATAATTATAAAGTTAAGAGCAGATATCTGCCGGGTTGTTCTTTTGGGTTTTTTTTTGGTTTTTTTTCCCCCCATGGCTTGTTAATTTACTTGCAAATGAGTCCAGCTTTCTGGATGTAACACTGTGAGGAATCCACCAAAGGTTTAAATAAACAAATGTCACGTAGATACATGAGTTTGGCATTTTGCTATTCCATTTGGCCTTGGCTTTTGATTGTTAATTGGAAAACCAAACCTGATCTATTGGGAGAGTAACAAATAATCTCCACGTGAGGGTAGCTACTTAGGGCAGTTAGTTGCTGGCATTATACCGTCCAGATTATACTGGAATTAATTAGTTTCTTTTTCTATATGCAAAAGTATTTGTTAATCACTGTATTTCCAGACAATTCTTATTGAGATAAAAATTAATTGGAAATCATATCATATCAACTTAGCTTACCAACTTTAATGGGACTTCCACCTGCTTAGGACAAAATCATGGGGTTTTTTACATTTTGTTTTAAAGAAAGGTATGGTCATGCATTAAATGGGAGATAATTAATATGTATTGTGAAGTTGCCAACTATTTAATTCTTCATGAGTTAATTAAAACAGTTTCCATTTTTTAATTTCAGTGTAGTTTAAATAGGGGTACATTTTAAAGAAGTTAAGAGGCTTCTAATTAGTCTGTGAAAATGGCTACATGCCTGGTTCATTGGGAGCAATTAAGAAAACAAGTTCTGATATTTGTTAATTGCTCTTTAGCCAGTATTTATTACACACGCTGTACAAATGGAATATTAGAGCAACTGACCGTGAGATAGAAATAAGTAGTTCTACTAAGAAGAGAGGAATGCCAACTGGTTTAAGATCTTCAAAATACTTTAGAAACTTCTTTTAACACCTTTGGAAAGTTCATGTATGGAAAGTTGTCATATGCAACATGACAATTTAGAAAGATGAGAATTACTGGAGAAAGAACTTTACAAAGAAAACATAAATACTCTTCTACTAAGGATGAGAGACTTAATTCAGAGTAGTTGCATGTTTAATGTTAAACTTCTCCTTGTAGTGCTTACATACTTGAGATCAAACATTCTTACAGTATTTTGCCATATGCTAGAAATATAATTTGGGGTTGTAAGTAATTATCTGCTCTGCTGACTGGAAAGTTGTGATTGTAGAATGTAAGTTGCAATGACTTGAAAACTCACAAACCAGGATGATTCTCCCTTGCTAGAAAGCAGTAGATAGTATCAGTTGATGGAGTGTTAGAAACTGGAAAATTCATTTTAAAAAACCCACAGAAACCTGTCTCCTTGGCACACCTTCTTCAGAGCCCTTCATCTATCATTGGAATTTTCTCTGTAGGCAATATTTCTAGATATGTTTCAAGCTGTACAGCTGGCTGTACACATATTGTCTGTGTCATAATTACCACTAAGTTGCCTGACTGGTAATCAATCCTGTCAAATAAGCAAACTTTCATTCACAACAGCCTGGCTTTTTTCATATGGAGGTAAAAAACTGTCAATGCAAATGTTTCCTCCAGTAACATTTTCAGTCCCATCTGAAACCCTCAAACACTTGTCACTATTCTGCAGTCACAAAACGCTGCACAAAGCGCACAAGCAGTAATCCTTACAGCCGTACAAAGGCTCAGCACTGCCACTGCCTGCAGTTTGACAGAAATCGTCAGAAGTCAGAGGGGGGGGTTCTCAGTTGACGTTTCTTAACTATTATTTCTGGTGTATTCCAACAGGGTCTAATTGTTGATTTGGAGCCCAGGCACTTTCCACAATCTGTCTTTGCAGATTTATGACATGCAACCGACTATTCTTTGTCTCGCGTTTCCAGAATCCTGAGAAGTGCAAAGGTCCATGACACCATAAGCAGGTGCTCAGCTTATCTCCAGGTGAGTCTACGTGTCACTAAAACACTAAAACATTCTCTCTCACAGAGCGTGCCAAAGTAACACTTAATGATTAACTTGCTAAAAAGGGAAATACTTGAATGGGCATAGTTTGGGTTGTTCCATCACTCCAAGTTTGGTGTTGTTTCACACCTTCTCCATCATGATTGGTGATTATGCCTGCAGATATCATGTTTTCCTCAAAGTAGGTCTACTAACTGGCCAGCAATTATTTTCTGCTGAACTTGCCTTCATCACTCTCAAGCGAAAATAATAGCTTGGATATCATGCCATGTTTGAACAAGCCCCTTACTGCTTTGTAAATCAACAGGAAGTCTGGGCAGCAGGACTGCTTTTGGCAGAACTCACCAAAAATCTGACAACACAGCTGGAACTCTTCATGTTAATTCTCATTAGTACTATTAGTTTCATCTTTCTTTGTGCAACGAACATAGTTGAGTATTTCACTCCCATTTGCAATAGGCTAAAATTTACTTCAAGTCTGCCCAAACTTTGCAGAAAATAATACTCTGACGAGCATGATCTTGGAGGATCTAATCTTCCTGTCAGTGATAAAATGCGGCTCTTGACATAAAATCCTTTCCTCAATGAGATTTTCTTGTAAGCTTCACCACTGATATTGAATACTTGGGAACGTTTGACAAGCAGCTTGACCTTGTTACATTCAAACAGTGCTTACTGGAGTTAGATGAAAATGTGCTTAATTTTTCACAAATCCACTCTGAAACTCTATCGTGCTTGTCAGGTTTGGGGTTGTTCAGGGGCCCTATAACTGTGAGTTTGACCCTGAGTTCAAAACTAGCTTGATGTCAATTCACAAACTTTGTACTGTAGGAGTTACAGGCTGCATGATAGATTTTGGGAGCTGCCTTTTATCATGCATTGACCTAAATTTTTAGAAAATGTACATCAAACTCATTCAGACATGTCTGATTTCAGAATATCTGGAATGCTCCTCTTTGAGTAGGGCAATGTGTTGACTTGTATCACTTTCTCCTGCAGAATCAGGACACTTCCTGCCCACCCTCTTCGTTTATTTAGCATATGGGACGAAGCACTATTCAACCACACAGTTCTTAAGGTGATGGAACAGAGGATTAATGACATCATAGCGTATGGCGCACACCCCCTCCTCAGGCCTGGGGTCTCATAGCTGTATATACACCCCTGGGTTTGTTCCATACTGTTCCATTTAGCATTATCTCTGCCTGAATTGTGGTGGCTGCTATACCCTTTTATGAAAAATATTTCCTATTGGGTAACTGAAGTAAAACAAGCAAAAATAAAAAAAAAGAAAAACAAAATATCGACCACTGGAAACAGTCAGAGATATTTTTAAAAGTAGAGTGAATATTCAAGCAGTATCCCCTAACAGAACAGGATGGCAAAAGGTTGTGTGTGCCCTGAGTCAGGTGGAACAAGGTACAATATGATGTAGTCTTGCTTTGCTTCTGAGTTCATTACTATAATCTGGAAAACAGAAAAGAAAATTACATGTTCATACTCATATTCTGCTCTGGCAAAGTTATTTCTGAAGATGGAACTATTTGGAGTATTTTAGTTCATTTAAGATAACTTCAGAACCTGTTGGGCCCAGCTAAAGAAATGATCACTTTAAATGTGAAGTTAACCCTCATGTTCAGGGGCAACTAATCCACATTCTCTGTGTTAATACAATATAAATTACTGATTTTCCTAAAATGCCACGTATTTCTACTCATAGAAGACAATATCTGTAAGAAGAGTCTATAATTACATGTTGTTCATCTTTTGCCATGACTTTTTGCTGGTATGTTAAGTCCAGAAGCCATACGACATTTCAAGTATTTATTCATAATGTCTTACTTCTTGTGCACTGTATGCGTGTCTGCATATTAGACTGGAGAGATGCTTACATAAGCAGAGTTTGTGCTTCAGACAACTTTTTTTATTGCTAGCTCGTTGTATTTGCTAAGCAACACGAATTAGCTCTTCCTCAAAATACCCTCAAATAAAACTGCCATTATTTGCAATTGTGCAACACAGTTCGGGACACTGCACTTGTGTGATTCATCCAGGAAAGGCTCCCTTTCTGCACCGGATCTTTGCCAGTGCATTAACCTTTCCATGTCAATCTGTCTCTCATCAGTCTTAATGTCTAGAAATTTCCATCTAGCGCTCATGGCTTTTTTTTCCACCATGGTAACCAGAAATCTAAGTACACACCCGGTCTTATACAAACCGGGAAGACTTAAATCAAAATCCTGACAGCTGTTCAGTACATAGTGTGTGTTATGCCTCCTTTATCTTTTGTTATATTAAAACAGTGGGACATGCAATGAAAATAAAATATAAATTTGCCCTTCTAGTGCCTTCCCTGAGTCTGCTCTACCAGCGATATCCCTGATGGCTTTGAACTGAGCTTCTGAGACCAGTGTCTTTGATCTGATCCTTGCCCTCTCAGTCATGCTGCTTGCTAGAGGAGTTTGTGTCACTGATCTGCTGACAGCCAGATTGCTATTTTTTCTTCATCATTGTACTGAGGGTAGAAGTGACATTATGCCATTTGCAGTAGGTTTTCTTCTCCTTCCCTTCCCCCACCTTTTAAAATTAATTATTAAATGTGATGCCAGGGACAAATTATTCTTAGGGACTGAAGAACTATGATCTTTGTAATAGAGTTGGATTAATCCCAGCTGGTTTTAAGCACCTTTCTCCATTAGCAAGAAGAGGCGATTAGCATGAAGAGCCTCCTGAATCAAGTGTCTTTTTAGCATTTGAAGTTAGAACTGGTAAATTGAACCACCCAATCCTGCATTAGCCCTGTTTTAATAGCTCAACCACAGTCTCAGCGCATTAGCTTTTCCTGCGATAATGGCCCATTTCCCGCTTTGTTTCAGTCCAGCTCTTCTGCCCAAGCCAGCAGGTCTCTTCTCTGTCTGTTGGGTGGTTTCTGACGGGGATCCTGTCCGAGGGACACTGCCACACCCTCCGCACCGTGGTCGCTCACTCCTGAGGCGAGCCCCAGCCTCACGTAGTGGTGGGGGCTCGGATGCTCTTCCCTTTACTCTTTTAGTGCAAACACTTAAGAGCTGACCGAGAACTAACGGAGAACTTCTTGCGTGCTCCGTATCCGCAGATCTGAAGAATCAACTCCTGAAATAAAGACGCTTCAGCTATCGACCCGAAGAACGCACGCCTTTCTCCAGGCGGCGGCTGCTCAGACGAGCTGCTCCGGTGAGTGAAGCGCCGCCTATTTCGCTTTGGAATCTGCGCGCGAATCCCGCCAGCGGCCCGCGGGAGGCGGTTCTCGCCGCAGGCCCGTACTCGGGCTCTGCCAGGCGGAGGCGCAGCGCCCCCTCCCGACACGGCCGCCCGACACCGGGCACCGCTCCCTCGGCGCTG